>SJYV01014607.1:455997-554260 GCA_006410875.1 Neotragus pygmaeus
TTGGAGAAGACTCTTGAGAGTCCCTTGGACTGCAAGGAGATCCAGCCAGTCCATCCTAAAGAAGATCAGTCCTGGGATTTCTTTGGAAGGACTGATACTAAAGCTGAAACTCCAGTACTTTGGCCACCTCATGTGAAGAGTTGACTCATTGGAAAAGACTCTGATGCTGGGAGGGATTGGGGGCAGGAGGAGAAGGGGACGACAGAGGATGAGATGGCTGGATGACATCACTGACTCGATGGACGTGATTCTGAGTGAACTCTGGGAGTTGGTGATTGACAGGGAGGCCTGGCGTGCTGCGATTCATGGGGTTGCAAAGAGTCAGACACGACTGAGCAACTGAACTGAACTGAATAACTTTTGAAAACAGGACAGAAATATCAGAGGGAGGGGACACATGTATACCTATGGCTGATTCTTGTTGATGTTTGACAGAAAACAACAAAATTCTTTAAAGCAATTATACCTCAGTTAAAAAATAAATAAAAAATTTTAAAAGGCAGAAACATCAAAATAGACTTAGTGATTGTTAACAAATGAAGGTTAATGTTTAAATTATGTATACTACACTCTCCTAATGTAGGTGGGACATGCCTGTTAGGAATAGCATGTATGTGGCTACCGTGGGGAATCAGAGATTCTTAGCAGATCTTTAACAACTTCACTTGAGAGGAGGAAACTCTATTCCTCAGTCAGTCCCCTATGTCTTAGGCAGTGTAGCAACCACTGTTTGCTGCTCTTACAGCAGGAGGGAGTGGGGAAAAATTTTTTTGCTGTTAAAATTCTGTATGTTTTATCTAGTTTTATGCATTGCATGTAAATAAGTTTGGGAAGTATTGTTGATGACTGGTTTCCACGTTATACGTGATTTCAATAAGAATTCTTTCTGGGGTGAGCATGTCCTTTTTTTCTTTCTGAAAGAATTTAAGTTATAGAAAATTTAATTTATAGAGAGTAACAATAGAATCTAAGTTACAGAGAGTAGTATCATATATCCCATGTATTTACAATTCTGAAGAGCAAGTATTAATATACTTCAGTTTGTTTGTTTGTTTGTTTTTCTTGAAAAGAAAGAAAACACGTGATGGAGTTGGAGTCTCTTTGTTCCTCTCTCCAATCCTATTCTTCTGCCTTCCTCCATGGAGGCAGCCACTGTCATAAATTTGATTTGTATGTGTTTCTTATCCACATTTTTCTATTTTTGCTTGTATTTGTATCTGTAGACAATCTATGGTATTGTATGTGTTTCATAATACTGACATATAATGCATCTCTGAAGCTAGCTTCTTCACTCAGTGGTACACCTTTTTTTCAAAAATGTACTTTCAGTGGAAGAAAGCAGAAGAGAAACTAGAGAGAGAACTTCGGGAGGCAGAAGCTTCAGAGAGTACTGAGAAAAAACTTAAGCTGGTGGGTGATTTCACACATTCTCTTATGCTTTTAAAAAGGTTTTGATAAATGATCTTAACTAGAGACGTTGTTTCAACTTACGGTTATATGACTTTGGTTTACTTCATGGGGCTTACGTGTATGATATGCAGGAAATGCTAATCTGATTGATGATGATAGTTTAAGGAAATAACAGGATGTGTATCTTCATTCTGTTTTGTTGAAACTCTTAAGGTTGAATAGCAAGGAGGGATGGGAAAAGACAGAAAAGACTGGGCTTTCGAAAGTGATAGTTTTGGTAACTTGGGAGAAAGTGTACTAGGTTACGCTGAAGTCGTTTTGTCTGTTCTCAGCACACGGAGACTCTGAACATCGTGTTTGTGACCTACTTCAGAATACTGAAGAAGGCCCAGAGGTCACCTCTCCTGCCAGCAGTTTTGGAAGGTCTTGCCAAGTAAGGGCTGTGTAGGTTGAAATCTTTTAAATTCTTTCTAAATAAATAAGACCAAAATACTCATGAATTTTAAACAGGGCTCACTAATGATAACCTCGTGTCCCTCTCAGTTCTCGTTCCTTTTTTATTTGTTACTAACCTTTCCTTGAAACTGTTCGTAACACTACACATTTTTTGGTTTTCTCATCTCAAACCTTTAGTTTTTTTAATCTCTTTCACTAACTCTTTCCTCCTGCTGACTCAGTTCTCACTGTTGCTAAGATTCATCCCTCAGTTCTGGTTTCCTTCTGCTCTGTAGTCAGTTTTTCATCCTGTATAATCTGTTCCTCTTAAGATGGGTCTTTTTGTATCTTTCTGTGAACCCTGATGAGCCTGTTGGCGGATGTGAGCCAGAGTTATGGTTGTCATAATGCTGCTACTGCTGCTAAGTCGCTTCAGTCGTGTCCGACTCTGTGCAACCCCAGAGACGGCAGCCCACCAGGCTCCCCCTTCCCTGGGATTCTCCAGGCAAGAACACTGGAGTGGATTGCCATTTCCTTCTCCAATGCATGAAAGTGAAAAGGGAAAGTGAAGTCGCTCAGTTGTGTCTGACTCTTAGCGACCCCATGGATTGCAGCCCACCAGGCTCCTCCATGGGATTTTCCAGGCAAGAGTACTGGGGTGGGGTGCCATTGCCTTCTCCACGTCATAATAGTTTTCTACAATTATTTGAGATATTGTCCCATAGAACAGTGCTATCTAATAGAAATATAGTGTGAACTACATATGCAATTTAATTTTAACCACATTGAAAAGGAAAAAGAAACAGTGAAATCAATTTAAGTATATTTTACGGAATTTATTTTATCTAAATATTATTTTGACATGTAGTCAGTGTTAAACATTAATGAGATATTTGGCATTCCTTTTTTCATAATGTATCATCAAAAAGTGGTATATGTTTTACATTATTGCATATCATCTCAGTTTGGACTAGCTGCATGTCAAATACCTGATGGCCAGTGGCTACCGTTGTTTGGCAGCCCAGCTTTAGAGATAGGACTAATGTCTGGAAGACAGAGAAAAGGCAGATTCTGTTCAGTATAGAAGAAATTATTTCCTAACGACTACAGCTGTTTGGTGATGAAATGCTTTGCCTCATAAGATAGTGTGGTTCTTGTCATTGAAAGAGAGGTTAGTGAGAGATTCAAAGAGAAGGTATTATTACATTAGGGAGGACCTGTTTGTTTTTTCAGTGACCAATTTCTTTTTTAAAATAAATTCTTAATAATACTCATTTATTAATTCAAATTCAAATAATGCAGCTAAAAATTAAAAGGTCATAAGTTCCCTTCTTTCCTTTACCAGTATGTAAATCTGCCTACCTACCTTCTTTCGTATAGATTGAATCCTTCACACAAATGTATACTGTTCTGTAACTTTTCTTTTGTTGATAAACAGTTATTCTGGGTATCCTTCCTTGTTAGTATATACAGACCCACTTTTCAGTTCATGATACTTCATTTTATGGATATATAATACTTTTATTTGATCAGTCCCCAGTGCTACACTGGAAATAGCTTCAATGTACTTGTGTGCATATATTGCCAGGACAAAGAATGTGTTCATTTAAAATTTTGATAGTTATTGCTGTATTACTTCTCCAAAAGGTTGTTCCAATGCACAGGGAATCTGTGACCTCTAAGGTCTTTCCTTCTAAGATTTACTTAGTGTCAAAGGCTCTTATCCTGACTTGAATTCTACTTCAGTGCCTGACATTTTATAGTATACAGAGTGCTCTGACATTTAGTAGCTCACATGATTCTTTAACTCTATTGAGTGATCTCAATTATTTCTAGAAATAAAAGGCCAGAATTTAGGATTATGTAGGTAATTAATTGAAGAGCCTGAGCTGGACACTAGGTGCAACATTTATTTTAAGCTTTCCTAGGGTTCGTTTTCTTATTAATAGCAAAATCTTTCCCTTCTTCCTTCCTGCCCAATTTTCCTAGAAGCTGTAACTGATGACTCGTTTGTTACTTAGAACATCGCTTGGGTACCTAGTCAGCTTGTCTCAGAGAAGTCGTTTGCTCTTAGCAACTTCTTTCTCTGAGCAGCAGTATTTTTGAAATATATTTTATTTGTTTAGTGCCTCATATACTCCTGCTGAGTATAGTGTCTAGTTGTGGATGAATTGCCCAAGAGGCCAGTATGAATTAATGAAAAATATAATCACTATCATCTCTAGCATAGGTAACATTTTGAAACAAGTAATATTAAAAATACGGTTTATAAGTCAAGTTTAATTTTTAAGCTCTTTATATCTATGTTTACGTTACCTTTTAACCAAATTTTGTTTTTTTCTAGGTTTGCTCACCTTATCAATGTGGAATTTTTTGATGATTTATTAGTAGTTCTACATTCTCTCATTGAGTCTGGTGTAAGTAACTCTACTAATGAATTACTTTTTAAGATATAAATTTGTAGTTATTCTTACTATTTTTTTTTTGTCTTTGTCTTTTGAAGGACTTAAGCTATCAAGAAAGTCTTCACTGTGTCCAGACTGCTTTTCATATTCTTTCTGGGCAAGGTAAGATAGTTTCTTGACCAAGTTTTGTTTGTCTTGGCCTGTGGAGGCTGTAACATACCTCATTGATGTTTGTTGTTATTTCAAAGGTGATGTTCTGAATATTGATCCAATGAAATTCTATACTCATCTTTACAAAACACTGTTCAAGTTACATGCAGGTACGTATGTTTAAGATAATGTGTCTTTAATAAATCTTTATCTTTTAAGAATATGTTATGACTGCAGTTCTAGTCAATGAGAATTGAGAGATAGGAGCTGGCACATAAAATGCTGGCTGCCGGTGCCACACATCTGTATTTCAGAAAACTTTTGGAATTGACTGGAGATGAATTCCAACTCAGAGTAATACATGGGCAGGGTAGCGCTGCTTCATCAATTAGGGAAATGATGTGGGACAGGTACGACAGGTTCATCTGAGATTTTTCAAGTTCTGGGAAGTTGCAGAATGAAAAAGGGCTGAGACCAGCCCTGAAGGGTCTTATCTGCTGTTTTAGGTGCTACGAATGAAGGTGTTGAGACCGTCCTCCAGTGTCTTGATGTCATGCTGACTAAACGCAGAAAGCAAGTTTCTCAGCAGCGGGCCCTTGCCTTCATCAAGCGCCTCTGTACCCTTGCTCTTCACGTGCTTCCAAATGCGAGCATTGGCATTTTAGCAACTAACAGAATATTGATGCATGTAAGTAGGGTGCAGACAAATAGAGCATAGTTCTTGCTATGTAACAACGGTATTTTGTTTGATGTATTCTTTTCCCCCATTTACATTATTATTTTAATTATAAAAGTAATTAATATTTGTGATAAGATCAGGTAATAAAAGAAGTACGTAAAATTACGAAAGGAATACATTCCACCCCTACTGACACTCTCCAGAAATAACCATTTTTACCAGGTGGTGCATATCCATTCTGAAGACTTTTAAAAATTCATATATAAATGTGTACGCTAAATGCACACAAGTGGTAATCACTCAGTCATGTCCAACTCTTTGCGACCCCATAGACTGTAGCCCACCAGGCTCCTCTCCATGGGATTCTCCAGGCAGGAATACTGGAGTGGATTGCCATTCCCTTCTCCAGAGGATCTTCCTGACACAGGGATTGAACCCTGGTCTCCTGCATTGCAGGCAGATTCTTTACCATTTGAGCTGCAGGGAAGTCCTAAAGACACATAAACAATTTTTTTTCTTTTAATGGAGAGGGGATTATAATATACATTTCTGTTCTACAACTTTTCAATACTTACTGGTGGCGAACACATTTTTGTGTCAGTAAAAATACAGCTACTTTGTCTTGTTAATGNAAGTCCTAAAGACACATAAACAATTTTTTTTCTTTTAATGGAGAGGGGATTATAATATACATTTCTGTTCTACAACTTTTCAATACTTACTGGTGGCGAACACATTTTTGTGTCAGTAAAAATACAGCTACTTTGTCTTGTTAATGACTGCTGGTTTAACATGGTTCTTACTGTGTGAAAGCACTGTTACAATGCTTTGCAAAAATTAATTCACTCAATCTTCATAGCAACTCTGAAGTAGCTACTATTTTTCTCATTTATAGATAGGAAAAACTGAGGTCCAGAGAAATTAAGAAACTTGCCTAAAGTGACACTACTAGTAAGTTGCAGAGTTGAAATTTAAAATTTAAGCAATCTGGCTTTTACACTTTGCATTTTTCTTTTGATGGATGTAAGTTGTTTGCTTCTTTGCTATTATAAATGATGTTATAGTGAATATTCTTATATGTGTATCTAATGTAATTATTTCTATAAAAATGATTCGTAAAAGTCGGGTTGCTGAATGAAAGAATATGTTTTCTTTTGCAAGATGAAATGAATTATTTTCAAAGCAAGCTAAGAAAATATTCTTTTGCAATTTTTGTTCTGTTANGTGAATATTCTTATATGTGTATCTAATGTAATTATTTCTATAAAAATGATTCGTAAAAGTCGGGTTGCTGAATGAAAGAATATGTTTTCTTTTGCAAGATGAAATGAATTATTTTCAAAGCAAGCTAAGAAAATATTCTTTTGCAATTTTTGTTCTGTTATGGAGCAAACTTAAATTGCAGAAATTAAAACTAGGTATAAAGTACATGTACTTATATCTCTTATGTAACTATAGGACCAAATTATGTTTAAATGGAAATAAAATTACAGAGTCCAATAGCATCCTTAAAATTAATAATATTGTTTTAATTAGTCCTTCTTTTTATGTGACATTTTTGCAGACTTTCCCTAAAACAGACCTGTTGCTTGACAATGAATCTCAGGGAAGTGGGGTTTTCCTTCCTGAGCTGGATGAACCCGAGTACTGCAATGCTCAGAACACCGCTCTTTGGGAATTGCATGCACTGCGGGTAAGAGGGCCCCCCTACCCCAGCCCTTTCCTTTTTGTGAACAATATTTTTCAGTTTTTGTCCAAGTAGTTATAATTGCCAGAGAACTTAATGTATTTTGTTTTGGGACTACCTTTCATACAATTCCTGTCTTAATATTCCACATCTCACTTTGCTCTTGCTATTAAGATGCTGAGATGCATTTTCTAAGGAAGCAGAAAGTGGTGACAATATTGTAGGGTGAGATTTCCTGAAATCTTTCCCTGACACTATTCAAAATAGAAGATTTCGTTATCAGGCATGTTTTTATTGGGTCCTATCCAGGAAGACTTTGGAAGCCTGCCAGTTTCAAGAGGCTTTCACCTTTGTTGTTACCCTATCATGTGAACAGTGGCATTCAAGTGGAAATACATTTCAGGAAACCTGTTGTAAACTAACTTTTTTTACTCTGAAAGAGAAATTGCCTTTTGATTTTCCTTTTCATACTGTAAAAGCAAGGCTAAGCTACATCACTTGGTAGCTTGGTCATCAGACTTGTATTGGAATCTTGTGAGCAAAGATACTGTTCTTTCTGTAGGTAGGTGGTTCTAATGAATTAGATATGCATTTGTGGTTTTTAGAAAAACTGGTGTTTATTAAACTGTGGCTTGTGTCTTATACTGACCTGTGCAAAATGTGGTTGTCCTCTTTCTCCTTCAGCGACATTACCATCCCATAGTGCAGAAATTCGCTGTTCACCTCATCACCGGAGCCCCTTCAGAAGGCTCAGAAGCGCTCAAACCAGAATTGAGCCGAAGGTAGTATTTAGCATCGCCTTACAGAACTGCAGATTTCAGCTGATAGCTGTTTTGATTATGAGAAATCTGTTTTTTACAAAGTCATAGATTTCAAAATGGAAAGTGGCCAGTTGGTCATCTGGATTTGGTCTACTTCATATTCTTGAGTTATTCCAAGGAGAAAACATTGCTAACTGAGATTTGGTTTGTTTTGAATAATTACTTTTTTTTTTAGTTATAAAAAGTTTCACACATACAGGTAAGTAGAAAGAATAGTGAATCCCCAGATGCTTATTATTTAGGTTCAACGTGTAATAAGATGAAAATTCTGAAAGAGACGGGAATACCAGACCACCTAANTACTTTGGCCACCTCATGCGAAGAGTTGACTCATTGGGAAAGACTCTGATGCTGGGAGGGATTGGGGGCAGGAGGAGAAGGGGAGACAGAGGATGAGATCGCTGGATGGCATCACGGACTCGATGGAAGTGAGTCTGAGTGAACTCCGGGAGATGGTGATGAACAGGGAGGCCGGCGTGGTGTGATTCAAGGGGTCGCAAAGAGTCAGACTCGACTGAGCGACTGAACTGAACTGACCTGTAATAAGATGATGCCATCTTTGCTTTCTGTGAAGATCCCTGAGCCTAAGCAGACTCCCTTTTTTCCCTCCTTTTTTCTGAATGGCTCTGCTAGGACCAGAGCGGGAGAAGTGAGGAGCAGAGAGAAGTGCTCTGAGCCCAGCCACCAGGAAGGCAGCAGTCTCTCTTGTTAGCCCTCACAGCTATCCTTTTGTGTCCCCTGACCAGTCAGAATCTGGACTGGCACGTAGAGTGTTCATCTTTCTCTTCCACATGGGGAAAGGGGTCCTCTTAAAAGAAGTTGCTTTACCTGCAGCTTTTTATTCTGAAAATTTTCAAAAACTACAAAGAAGTTAAAACAGTAGTAATTATTTTTTCTCCCCCCTACCCCCACACATGATCAATTAGGAAATACTTCATTCTACAGAAAAGAAGACACCTTTGTGATAGTCCCACCCTCAGAATTAATACTGTGCTGTAGATTTTCCCCTTCCATTACAGTCGCACTATTTTCTTTAATCAGAGACCACAACAGGTGGCCTGAAAACAAGATTTTCTGGCCTCTTCAGTGTTTGGACAAAAGTCTGATTAGTTGCTATATTGTAAAATTTGGGGGGATTCACCTAAAAATCACATTTCCAGGTTCTCTTGAAATACTGGGAGAGATGACAAAACAGATCTGTATTTTTATGTCATAATAGTCAGCTACTCACCTCTTAATGAGGTATAAATTGTAATTTCCTATAAGCCCTTTTCCTTCTGGGTAGGATAGAGTTAACCTTTGCCCTTCTTCAGTCTCAGATCATTAAGGATTTACTTACATGCAAGGGTATGGACATTTATTCTGTCCTGATTGGCCTCTTCTTGCTTCCAATCCAAGCAAACTGAAGAATTACACTGTTGGAAATGCCTTGTGTTCTCATGACTAACTTATCACTTAGTTGCATATCTTTCACATAACTGATTGAGTTGGGATTTGATCACATTAAACTTGAGGTCTTTTGCTCAGCCTTCTTTTTGTTCAGGGTTATATTTATCAGTGTATACCAGAATTATCTAAGGTGGATTTAGTTGGATAATGAAGTTAAATATGGGGATTTAAGACTTATTTTATATGTGTGTTTTGCTGGTTTTCAAAGAAAGCAAAAGCACTAATTAGAAATGATATATGCATCCTTAAGTTCATCACAGCATTATTTAGAACAGCCAAGGTATGGAAGCAACCTAAATGCCCATCAATAAATGAATAAAGCTGAAACTCCAATACTTTGGCCACCTCATGTGAAGAGTTGACTCATTGGAAAAGACTCTGATGCTGGGAGGGATTGGGGACAGGATGAGAAAGGGACAACAGAGGATGAGATGGCTGGATGGCCTCACTGACTCGATGGACATGAGTTTGGGTGTACTCCAGGAGTTGGTGATGGACAGGGAGGCCTGGTGTGCTGCAATTCATGGGGTCGCAAAGAGTCAGACACGACTGAGCTACTGAACTGAAATGAATAAAGAAAGTGAGGTATATATGACTAGAATATTACTCAGCCATGAAAAAAAGGTATTAAAGCTTGCCCTTTGCGACAACATGGATGGGCATAGAAGGTATTAGCTAGGTGAGATAAGTCAGAGAAGGACAGATACTGTATGATTTCACTCTCAAAATAAATGAACCAACAAAACAGAAATAGTCATGGATCCAGAGAACAGTGAGGTGCTGCCAGAAAGGAGGGGGTTAGGAGGAGAGAAGTAGGTGAGGGAGATTAAGAAGTATACATTGAGTACAAACTGCTTTCTCTGGGTAAGATTTAATTCTTTGGGTACAATCTAACTTTTCAAGTTATACAGATAGATTGGTGCCTTTACATTTTTTATGTTTGTTATTATAGATCTGCTGCAGAACTTTTTGAGGCTTATAGCATGGCAGCAATGACCTTCAATCCTCCTGTTGAATCTTCAAACTCCAAAAGGAAGGTATGTGATAGTTTTCATAATTTTTTAAAAACATGAAATAAAAACTAAATGTCTCTTAGTAACTGATTTCAACTTGCTAAATTGTTTTCTAGGTGGATTTTTTTTTTTTTCCCCACGTTTAGGAGTTGATGGTAGGGTGAATTTCTGGGACTGGATTCCTGTGGAGATAGGAGACTGTTCATTCAGCGTAGACTAGCTGACATGTCCAAGACCTGACGCAGCCCATCATCATTACGTTTCATGTGCTGCTTTGATGTCAGCTGTTGCCATCTTTAGCTTTGCTCTTGGCTTGTCTTTTGCTTACAGCATAAGCAGGCTTTTAACTCATACTTCTAATGTTTTTTCAGGATAAAATTTTACAAGGGGATTCATTTTTGAATGAAGAGTTAAATCAACTGATCAAAAGACATTGCAGTCAAGTTGCTACTCAGTTGCCTCTGGATTTCACCAAATGTTTGGAGACATCACTACGGTAGAAGAAGAATGAGGAGTCAGTGGACTTCATGCATATTTGTGTGTTTGTGCAGGTGTACATAAAGATCTATTGTTAATTTAGGGCCTTCTCTTGAGGAGAAGGGATTATGTTTTGCGTGGCACAGGGTTCTGCCCCAATCCTAAAAATAGGCACAGGAAAATCAAGACTGTGAGATTGCTTTTTACCAATCAGTTACTCTTTATAACCAAATAAATATATTTTTATTGCACCATCATGATGGAAGTGAGAAACATTCTAAATTTGAGTGTATGTATTTTTATGAAAATTTTTGAGAAAAGGAAAAACAGCTTGCAATTGGATATCAGGTTCTTTGGCTCTTACTGGACAATAAACTTCAAGAAGTAACCTAATTTGGTATATGGGAAAAAGAATGAGTGCTCATCGTGGTTGCTTTCCTGGAAAATTTGGGTGTGATTCTAGTCTCTTTGAAGTCCTTCATATTTTCTGACATGCTCTGGAGGCTGAAAAGGGAAAAATCCCTTCCAGGTGGGAAAAAACAAGCCTGAGACTTTACCATTCTATCTTAAGGATAAAAGGTATCCAGTGAGGGTCTTTTGGGCTTCCCAGGTGGCACTAGTGGTACAGAACGCACCTGCCAGTGCAAGAGACGTAAGAGATGCGGTTTTGATCCCTGGGTCGGAAGATCTCCGGGAGGAGGCCTTGGCAACCCGCTCCAGTATTCTTGCCTGAAGAATCCCATGGACAGAGGTAGGAGGGCTACATGGGATTGTAATCCCATGGGATTGCGAAGAGTTGGACACTTCTTAAGTGGCTTAGCATGCATGCAGCACAAGGGGCTTTTATTTTATTCCCCCCGCCCCTTTTTTTTAAGTGGATGAAATACCTATTCTTAGGAATATAAATAAAAAGTAGTATTTTATGTGACTGTTGCCATATTCTAGGAATGGCCTAAGTGCAAAGCAGTCCAACTAGTTTCTAAAATCAGTTTTAGGCTTGATTATTTAATGGTGAGAAATGTATGATTCAACATATAAATATTTGCTTCTAACCCACTTTTTAGATATTAAAAGCCAGAAATGTTATGAATATTTGTTTAGATGACCAAGGGGTCTTTCCCCATTGGAACACAAGTGACGAGTACATGTCACAAATCATTTATTTTTCAAACATATATAAATACATTTACATTTCACTTTGGCAGCAGAAACTATACTTTAAATGAAAAATCAATTTTAAAATAGAGGTTCATCAACTCTTCCACAGTTGCACTATGCTTTTAACCTTGTTACATATACAGAGAATCACAGTGGGACCATAAAATTATACATCTTATATTGGAATATCCTGTATGAATTGCTGCTGCTGCCGCCAAGTCACTTCAGTCGTGTCCGACTCTCTGCAACCCCATAGACGGCAGCCCCCCAGGCTCCCCCATCCCTGGGATTCTCCAGGCAAGAATACTGGAGTGGGTTGCCATTTCCTTCTCCAATGCATGAAAGTGAAAAGTGAAAGTGAAGTCGCTCAGTTGTGTCCGGCTCTTCACGACTCCATGGACTGCAGCCTACCAGGCTCCTCCATCCATGGGATTTTCCAGGCAAGAGTACTGGAGTGGGTTGCCATTGAATTGAGGATGAAACATACTTGTGCACTTAACTACTATAGTCTTGTACTGATGGGTTTCATTTTCAGAGCTAAATACTATAGTCATTAATGATAACACACACACATACAGCCTGAGGCGATTATAAACTAGTCTTAATATCTGTTTCTTTAGATAAATATTAAACACCTACTATGTGCTTAGCACTGTGTTAGGCACTTCAAAGTGAACTGGGGTAACAACAGATATATATAGCCTCAGTCTTCCATGCCCTTGTATGCCCAGTCAAATCATTTTTGTTTGAATGAGGCATTACCCAGTTGAGTGTCAGAGTGAGCTGTTTTGAAGTTCAGAGACCTGTATCATCTGAAATAGGGAAGGTTTCAGAGACCTGCTTGATGGCAGACTTCAGCATAGCATGTTTGGGATCTAAGAGATGTATAAAAAACAGCTTGGTAATCTTGGAGATTCAGTATCTCAAAACCGTTCAGGAATTCATGTCAAAATCCTTAGCCATCAGGCAAGGACTGTACTTAGGAAGTTGATAGGTAGCAATGGCAGAGAACATTTAAGTTGTTAACAATGTACTGTATTGTGGAAATGTTGACTGAGGGGTGGGCTTGGTGTAAGAGGCAGTGTCCTTTTCTAGTAACTTTTTGGAGGGCCCAGGATTCCCCTGTTGCTGCTGATGTGAGAGAAACAACTGGAGGGATTCAAGGCTGCCATCCAGAGATTTCTTTCGCTGTAGGCTGCCTTTCATTGTGCCAAGTTTAAGATCAGACACCACCAGGAAAATCATTCTCAGTGGAGTTTTATGTTTTAGTTAATTCCGTTTTACCAGACCAGTACACAAGGTCTGATTACTTCTCGGAATTAAGCAAGGCCTCTGGGTGTCTGGCAGAGGAGGAGAGGTCTACAGCGAGATTGGAAAGGGAGAGAACAGAGAAAAGGAAAGATGTGGTTTTTAAGAAAAGTACAAACGGAGCCACCGGGGAGGCCAACTGTCATTAATGAGCCTCCATTGTCTCCAGAGCCATCAAGCTGGGAGACCTTTGTTGAAAAGTAAATTTGATTTTTGACTCGCTTTTGTTGAGTCTGGACTCCATATTTCCTCCCAACTGGAGAATTTATAAACAAACAACTTTTACTTGCTAAGGATGACATGAAAGGAGGTGTTCCTTCAAGAGGGCACTTTCTGCCCAAATAATGTTACTTCCTACAAGTTTATCCTCAGACTTATTCTCAACTCCTTTGCACCCTTATGTGATCTTACATTAGTTGGCAAAACAGTAGATTCGAGATGAGGTGATAGAGAGGAAGTGACTGTTTGTTCTGGCATCCCACATCACGTTGGATTCCCAGTCTAATTCCTTTCCTGCCAGCTCCCGTGATCTTAAAAGTTGGAATCTCCCAACAGAGGGACAGAATTCATGCTCCGTTCTTTCTGTTTTCAGTGAAGCATCTTAAAACATTTTTCCTCAAAATCTTGTAACAAACCCAGCTTACATATTTAGATTCTTTCCCATATCAACTTTACTGATGAAAGCTTGCTACCCAGGTTTTTAGTGGTCTGAAAAGTATGAAGTGGTAATGGTATAAGCCTGGGTGGCTCTTTTAGATGCATTCTAAACAGAGGACAATTTCTTTCATTTGGTATACTAATACAGCTGTATAATTCAGAGAAACTTCAAAATTTCTTACTTTTGGCAAACACCAGGTTGTGCTCGTTAGTTGTAATAACAGAGTAAACCCTCTACATTTTTTAGCAGTGTGTCCGTCCTAAAGTCCCTAGGACTCAAATACCATAGAGTATGTACTTTTACCTCACAATAGGATGAACAGTCAAGATGGGTCGCAACATAGGCAGAAGGCTGGGTTCACTCGCTTCCTAAAACCAGTTTCAAGGTAAGTTCCAGATTTTATGCTAAGGACCATGGGGTGGGGTGGAGGCTTAGAATTAAGGCCAGTTGATAAAACCTAGTGAGAGCAGCCTTGCATTCCATCTCACTACTCTGCACGGTTTCATCTTGACGCTAGCCAGTTAGACTAGTAACTTGATTTTAATGACACAGTAAGCCCAACCAGAGGCTCCTCTGGTGGCTCCATCAGTCAAGAATCCGCCTGCAATGCAGGAGACCTGGGTTTGATCCCTGGGTTGGGAAGCTCTCCTGGAGCAGGATATAGCAACCCACTCCAGTATTCTTGCCTGGAGAATCCCCATGGACAGAGGAGACTGGTGGGCTGCAGTCTGTGGGGTTGTAAAGAGTCGGACATGACAGAGCAACTAAGCACAGCAAAGCCTGAACAGATGGCAAAAATGCTCATTAGTTGAGACAAGTTTGATTACAGTTTCTGGAAATTTTTTAAAAGTGAAAGGAGCATTGTGCATTTGTTGTAGATTGATTCTTTGATTTAAAAAGAAACCTGTAGTACTGTACAAACAGCATCAACTTGAAATAGCCTGAATGCTGTTGATAAGCAAACGGTGATTCTTTTAGCAATAAGGCTTTTACTTAGAACTTCCAATAACATGAAAGCTGTGTTGTGTGTTCTTGATATTTCTTAGAGTACACAAAGAATGGGGAATTATTTTATTCATTTTTTTATGGTGAAAATGTCTTAAAGATTAGAGATTTTAATAAGCTTTATAATTTGAAGAAAAACATCAAATTTGAAGGTCATTAGAAAGATAAAATTTGGATTTTACTTCAGAGGAACACATTTCATGTGAAAAGTCACAATTTGCTTCGTGCCGAGAACAAGATGAATCCTTTACACTTACATCATAGCCGTACACAGCAAGGTTTTAAAAATAATTTACATTAGATGGCAAGTAACATGAAATTCTGGCCTATTTCAGATATTCAGGGTATACATTTTCTTTTAAGGAGACTTGTTTTCAAACAGTGAAATAGAACCACTAATGCTCCTAATCTGCAGGCAATATCCAGAAAGCTATGGATAATAAATACAGAGGTACAGTGTCAGTACAAACCTTGTAAAATAAATAAACACCAACTCAGTCTACTTTTGCGTTTGAAACATGGTTAAGTTTCTTACTAAGATGCCACAACTCAGTAGATAACGTTATTCTAAATTCATTTTGTAGAAACCAAGTCTGTGAATATAAGCAATAAACATAAAAAACCCAACATCATTCTATATGTAAAAAGAAACACTATAGAGGAGTTCACAATGGTACACAGTATAAAGAGTAAGTTGAATTACTTTTTTTTTTTTGAATTACTTTTTAATGAGTCCTAGAGGACATATTTACACTTGCAATGCCCCAGAGCTTCCAATTCTTATCCATAATAGGTATGACTTAACTAGCCTGCTTGATTTCTTACCTCTGTGCATCTTGTTCCCAGTTTTCTAAGTCAGGTCAGCAAACTGTGGCCCTTGAGCCCAATCCAGCCTGCCACCTGCTTTTGTGTGGCTGTTGAACTAAGAATAGTTTACATTTTAAAATGATTTTTCAAAAAATCCAAAGAGGAATATTTATGCCATGGGAAAATGATATACCATTCCAATTCCACTGTCTTTAAATAGTTTTCTTGGATCACAGCCACATTCAGTCATGTACGTATTGTCTATGGCTGCTTCTGCATTAAGCTGAGCCATTGCAACAGAGACCATTTGGCCCATAAGAACGGAGATATTTACTGACTAGCCCTTTACAAAAGTTTGCTGACTCCTGTTCTAAGTCAATTATTGCAAGCTTAGCGGTGGTTTTTCCAACTGTTGACATGTGTAAAATGGCAGTCTGCTGGGCTTCTTTGCTTCATTCAGCAGGAAGCCAGTTGATAGCAAGCCCTGTACCATTTCGCTTGACCTCAGCGTGGACCTTGTATCAAGAGTTCAGAAATCATAAGTTTCCAGTTTCGTTTATGAAAATAAGGGAATTATATTTGTCTCCATTATGTTCCTTCTTGTTTTAACTTCTTGCCAAAAGATCTTCACCTGTAAAGTTGTATACATAGGCTTGTTAGTATTAATATCTTCAAAGCGAAGCAGCAGAAACAATTCACAGTGTAGCAAGGTTTAGGGTTGTTCAACCAACAGAAACCCACAGCTCTGGTGGCTGGGTTTGGGGCAGAGAATATTTCCTATAAACTCATAGTGTTAGAACATGATATTCCTGGGAGGTGGAACATTAGGCTATTTCTGCCCTGGAACACCACATTCTTTAGAAAGTTTTTTAACCACAATTAAACTGTTCAGCTTTTTTTTTTTTTTTTTTTTTTTAATTTTACTTTACAATACTCTATTGGCTTTGCCATACATCCATGAATCCACCACTGGTGTACACAAGCNTTCTGCCCTGGAACACCACATTTTTTAGAAAGTTTTTTAACCACAATTAAACTGTTCAGCTTTTTTTTTTTTTTTTTTTTTTAATTTTACTTTACAATACTCTATTGGCTTTGCCATACATCCATGAATCCACCACTGGTGTACACAAGCTCCCAATCCTGAAGGTAAATAATTACTTGTTTAGAAATTCTTAGATTATTATTAGGGGGTAACTCTTGAAAGTTTAGAGGTGAATATTTCAGAACAAATAACATGAAATATTATGTTGCTCAGAAAGCAATAAAAATACTAAACTTGTTTTCTTATGAGCATATACAAAAAGACCCTTTCTTCGCAAGTGCTCTTTCTTGGAGGCACTGTTTGTAAAGTTAATAACATGGGACATATATTACCATATATACGTCTATGCACCAATGGCTATTATTCTTTCAATGACTGTTAAAGAGAACCTTCCCCAAATGTAGGAAAAGAGGTCAACTGACTATGAGTTTCTGCTTATGATAGGGAAATTGAATCCAAAGGCAATCATCTAAATCACCACCACCTTCCCTATTCTCATAAAATATAAGCAACTAGATGCTCATTAGAGCAAGCACATTATTTTGTAGTCCGATTTCTAATGGAGTTGTATTATGTACTTATTAATCTTCTGGCACACCCAGGGCTCTTTCTCTGCCAAGTGTAACTTCACTCTATCATTAACGGAGGTTATAACAAAGAGGTGAGAGGTGTGCATAACATTTTCACATGTATAATTTATTTGATGCTAAGTTCTTGATATGGAGAGCAATATTTGAAATTTTGATCATTCTCTTTACTGTGTGCTCACAGACCCACTACCATGATGAGTCATTTTTCCAAAAGCAGGAGAGGCTCAACATGGTGCTTAGTCCTAAAGCTCACTTAGTTCTTGGAGAAGAAGGCACTATCTCAGTGACACTGTCACTGAGAAGGAAAGTAAGTTGAGTCTGGAACTTTAAAAATAAGATACCAGGAAATTATCTGGTGGTCCAGTGGTTAGGACTTTGCACTTTCACTGCCGAGGACCCGGGTTCAATTCCTGGTCAGGGAACTAAGAGGAAGGAAGGTGGTAATAAAGATAACTACAAAAAAAGGGGAGGGGGTGGAATGCCAGAAGTACCACAACAGAAAATGGGTGCTGAGCCTTCTCAGAGTCTGGAACAGCCCAGGGTTTCACTATTCTGTGCAGACTCAGTATTCTCTGATGCTGTATGATGTGGACTGCTGCCACGGTGCTGAGATTTCTTTCAGGTGACTCTTTGCATACAGAACCTAAACAGCCCTGACTCGGGATAGTGGGGTGTGCAGAAGCTCTGGAAGAGGTGGTTTGCTGTNGAGTTCTCTGGAACCATATACACAGAAGAGGGGAGAGAAGACCAGAGAATGGGAGAGGGTCAGAGAGTCCCCCTGCACGTCGTCTGAAGGATCCCAGAGAGACGGTCACCAGGTGATGGACGGTCACTAGGTGATGGACGATGACGCTCCCGCTCCGCAGAACCACCTCCTGGCTCTGCTGTCAGGGCTTCCCAGAGAGCCTGACTCACAGCATATACTGGGCACGTATCGTTGAAGGACCGGATACTTGCCAGCCTTACCAGGCACAAGCTGCCTGGTCATGTCCCCTTTGTTCCAGAACCTTATTCCCAGAGGGAGCTGGCTGGGGCAGGGCGGGGAGGCCTTCACCTGTTGAATGACGTCCTGCGCGGTGCTGACACGCGGCGCTTTGATGACCGTGCGTGGTTGCTCTGGGGAAACGTCGTGCACCTGGACAAAGAAGCTGTCCTCCTCTGAGCTCAGGAGCATCTCCTTATCATCTTGTGCAATGCTCTTCTCTTCCAGGTTCTGTGTTAAGAAAAGACAAGTCTGAGTAAAGGATAATGTAAAAGAAGGAAAGAAAATCTAGTAAAAATTTGAGTTGGATCTTGGTAACGTGGAAACAACTTCTTAGCTTGATATCCATACACTAGTTGTTATTTCACAAACTATCCTAGAAGGATATACATGTCATTTTAGAGGAGGAAAGTACTGTAAGTTTCTAATAATGTTGACACACTGATAAGGTCTGGTCCCGAACAAGCCAGTAGTAGATCTGCTCATGTGTGCTGTGGATTTTGAGTCCACAAATCAGCTAGAGATAAATTTGTAAAAAGACAATATGCCATTTGTCTCCAGTATTCTTGCCTAGAGGATCCCTTGGACAGAGGAGCCTGGTGGGCTACAGCCCATAGGGTCACAAAGAGTCAGACATGACTAAAGTGATTTAACACACACCGAAAAGCCAAATAAGAATACAGTAAGTACATTTAAGAGAAATCCCATCCATCCCCCAACAAAACTTGAGCATTTAAGAAATGCTAGACATCTGAAATGTGAAACATGCAAGATTGATGTTCCGGCAGGCTGAATGAACAAAACCCACAGTGGAAAGACTAAACCAATGACTAGAGGTAAGTAACCTCAAAATGAATATTGACAAAATTCTCAATAATTTTGAGAATGGGTCATCAGGTTAGATGGTTTTTGGTGGGTTGGCTTTCAGTGAATTTTACATTTATGATTATATGTTTTAAATATATAGTTGAAAGTGTTAGTCACTCCGTCGTGTCCAACTCTTTGCAATTCCATGGACTATAGCCTGCCAGGCTCCTCTGTCCATGGAATTCTCCAGGCAAGAATACTGGAGCAGATTGCCATTCCCTTCTCCAGGGGATCTTCACAACCCAGGAGTAGAACCCATGTCTCCTGCATTGCAGGCAGATTATTTACCACATCTATAGACATATATTTTTTAATTAATTATTTTTTATTTTTAGACAATCATAGAAATGGTATTAATGCCTCATCCAATATACATATAGGTATCATCAAAAATTTTCAAGCAGTAAGGAAATATATCAATATAAAGTCTAACTTCCCATTTCTACTTTTTTTCTTTCTTTCCTCCACCTTTCCCATCTCATTCTCCATAAAAAAACACGGTTGTTAGGTTGTATATCCTTTGAACCATCTGCTATGGATATAAAAATGTATTTTTGTGTATGTGAATAAATATATACAAAGGAACCCTGGGACTTCCCTAGTGGTACAGTGGAGAAGAATCTACCTGCTGGTGCAAGGGACACGGTTCAGTCCCTGATCTGGGAAGGTTCCACGTACCATGGGCAACTGAAGCCCTTGTGCCACAACTCCTGAGCCTCTGGGGCCCTCAAGCTGCAACTGAGTCCACATGCCACAGCTACCGACGCTTGTGCGCCTGGAGCCTGTGCGCCGCAAGAAGGGAAGCCGCCACAATGAGGAGCCTGCGCAGCACAGTGGAGAGGAGCCCCCCACTCACCACAACTAGACAAAGCCTGCACAGCAACGAAGGCCCGGCACAACCAGAAAGAAACAAAAAGAAATCCTGGAACTACGTGAACTTAAATATAATGTAATTGTTAAATGGCTCCTGTTTTTCGCTAGAGCCGTTTTCAAACGAGGGTTCTGTAAAGTTATCTTCCACAAGGGGGCAGCATGGAGACGGTGGGGAGGTGAGGCAAGGAAACGGTAGGCACTCCCATCTCAGGCTGGGAGGATTTGGCAGGAAGGTCCTCAGTCCCCAGCGTGCTTAATCTCAGATCATCCCACAGAAGGATGCTAACTAACCCGAAGAATACAAGAATCACTGTCATTGTCCTGGAAATTCCAACCAGCCCTAGGAACCAGAATTGTCCCCATCGATATTAAGGTCAAAATGGGTAACCACCACCAGGTGGCGCCAAACTGTCCAGTTCACTTGAGTTCAGTCTTTCAGTCGCGTGTGGCCAGGACCAAAACGGACTGGCTCCGGGGGCTTCTCACCAATCAGCTGCACAGCCTCGCCTCAATCATTTCATTGTTCTTACAGTTGTGATCCCTAAGATTTACATACAGCTGACGTGTTTGGTGGAGAAGGCAATGACACCACACTCCAGTACTCTCGCCTGGAAAATCCCATGGATGGAGGAACCTGGTAGGCTGCAGTCCATGGGGTCTGGAAGAGTCAGACACGACTGAGCGACTTCACTTTCACTTTTCACTTTCATGCATTGGAGAAGGAAATGGCAATCCACTCCAGTGTTCTTGCCTGCAGAATCCCAGGGACGGGGGAGCCTGGTGGGCTGCCGTCTATGGGGTTGCACAGAGTTGGACACGACTGAAGTCACTTAGCAGCTTAGACGTGTTTGGATTCCACTCATCAAATTATGCATGAGGGGGAAAGAACTATTCTCTATTTTTATTACATAAAATGAGACTGTAGTACATATACTGTTCTACAACTCATTTTTCCTCTACTTAAAAGGCTGTGATCAGGGACTTCTTCCCTGGTGGTCCAGTGGTTGAGACTTCACTTTCCAACACAGCAAGTACCGGTTTGATCCCTGGTCAGGGAGCTAAGATACTACACACCTCAGCAAAAGCCCAAAACATAAAACAGAAGCAATATTATAACAAACTCAATAAAGACTTTTTAAATGGTCCACATCAGAAATATCTTTAAAAAAAAGATTGTGATTATCATTTCATGTCAGCTTCTAAAGATTTTCCATAGTATGTCATTGCTTTGATTACAATATATTTAACCAATTTGGAGAGTGGGGTTGGGTGGTAATTCACATGACATAATTTATAATCTGAAAGCCAGGATGTAAGTAAGCAAGACAGAAAAGCTCTAAATTGCCCTATAAAATATCACAATGACCATGCACTACAATTATTTCTAACAGCACTCCTTAGAGCCTTGCTAAGTTGCTTCAGTCGTGTCCGACTCTGTGCGGCCCCATATACGGCAGCCCACCAGGCTCCCCTGTCCCTGGGATTCTCCAGGCAAGAACACTGGAGTGGGTTGCCATTTCCTTCTCCAATGCATGAAAGGGAAAAGTGAAAGTGAAGTCGCTCAGTCATGTCGGACTCTTCGCGACCCCATGGACTGCAGCCCACCAGGCTCCTCTGTCCATGGGATTTTCCAGACAAGAGCACTGGAGTGGCTGCCATTGCCTTTTCCACCTTAGAGCCTTACTCAGAGCTTATTGATTTTTAAGCTGTTTTCAGTCACATTAGAAGCCATAGATTATGACCAAAACAATAACCCTCATTTGCTTATTCCTTTATAGTTTACTAAGCATTTTTCTACATTTTGTCTACATGTTTGACTTGAATCTCATGATTTTTTGAGTCAAACAGGGTAGTTTCTATCATGTGTGCATGCTAAGTTGCTTCAGTCATGTCCAACTCTTTGTGACCCTATGTACTGTAGCCCACCAGGCTCCTCTGTTCATGGGATTCCCCAGGCAAAAATACTGGAGTGCGTTGCCATGCCCTCCTCCAAGGGATCTTCTTGACCTAGGGACCTAATCTGGGTCTCCAGCCACTTCTGCATTGTAGACTTCTGCATTGATCCTTTATTGCTGGGCCGCCAGGGAAGCCGTTTCTATCATAGATTTTACAAATATGGACATAGAGGTTTACAGAATTCAGATGATACTTTGAAGGTCATCTGTCTAATTTGTCATAGCCAGGTTTGTCTCATTTCAAATCCAGAGGTGTCAGAGGAGAGCATATTGATCATAGGATGATACCTAACAGCTTGAGAGCCGAGGAAACAAGAAAATTATACAAAGCAGACAGGCAGGATCAGAGGTCAAAGACAGCAGCTTGGGGACTTTTAACATACGGACAAACTGCTTACATAGCTTCCTAGTTTCACAGAGTAGACTAAGTGGAAATACTTATAGCTCAAATCTATCAATTATAGCAGCGTCTGCTTCCATTCAGTAAGTGCTGAATTCATTTAGTCAATCAGTAAATTTGTATTGTGTGTCACTGTGCAGCTGGTAAGCCTGGATACATGAAATATGACTTGTTATTTTTTGAGACATATTTCAGTCATTTCAAAACTTTCCTCTCAACNTTCAGTAAGTGCTGAATTCATTTAGTCAATCAGTAAATTTGTATTGTGTGTCACTGTGCAGCTGGTAAGCCTGGATACATGAAATATGACTTGTTATTTTTTGAGACATATTTCAGCCATTTCAAAACTTTCCTCTCAACAAGGCATATAAAAGGAGACCTTGCTATATTATACTCATCAGAAAATGCTTGTTAGCCTTCCCCTCTACTATACCCTTCTCTTTCCAAAATGCTTCTGTTCCACCAGCCTTTATTAAGCATTTATTCCTGACATTGCTACTGCTTACTGTCATATACATTTTAATTGCAGAGCAGCCCTGGCCTCCCAGTCCTTCCAACCCTGTGAGGAAGACCCATCGTGACACTCGGCAGTCTGCCCAACGCTGCTCACTGCCTCCCATGGTGCTGGGCATGGAGGACCCATGAGCACTGACTCAGCTCCAGCCGGGGCAGCATGGGGTGGTGGAAAGAATACTGATCGGGAAGCCATAAGACTTCAGTTCTTTCCACTTCTCACCCTGTCATAATCTAACCTCTCTGAACCTGTTTCCTTTGTGTAGAATGATTTGCCTTGTATCATAAGATGATTCAGAATATTGGGTGCTTGAGAGCGTTAAACACTGTAAGTCATGATGCAATAATTATTAACTTTAATATGAGTTTTAAAATTCACTTCACTGAAATTGTCACTTCTAGGATACTTTTCGGGTTTTTTTTTGGCTAGGCCATGTGGCAGGCAGGATCTTATTAACAGTTCCTGGACCGAGGATCGAATCAGTGCCCCCTGCATTTGGAGCATGGGGTTTTAACCACTGGACTGCCAGGGAAGTCCCTAGCATACTTTTTTACATGTAACAATTAGAAATAGGAAAAAAAATTAGAGAGAAATAAAAGATGGCTTCAAAAGCCGAGGTAAGCCCTCTGATATTTTCTTCTACAGCTTTTATGATTAGAATTCCTTCTCTGCCATCTTAGTACTTTGTACCTGTCTGATAGGGAGAAGACGCTTGGGAGATAATTACATTTATTGGCTTACAGGAAGTGTCCTTTTATGATCTAAGACAAGGTTAGGAGGGAACACAGAGGCTCTGGTTCCTAGGGAAGCTGGAGTGCAGTGAGGCTGCAGGCCATGTTCATAGCTACTCAGAGAGTGAAAAATAGCACACGATGCTGAAATGGGCTCTTTATCATCCCTATGTTCTAACAAGCATGGACCAGCAATGGGCATTTTATCAGTCCATCTCCATTTCATGCCCCCAAGAGGCAGATCATGTGCCTAGAACAGGGCCTGGCACAATTAGGTGCTCAATAAATATTTGTTTAACCAGATTGTTGAATTGCTTCAACTGCTCTATTGTTGATTTATCATAAAGCATTATTATCTATGTAATGACTTTATATGTCATTTTTAAAAATGACAGTCAATTAGTGGGCTGATATAAGTCTATTAACTGAGCGAATTCACTTTCACTTTTCACTTTCATGCATTGGAGAAGGAAATGGCAACTCACTCCAGTGTTCTTGTCTAGAGAACCCCAGGGACAGGGGAGCCTGGTGGGCTTCTGTCTATGGGGTCGCACAGAGTCGGATATGACTGAAGCAACTTAGCAGCAGCAGCATAAAAGAAAAGTGCTCCATCCGCAAACCCCATTAGGAGTCCCCCAGTCTGGAGTCTACAGACAGTACTGTTTCTATTATCAGAATGATCATGGGAATATTAGGGACCATAATATAATCTGCAGCAAATTCATACCAAAGCTGAGAGGTTATTCTTACCTTGTGTAATCTTATGGAATATTTTCAAAGAAATGCTGTTGTTTCATGAATTAGCAAAAAACCTTTTATTAGCTAAAACTTGAATAGGCACTAACGGGAGGACAACCAACCCCCAAATGCAAAATGCCTATAGACCTTCCACTACACAGTAGTGACCCTTACAGCAAGGCCTTCACACACCCAGCTAAAACACTGGACGCTACACTGATGACATGCGTAAGGAATCCTTTGAGTTCTTTCTCCCTTTGTTTCCTAAGGGATGATTTTTAAACCAAATTTTTATAACTTAACCTTCTGAATATGTACAGAATAAAATCAATTCTCCACATTTACTTAAGACTATTAAGCAAGTTGCAGTGATAAGAAGTTCTGAATTTGAGGGAGGCGGCCAGTGGTGAGGTAGTGAGTTACATATGAGCTGTTACTGTGTAGGCTGCCCCAGGACACACTTACCTCCTGCTGGGTTTTTAAGACAATCCTGCCAACATATCCCTCTTCTGGAAACCAGCTGCTTAAAATCTGCATGATCTCTTCTTCTGGACCAATGGCTCTCTGGAACGGTTGTTTCCTACATTCATTCTTCTCTTTAGATATAAAATATTTTTCCTCCATTAAAAAATAGTCTGTGGCAATAGGTTTGGTATCTTCATCCATAACAAGAATCTAAAGAAAGAGCAAAGGCCAATTTAGGCACACTTCTGAAGAGTAGCAAAAACTTTAAACCCAAACAAGTCTACTTTCTCGGGGTTCAGATAAGTTTGGTTTGCAATTTATAAATGAAACCTACCCTGCAGTGTTGCATAACTCTTTCTGGAAGATCTTAGAATTCTCTTACATTCAAAAAGAATTGTTTATGTTCATTCTGGGCAATGAAACAATTTATTCATAATTGCCAGCCAACAAAACTGTTCTTCCCACGGATGGAATAAGAGCTCTTACTGAATTAAAAACTTTAGGTTTTTCAATCTATGAACTTAGCTCTTTGTGATCTTGCAACACAAGACCAAAGGCAAAGAACCCAGTCCAGCTTTTACCAAGATAATCTCCCATTCTCATGTTAGAAATACTCAATCATCTTCTAATCTCATCTGATCTAAGTTCCTGGGAATTCCCCTTTCAATAAAGTCTTGACAGTGTGCCTAGAGGCCTGTTTTCTCTATTGGCTACTGACCCTGATAGTTGAAATGGTTGAGACCAGGCTGGGGAGCCAAACAGACTTGGGTCTGAGGCCTGCGTTTAGTACTTACTGGCTATGAGGTGCTGGCCAAGATATCTGACCCCGTGGACACTCAGTATCCTCATCTATACAGTGGAAACAGTAAGAGTAGCAACTTTGTTTTTTAATTTTGTTTCCTTTTATGACTGAGGCACTGACGGTAAAATGTAACCCAGGTGCATCGGATAACTTAGAGCCTGCCAGGCTCTCTCTCCACGCGTTCCCCAGGCAAGAATACTGCAGTGGGTTTATTCTCTAGGGGATCTTCCTGACCCAGGGATCAAATCCAGGTCTCCTGCATCATAGGCGGATTCTTTACTGCCTGAGCCACCAGGGAAGAAGCCCTGGTAAACACTAGACATTATGATAGCTACTCTTACTGATGTATTCTTGCACATGGTTTTCTATTATCCAGGTTACTGGCAAAAGCTGAACTTGGGAGTGGCCAGAGAAGGCTGCCAACTTCCAGCATGGAGCAAGCAAACATCCTTCTCCTCAGGCATCCACTCGACCATGTGAGCATGCAGTGACCAGAATCAGCACTTGGTGATTGATTGGTCTCACTCGGAGAAGCAGAAGGACCTGGGGATGGGGTGGGGGTGAGGTAGAAGATTCTCAGGAAGATTCTGCTCCCTTCAGCCCAGACCTTGTTCTCAGGTTGATGCCGGACTGTGGATTTTGTGGGGCAAGGCAGCTACCACTTCAGCAACAATTAAGGGCATGAAGCTTCCAGGAGTAGGTCAGTTGACACTGTCATCTCCATGAGATGGCCAGCATCACCGCCTCTCCAGTCCTGCTCCACAGCGCTGGGATTACTCACGTGGACAGTAATGTGCTGCTTTTTATGGGTGGTCCATGGAAATGCTTCCTTACTTTTCATCATCATATTTTACACTGTCTCCAAAACCCCAAGAGTGCTTTGTGAGAGTAGACACCAAAGTTCAAAACCAAAACAGCCCCAACCCCCCTTGGTAGTATCTGTTTTATAATCTATGAAATTTGAGACTTTGAGCTGCTTTCTCTGACTTTGAGTCAGTTGTAAAATGTTGGACAAGATGTTAACCTAGAGATGCCTCTCAAAGAAACGTTTCTTAACTGTAGACTCAGTGAACTTACTTGTTGGAGAAGCTGCTTTGCCTTAGTGCCTCCGTTTATAGAGAAGACAGTGAAAGGCTCTGGGCCTGGGACGCCATGCACTGTGACTCTGTGTGTCTGCAAGCATTTTCTTTCTTCTGTATTAAACATCTGTCAAGGAAGATCATATGGTTTCTCATTCATTTTCATTCTCATGTTTCTAGGCTACATCAATACAGAAGTGCTAGTTCTTAGAAGTACACGCAGGGACACATAAATGCAAAATAAGGCCAACCTTTTATAACCAGATGCACCTTTTTGTGGTTTTAGGCAATGGTGCATGTTCCTTAATAGTCTAGTAAGAATATTTAGCAGCATACCACCAAAATATCAATTTATTTTAAATAACAGTGTTTCTTTCCATCATAATGAGGGGACTGATATCGTCTAAAATGTATGTCAGTCCTTACTTACGAAGTGACATTCAACAGTGTCTACCGAGTTCCATCTCTCTTCGGGGCACTGGGCTAGAATTTTGACAGTAAAATGATAAATAAAATATTCTGGCCTCTGGGAGCTTGCTGTCCAGGCACACAAATAATTGTAATATAAAAAGTATTTTTGTTAGGAAGAGTTGGGGAGGTGTGTAACTCTCAAGTCTTTGAGCAGTTTGTATACTGAGATAGATTCATTCATAAAATACAAAATAATTTATGGAAGGCTGATAATGAAACAGACATTATGCCTGGTTCTGGGGTTTTGTAGAGAAATAAGACAACCCTGGCTCCAAGGTGGGGGGCTTCTAGAATAGAATAGCTAGAAGAATAAGTGGACAATCCAGAACTGGACACTGTCATCTAATTCTTGCTCTCAGGCACCAGTCAGACCGTCCCTGCTGCCCAGGCAGGGAGGGTAACAGGCAGGCACCAGGCAGAGGCAACACCTCTCTCTCCTGGCCAACATGCTATACTCAACCTCGGTCACTTTTTGAAGTGAGAATGAGGAACACCTAAGAAAACAAGATGAGGGACAGAGAGAGAGAAGAAACCATTGCAGTGAGGGAAAGAGAAGCAGAGGAGAAAGCAGGGCTGCTCAGAGGCCATGGCGGCAGCGGTGAAGCCGGTGCCACCATAAGCTCCAGCTTTTCAAAGGTTGTTAGGACCACACTGAAGTATAAGACGGGTGCAACCAGATTTCTCTGCTGGTCTAGAAGTTAAGAATCCACCTGCCAATGCAGGGGGACACAGTTTCAGGGCCTGGTCCGGGAACTAAGATCACACATACTGCAGAGCAACTAAACCCCAGCACCGCAACTACTGAAGCCGGTACACATAGAGCCTTTGCTCCCCAGCAGGAGAAGCCACCGCAATGAGAAGTCCAAGCACTGCAACAGAGAGGAGACCCTGCTTGCTGCAACTTGAGAAAGCCCGGGTGCAGCAACAAAGACCCATTGCAGCCGCACGCCCACCAAAATAAATTTTCAAAGGTTGGTGTGGCTGTGAGTAGATTACTAAACATGTAAGGAGGCAATGGATGGACACTCTTCAGTTTTTCAAGAGCAAGCATAATGGAATCAACCAATTAATCAAAGCAGAATTCCTTGTCGAGGCAAACAACCCTGCATTATCGGGGTGAGCACTGGTCCAACAGTTCTCAAACTTTTAACTGATGGACCTTACCATCGGTTCTCAAACTTTACCAACGGACCTTAACCAATGGCGAACTTGTTAAAACCCAGCTTCTGCAATGGTGGGCCTTTTTTGCAGTGTTCCTCTCCCATTCCCAAGAGTGCAGGTGCTGAGTCTCCTCAGGTGCCAGGGTACTGCTGCGCTTGCAGAATTACCTGTCGCCAGCAGCGCCTGGCTGTTCACCCAATCCTGCTCCCCTGTGACATCTGCCCCTGCACTACTGACGAAGCAAAGGATTTTCCTGGTCTAACCTAAACCTTCTAGAAGTATCAAGATGCTTCCTAGCAGGCTTTGCGTAATTAGCCTTTTCCCTGTGTTGTTATTTTTGGCTCACTTCCCTGGTAAGCACTATAGCACTAGATGATGAACTTGGGTTTATAGCTGTGTGACCTCAGGTGTACTCAGCACTCCCCTTCCTTTGTAACATGGAGCTATGTCAGGAAGTTAGTGAGGATCAAGCGAGTCAGTATATGTGTAAAGTGCTTAGAATGTGTCAGGTATCAGCCATTGTTTTTATTATATCCATAGCCACCTAATCTATGATTCGAATGGACCACAATCCTGGACCACAAGAAAGCCTGCCTCTGGTGTAGCAATTCCCACAAATAGGCAGAGTGAAATATAACTTAATTACCAGAGAGGCCGGCACAGTATTGCCAGAGGAATTTTCTTCCATCCTCCTGCTGTTTATGAATAAACTAGAGATTTCCAAGACTTCATTGTGGAGATTTCGCAGCTGAAGATGTCGATACCCTGGAACAATGCAGAATTGGGAAAAGCTTGTTAGCCATGCATTGCAGAGCTCTGCAGAAGAGATCCCCCAGGGAGGTCAGTAAATGACAGGGAGAAAAAAGACCTTCAGGTGGGCAGGGGTAACAGCACGCAGGTGACCAACAGAGGCCTTTTCTCCCAGAGCGCTGCCCCTGGGGACCGATTGGGGCCACTCAGTGGCTGTAGTTACCTTGTCCAAGTGCTGTTTCTAAACTTACATTCAAAATGAAAAATTTAAACTTAAACACTGTATAGTAGGAAAATCTGATCATTTTTGTATCAAGTCCTCTAGAGTCACTGTTCTGCAAATATTTCCTCTTAGAACAGCTTTAGTGATAATAAAGTATTCCAACAATAGAGAGTTGGTTAAAGAAGTTACAGTGTGAGTGTTTGTACAAGTATAAAATAGAATAATATGCAACTCTATAAAATAACGAAGATGTGTATCTATTTACCTGATAAGTTGTTCACTACATATATTAGTGAAAATCAGTAAGTTGCAAGACATTAAGGTTAGTAGGAAGCTTACTTGTTAATATTTATACACATGGGCAGAGAAACAAAGCCTGCAAAATATCCACACCAAAAGTAACTATGTTGAAGAAATAGAAAGATGGATAATTTTTTAAAAATTGTTCTTCTGTACTTCATCATATTTCTGTAATAACTATTAGGAACTGAATGGTGTCCTCCTAAAACGTGTGTATTGAAGCTCTAACTCCCAGTACCTCAGAAGGTGACTGTGTCTGGAGATAGGGTTTAAAGAGGTGATGCTGGGTCATGAGGGTGGGGCCTAATCCAACATGACCAACGGTCCTTATAAGAGGGAATCGGAAGGCAGACACGGAGAGACACCAGATGCTGTGCACGGCGACCAAGGGACAGCCCTCTGACGACACAGCGAGATGGTGACCCTCTGCAGGCCATGGAGAGAGGCCTCAGTAGAAAGCAAACTTGCGGAAACCTTGATCGTGGGCTTCTAGCCTCCAAAGCTGACAAAATAAACCTCTGTTATGTAAGACACCCAGTCTGTGGTATTTTGTTACACAGCCTGAACTAACACAGTTATTGTTACGACATAACACAGTGAGTATGACCACGTGCTACTCACACAATGGAGAAAGGAAATAGGAAAAAAAAAAAAAAAAAAAAACTAAAGAGCAGGGGACTGTAACATGCTGGTGGAACTCAGAGGCTGGCAAAATGTGGTTGCAGGAGGAAGCATGAACTGGGAACTTGATACTCAAATGAGATCAGCAGGGGCATCCTCAGAGCTTGTTAGAGAGGCATAATCTCAAGTCCCAGACCCTTTGTATCAGGATCTGCAATTTCTCACCAAGAGCCCGGGTGACTTGATTGCACATCAATTTTGAGAAGCAGTGCACGGACATTCTGGACAGGTGTGACAAGCTGACGTTTCCCCGAGGGCCATGGCAAAGCCAACAGACAGCAAGACAACAGCTCTAATCTCTGCTCAGGATTCTCCACCTTCCCTGCTCTGCACCCAAACCCACCCTTGGCTTCCCACAATGGCCTCCCACCAGGCCTCGACTCCAACCTCAGCCCACTGAAGCCACCAGCACAACCCAACCCTCCCTGCTCTTGGTTTCCTCTCCTTACAACAGTTCCAGCTTTAAACATACCAGGGGTGTGGTGGGAGCTGTTGGGGAGGGATATATGGGAATAAGAACACAAGGACCACTGCTCCCGAAACAGACAGAGGTGGCAGAGGCCACATTTTATAAGAGATGTTGTTAATAACCTTGGATTTTAGAATAATGTAAAATAAAAATGTCTTTTGAGGTATGTTCAGTGTTCAAATTTGCATTATCTTCTTCCGCCTCTTATTTTACCTTTTTAATATGCAAATTTCAAACATACACAAAAGTAGAGAGAGGCGTGTAATGGACTCCAGGCACCCATCACTCAGCTACAATGATCATGAACTTTTGACAGTGATTCTACCTCGCTTTAGAGCCTTGAGGGAGATGATTCTCTGAGCAGTGACCACCGAGCTGTTGTTCTCCACGACAGCAAAACGAAGAAATACGAGATCTTCGAAGTGAACCCGGAAAAGGAACTGCTCGTTCCACATGGGGTTCAGAGTATTGCGGTGGATGGGCTTCGTGCGGAAGTGGCAGCTGTCCAGGGTCATGCCCAGGACATCGACTTCGATACATGGGCTCCCCGTGCTGTTACTCGGGCACACGTTCTGCCCAGAGACGATCTGGGGGGAAGAAAGGATCAAAGTCACTGGGGTTGCAAAAGAAACATGTCACCACTGAGCCTCACTGCTTCCCTCTGCAGAGAAAGACAGGGAACCTTCTGGAATGGACCAAGTAAATGATTAATAAGGCTGCTAAAAAAAAAGAGAGAGAGACTGGAATCATGGGAAAGTCTATTTTGTCAACAGCATTCACCTAACTATAACTTTTCAACTGTCAGTATATTGAAACATCTTCAAAAAGCCACACAATTAAGATGAAATTGTTTCTCAAGAAGTTGAAAAAAAAAAGGAAGACCTTCAATGTGAAGCCACAAATGTGTTACTAACATTCTCTTCAAAGTGTTTTAGGTGTATCTTTTGTAACTCCGAAATGTTTTTGTTAAATAGTTAAGTTCTGGGTCAAGTCACAAGGAATGCTATTAGAAATTCATAGCCTTCTATCAGCATGAAGCTATACTCAAGTGTAGCAGACATGGTCACACAGAAAAGGAGCTACTGCTTCCTGTCTTAGGGAAAGACGAAATGCAGTTTGGTGGTAGGACAATCTGTGAGTTGGGATTTCCCGGGGGGTGTGAGGTGTGGTGAGCAGACACTGCTTGGCATTCCTCCTTGGGAGGGAAACAGATGAGATCTAAAGATGGACCGAAGGATAACTTCATCACTCCCTGCCTTTTCTAGCACCCATTCAGTTTTTCGGTTTTTTCCTCAGCTAAGAGGGAGTGGGAGAAGCTGGAAATAAAATTGAGTAATGAGCTACCAGGACTCTGACGTTAAGGGCAGTCTGTGGAGTTCTGACAATTAGTTAATTAGACAATAAAAGGAATAAGGACAGGCCAGGAATGACTGTAAGGAGGGAAGATGTTTGATTTGTATATTGATGCCTGTTTTACTTTTTATAAGAGCCTATTAGAATTTAAGATGACTTGCGTTAACAAGGACCTCAGCTTTTATGGGGTGCACTGAGAGTTATGATTCTGTGGACCCTGGAAGACAGCATCACCATCCCACTTTGGAGGTGGAAGTGGGGGAGGGGTCACCACTCTACCTTCTGGGCTCTGGCAAGTATAGTACCTGCTGACTGTGCATCTAAACCCCAGCTGCTGCCTTCTGAGAAGTCAAGAAATTCTTCTGGGAACTACATCTGCACCAACAAAATTGTGACGTGAGAGTTTTGCCATGCCTTGAAGTCAAAAGCAGTTCATATTCAGGAGGGCTTCAACACCTTCTTCTATTCTCTTGGGACCACAGGGGCCAGACTTACAGTTAAAGAATAGATGGCAGGCTCCACGTTGTCCAGGTCTCTTTCCAAGGGGGAGAACTTCTGATACATGGAGCAGTTCTTGTCCCACAGAACTGGGGGTTTCAGAACATAACCGCAGCCACCATTGGCCTCGAACATGGCGGCATTTAAATGTAAAGAGAGATCTGTAAAATAGCATCACTTGTTATTTGGCCGCTTAAGTGTCATCTTACAAACAGACTTTACCAATTTTCTCTAAACGTAAACAGGAAGAAGAGAGAACTATCCATGCACTCCATAGAGTGAGTGCCTACTATGTGTCAGCTCATGTTGGGCACCAGAGATACAGTGGGGACCGAGACACAAGATACCCACCGTCTTCGTGGAGCTCACTGCCTATGGGATATGCCTCATTTCCTGCTCCAACCCCGGAGCCGTCCAAAAAAACTCCTGCCACTTAAAACTCCTTTTGCAAATTAAAATTTGCAACACCCTTTCAAAAACTAATCTTTGAAATACTTCATTTTATACTGAATTTTAGAAAGGCATAATGGCATTTTCTTATCCCCAAACACCAAACCATGCAGACAATCGTATGACTAATTCTTGCCTTTTCAAATGTGAAGATAAAATCTTAAGAATCCAAGAAAGACCAGAAAAAGAGCCAAAGAAACATATCTTTTCCTTGAAATCTCAATTTCAACTCATAAATTACACTATTTCTACCTCTATTTTTAAATGGTAGTTAAGTATGAAAAAACAATTATTATCACATGTGATTCACATTATATCCACAATCCCCTAATACACTCTGGGAACCCTCACAACAGCTTCCAGTCTTCTGTGGCCAGATTTTATTTGGCAGAGTTGTCTGATGAATGGTTGGATCCCAGCAAGGTTTGGGGCTCGCATACACCCAAATGATCATCTGATGGCACAAGATTGTAGAAAAGCTGCATTCCAAGTGAGCAAGAAGTTTATGAGATATACCTGACAAGTGTCCCGTCTGGCAGATTCCTTCCATGTGCAGAATGAACTCTGCTACCTGGACCAACATCAAGAAAAAGTGTGGCAAGTAAGCCCTGCAGAGTGATGAGGAGTTGGCCTCTCTCCTTGTCTTGTGAGTAAAAAAAATTCCCCATAAGTGGGGTTGGCCAGGATTATTTGCAGCTGTTTCTGGGGTCAGATGTCTTACACACACATCAAAGCTTCTTGAGCCTCTGTCTCCCTTATCAATAAAATTAGTGCACTGTATGCTACCAGCCCCAATGTGCCTGATTCACTGGGGACAATTGTCTTGCCTGCAATGGGAGAAAACTCTCTTCCCAGGCTATCCTGTGACAGAGGAGCACAGATGTGGGTGGGGATGGGTCAAATGATCAAGCCCCGTTCCAAGAACTTGTGTGTACTAGTGCCTCCAGATAACCCATGAGGTAGATTCTTTTCATATTTCTCATTTTTATAGATGAAGAAACTGAGGCATGATAAGTGAAAAAGTCCAAGGCATCTAGCTAGTAAGAAGTGAATGATAAGGTTCGAACCCAGCCTGACTCGCAGTTCCCTAATCTTAAGAACTGGGCTATATAATGTGCCTCTCGCAAGGGTGTCATAAAGATAAGCGAGATCATGTGCAAAAATCCCTACCCCAGCCTTTGGCACATAGAAGGTGCTCAATAAACAGTAGGTATTGAATCATGATTACGCTGTCCACACTCATTTAGATTTGAAGTCTGATTTCATTGGTACTGTGTCTATCTTTGTAGCTCTGCAAAACTTCAAAGCACTTTTTCCTAACTAAAATCTCACTTGGTGATTTGGTATGTAAAACAGATCTACATAGAGCTGCTCAGTTGGAATAAAGATGGGGCTTAAATCTAGCCCTCCTACTGCCCCCTAGGGTGGTCCCCAAACTTCAACTAGGGCTATAGTTTTAAAACCTCTGCTTTAACCAAGAATGAACGTGCACAGATGTATGTAACTCCATCAACCCTTAGTCAATGCATGGGATGGCACATTAAGCATATCCTTTACCTTTGTGTCCTTCTAGTCATTAAAAACCCTGTGTGAAGTTGACACATTCTCATAATCATTACGCTATATTTGGGGGCTGGAAAAGTCATCAGAAAGTGTGTGACGATCATTCAGGAAAGCACAGTAAATATTAATAGAAGTTTTTCTTTTGACTTGGGGCTGCATTTCTACATACTTGTAGGTCCTGGGACATGAGGGAAGAATCATTCTGACCCAAATAGAAAGAACTTTGAGGGGCTGTTGCCTATAATAACCAGGGTCTGCATAACAGGATCAGGTCAGTTTCCAAACTTAACAGTTGGTTTTGTTGAGTGTAGACCTGGGATACTCCTGATTTCAGATCACTGCAGACTTTCTTGGAGTTGATGGAGCCATTAGAAATCTTGGGAAGAAGTGACCCTAAGTCCATGGACATGCCTTTGGGGCACCAGGGTCCCCTGAAATTCAGGAAGCTTAAGGCAAACGACCCATGGAACATACTTGGATTATTACAAGGGGTATTGGGAAGGGGTTATTTGTTATTTGGTTGGGATATTTCATGGAAAATCAAGCATTCCCTAACCCAGGAATTTTTTTTTTCCAAAAATTAAAAAATTGTGATTCCAATGTTGACTCTTTTCTGTCTGTTTGGACTTGAAATTCAGATGGCAATACCTAGAAGGGGTCTCGACCAAAAATCAAGAATGATAGGTTCTGCTGAGGTTCATAACGACAGTGTTAGCTCAGTACAACATGCATTTATTGAGCACCTACTGTGTGCAAGGGATTGAACTAGGCTTTATCCCCAGTGTGCGAGAATGAAGACCATTTTTACAGATGAACTGAAACAGCATATAGTGTAAGTTTCGTCCAACATGGAAGAGGCTTCATCATTACTGGCTGCATTGAATCAAGAGGGGATCTATGGCAGTACTCCCTCCTGGGTTGGAAGATGACATAGAGAAACTTGGGGATCAATTACATGACACAGCCACCTGCATCCCCTGAGTGAGACAGCTGGAACACGCACCCCAGCTTGATTTGGGAAAGAGGCTGAGCCTCCAGGGATGAGTGGAAGCCAAGCTGCAGCCTCCGTGCATGCTTCCAGACAACAAGGAGGCCTGAGGAGGGCCCCATTCCCATGTCCCCTTCAGCTGTGGCTCCCTCTGCCATCAGTGGAGCCAGTGTGTCTGCACCAGCCTCAGCACTTCAGGAGGAAGGACACGTCCCAAACCAAGTGCATTTCCATTTCCTTGAGAAAACCGTTTAGCTAGTTATTTCAGTTCACTTAAAATATTTCTGTATCATCTCAGCCAAGGGCGCCAGTGGACACAAGGCTACAGACAGGGCCAGAGATATAAACCCACAAGCCACTTGGGACAGACTGAAAAGAAATTTTTACAGCTTTGAAAATATTTCACTATTATTTCCACTTGCGAGTCCAAATCATACTGTTTTCATAACTTATCAAAAATACTTAATGAGAGCTAATATTTGTGGAATGCTGTCTGCACTCCAGGCACTATGCTAAGTATGGTATTTCACCTGCATTATCTTATTCAATTTCAACTGAAAGGAGCAAATATAACAAGGGCAAGAAAATATGACTGATGTCTCTAACCAGGGTTGGCCACAACTGGGCTCTGGTGGCCCCAGTGCCAGGTGGCTGGCTGATCCCAGAGCTATAGCTGTGGTCTGACCTTGGCTGTGGACAGGGTTATGCCATGGTGGATGGGTCAGCACGGTTGGTTAGGATCTGATTCAGTGCACGTGAGAGGAAGCCGCAGGCTGCTTGACTGTTCAAAGGGAAGAATCTGATTTTTGCAAGAGCTTTGAGGAAACGTTCCTCATCTGCTCTTTCTTCATCTGCTGTAGCTCCCCTCCTCCCCCAACATCTAAGTGGAACCACAGCGCTTTTCCTCTAAGCTCTGAGAGTCCTTGAATTTATAAGTCATTCTGTGACCGTGAGTAACTTAATTGCTCTTTGTCTTGGTTTGCTTATCTGAGAAATAGGGATTATAAAGGTTCCTACTTCTTAGGGTTGTTTCAGAGATTAAATGAGATAACAAGGGTCAAGAATGAGCATAGGCTGCAGCTGTTTAGTCTCTCCCTTTGCGACCTCATGGACTGTAGCCCACCAGGTTCCTTGGTCTAAGCAAGAACACTAGAGTGGGTTGCCATTCCCTTCTCCAGGAAATCTTCTCAACCCAGGGATCAAACCTGGGTCTCCCACATTGCAGGCAGATTCTTTACCATCTGAGCTACCAAAGAAGCCCAGCGCACAGGGAGCAGCACGCAGTTAAAGGTGGCTTGTACTCTGGAGTTTTTGGCCTCACCTGTTATCCCCAGCGAGCATCTTATGGACAGAGAAGTACAAACACTGCTTTCTCTGTCCATATAATTCACAGACTTGTTTCCTTTGCCTTAGCTGCTCGCTGAACAATGACCACTCATCTCCATTTCAATCTCAAAGGATGAGAAGAAGCTAAAATTGTATTAACTTGCAAAGTGTTTGGAAAGACCCTACTTTTTAACTGCAAGAAGAAGAAATGAGCAAGACAGTTACTGCTGCTGCTGCTAAGTCGCTTCAGTCGTGTCCGACTCTGTGCGACCCCATAGACAGCAGCCCACCAGGCTCCACCATGCCTGGGATTCTCCAGGCAAGAACACTGGAGTGGGTTGCCATTTCCTTCTCCAATGCATGAAAGAGAAAAGTGAAAGTGAAGTCGTTCAGTCGTGTCCAACTCTTTGCGACCCCATGGACTGCAGCCCACCAGGCTCCTCTGTCCATGGGATTTTTCCAGGCAAGAGTACTGGAGTGGGTGGCCATTGCCTTCTCCAAGACAGTTACTAAAGAGTGTTAAGAAATCTCTACCCCAACAGGTCTTTAAAAACAAATTGGACACAGCTCTATTGATAGCAGTCCTATTTTTAAAAAGTGCTTTAACAACCTGGATGTCCATCTGCAGATGGGTGGATGAGGAAGTTGTGATACATATACACAATGGAATATCATTTAATCTTAATTAAAAAGGAATGCATTTGAGTCAGTTCTAATGAGGTGGATGATTCTGGAGCCTATTATACAGAGTGAAGTAAGTCAGAAAGAGAAGGACAAATACTGCATATTAATGCATATATATGGAATTTAGAAAGATGGTACCGACTATCCTACCTGCAGGGCATCAAAGGAGACACAGACGTAAAGAACAGACTTTTGGACTCAGTGGGAGAAGGAGAGGGTGGGATGCTTTGAGAGAATAGCACTGGAACATGTCCTTTACCATATATAAAATAGATGACCAGTGCAAGCTTGATGCATGAAGCAGGGCACCCTGGAGAGATGGGCTGGGGAGGGAGGTGGGTGGGAGGTTCAGGATGGGGAGGGGGGACACATGTATACCTGTGGCCGATTTATGTTGATTCATGGCAAAAACCATCACAGTATTGTAATTATCCTCCAATTAAGGCAGAGGCTTTTGCATGAAGCTTTCCTAGCGGCTCAGAAGGTAAAAGAGCCTGCTTACAATTGAGAGACCCAGGTTTGATCCNGCATATAGTGTAAGTTTCGTCCAACATGGAAGAGGCTTCATCATTACTGGCTGCATTGAATCAAGAGGGGATCTATGGCAGTACTCCCTCCTGGGTTGGAAGATGACATAGAGAAACTTGGGGATCAATTACATGACACAGCCACCTGCATCCCCTGAGTGAGACAGCTGGAACATGCACCCCAGCTTGATTTGGGAAAGAGGCTGAGCCTCCAGGGATGAGTGGAAGCCAAGCTGCAGCCTCCGTGCATGCTTCCAGACAACAAGGAGGCCTGAGGAGGGCCCCATTCCCATGTCCCCTTCAGCTGTGGCTCCCTCTGCCATCAGTGGAGCCAGTGTGTCTGCACCAGCCTCAGCACTTCAGGAGGAAGGACACGTCCCAAACCAAGTGCATTTCCATTTCCTTGAGAAAACCGTTTAGCTAGTTATTTCAGTTCACTTAAAATATTTCTGTATCATCTCAGCCAAGGGCGCCAGTGGACACAAGGCTACAGACAGGGCCAGAGATATAAACCCACAAGCCACTTGGGACAGACTGAAAAGAAATTTTTACAGCTTTGAAAATATTTCACTATTATTTCCACTTGCGAGTCCAAATCATACTGTTTTCATAACTTATCAAAAATACTTAATGAGAGCTAATATTTGTGGAATGCTGTCTGCACTCCAGGCACTATGCTAAGTATGGTATTTCACCTGCATTATCTTATTCAATTTCAACTGAAAGGAGCAAATATAACAAGGGCAAGAAAATATGACTGATGTCTCTAACCAGGGTTGGCCACAACTGGGCTCTGGTGGCCCCAGTGCCAGGTGGCTGGCTGATCCCAGAGCTATAGCTGTGGTCTGACCTTGGCTGTGGACAGGGTTATGCCATGGTGGATGGGTCAGCACGGTTGGTTAGGATCTGATTCAGTGCACGTGAGAGGAAGCCGCAGGCTGCTTGACTGTTCAAAGGGAAGAATCTGATTTTTGCAAGAGCTTTGAGGAAACGTTCCTCATCTGCTCTTTCTTCATCTGCTGTAGCTCCCCTCCTCCCCCAACATCTAAGTGGAACCACAGCGCTTTTCCTCTAAGCTCTGAGAGTCCTTGAATTTATAAGTCATTCTGTGACCGTGAGTAACTTAATTGCTCTTTGTCTTGGTTTGCTTATCTGAGAAATAGGGATTATAAAGGTTCCTACTTCTTAGGGTTGTTTCAGAGATTAAATGAGATAACAAGGGTCAAGAATGAGCATAGGCTGCAGCTGTTTAGTCTCTCCCTTTGCGACCTCATGGACTGTAGCCCACCAGGTTCCTTGGTCTAAGCAAGAACACTAGAGTGGGTTGCCATTCCCTTCTCCAGGAAATCTTCTCAACCCAGGGATCAAACCTGGGTCTCCCACATTGCAGGCAGATTCTTTACCATCTGAGCTACCAAAGAAGCCCAGCGCACAGGGAGCAGCACGCAGTTAAAGGTGGCTTGTACTCTGGAGTTTTTGGCCTCACCTGTTATCCCCAGCGAGCATCTTATGGACAGAGAAGTACAAACACTGCTTTCTCTGTCCATATAATTCACAGACTTGTTTCCTTTGCCTTAGCTGCTCGCTGAACAATGACCACTCATCTCCATTTCAATCTCAAAGGATGAGAAGAAGCTAAAATTGTATTAACTTGCAAAGTGTTTGGAAAGACCCTACTTTTTAACTGCAAGAAGAAGAAATGAGCAAGACAGTTACTGCTGCTGCTGCTAAGTCGCTTCAGTCGTGTCCGACTCTGTGCGACCCCATAGACAGCAGCCCACCAGGCTCCACCATGCCTGGGATTCTCCAGGCAAGAACACTGGAGTGGGTTGCCATTTCCTTCTCCAATGCATGAAAGAGAAAAGTGAAAGTGAAGTCGTTCAGTCGTGTCCAACTCTTTGCGACCCCATGGACTGCAGCCCACCAGGCTCCTCTGTCCATGGGATTTTTCCAGGCAAGAGTACTGGAGTGGGTGGCCATTGCCTTCTCCAAGACAGTTACTAAAGAGTGTTAAGAAATCTCTACCCCAACAGGTCTTTAAAAACAAATTGGACACAGCTCTATTGATAGCAGTCCTATTTTTAAAAAGTGCTTTAACAACCTGGATGTCCATCTGCAGATGGGTGGATGAGGAAGTTGTGATACATATACACAATGGAATATCATTTAATCTTAATTAAAAAGGAATGCATTTGAGTCAGTTCTAATGAGGTGGATGATTCTGGAGCCTATTATACAGAGTGAAGTAAGTCAGAAAGAGAAGGACAAATACTGCATATTAATGCATATATATGGAATTTAGAAAGATGGTACCGACTATCCTACCTGCAGGGCATCAAAGGAGACACAGACGTAAAGAACAGACTTTTGGACTCAGTGGGAGAAGGAGAGGGTGGGATGCTTTGAGAGAATAGCACTGGAACATGTCCTTTACCATATATAAAATAGATGACCAGTGCAAGCTTGATGCATGAAGCAGGGCACCCTGGAGAGATGGGCTGGGGAGGGAGGTGGGTGGGAGGTTCAGGATGGGGAGGGGGGACACATGTATACCTGTGGCCGATTTATGTTGATTCATGGCAAAAACCATCACAGTATTGTAATTATCCTCCAATTAAGGCAGAGGCTTTTGCATGAAGCTTTCCTAGCGGCTCAGAAGGTAAAAGAGCCTGCTTACAATTGAGAGACCCAGGTTTGATCCCTGGCTCGGGAAGATCCCCTGGAGAAGGAAATGGCAACCCACTCCAGAATTCTTGCCTGGAAAATCCCATGGACGGAGGAGCCTGGTAGGCTATAGTCCATGGGGTCACAAAGAGTCGGACGTGACTGAGCAACTTCACGTTCTTTCTTTCTTTCCAATTAAAATAAATAAATTAACAAATAATAATAATAATAAATTAAAAGTGCTTTAAAAATGGAGCAGGAACAAGAGACTATTCAGGGTTCCTTTAGGGTTTTCCCCCTATCTCCTTAACTCTGAAAAGTCAAGAGTACAATTCAGTGTCTGATTCTCTTCTCTTTCCTGTCTTCTGTATTTTTACCCTCACATAGGCCCTAGCTGGCACTCTTGCCCCCTTGAAAACATGCTTTTTATTGAGATGTAAGATGCAAAGGAGCAAGGGGAGAGGCACTCTGCGAGAAGCAGGCCCATTACCATCTGTCTGGTAGTTGAGCGCCACGAGCTGTATCCCATGGAGCCAGAACAGGAGGGGGTTGGGGTTGGAGGAGTCGATGCGGGTGGCAGCCGGGTACGTCCTCAGCAGCTGGCAGGCGGTGTGCTGGATCAGTTTCTGAGAATACCTGCGACATAGACGTTTGGCGGCATTTTCATTCAGTGAGGAGATATGGTAGCATTTGGGAGTTCTAATGATAGCGCTGAGGGACGTGGTTGGGTTGACGGAGAAAGCAGAGTCCTCCCAGGCCTGTCGCATTCCTTCACAGGAACCTAAACCCCCCCAAAGATTAGCCTCAGATTAGTGCAGAACACTTGAGATATTTTAGAAAGAGAAACCTGAACAACATCGCAGGCTACAATCACAGCACGTGACCCACCGGCGTGCACCTTGAGTGTTACCTGTAAGTTAGTCCACCACCTTGAGACTAAACGACAGCTGTTAAGGGTGTGCCTTCCCACCTGCGAGGTGGAATGCTACCCATTCATGAGTCAATAGATAATAAAGCCAGCTAGATCTTCCCCCAAAAGGGATAGCTATAGAGTTTGAAAGTAAGTGTAACACCAAATTAAATTAAAAGCCCTTATTTTGCCTCAGTACCTCATCTCTCCTGTGGATATATTTGCACAGACATAAAACAATATATATACAAGGTATTCACTCTAGCAGTATTTTCTTTACCGTACACACACACACACACACACACACAGCAACAAAAATCCATGAAGCAACCCAGAAGTTCTACCAGTGAGAAATGGTTAAATAAATGACAATATATCCACACAACAGAATACCATAGGGACATTAAGGAGGATAAGGTAGATTATATGTACAGCAAGCTATGCAGAAAGCTATAGTGCTTATAAAAGTTATACATGTCCAGTTATATCCCATTTGGATTATCTTAAAAAGAATCTTATTTTTCTTGAACTAAACACAATAATCTTAATAGCAGTTACCACTGGGGAGTAGAACTGGGACGTTGCGAGTGGAAAGAAACTTTAATAGTACTCTATAGTTTGAGTTTTTTAACTATGAGAATTTATGACTTTGACAATAAAAAGTAATTAAACATAAACTGGATATATCTTCTGGAATTATAATGGGGAAGATTGTAGTTCCAAGAACCATGAGAAAGTTCCAAGGTGGCTCCAATTTTTACTTTTGAGGCAAACACTCTTAGAACATCTTCAGTGAAAGACTATTTTTTAGGAAGTTAACAGAATAATTTTATAATTAAAAAAAATTTACACCACAATCATATAATAAGAATAAGCATGAATATAAAAAAAAGATTAAAAATTGCCAGGAAAGTGCTTAGTGAAATCTCAGAATCCTCCAGCATGCAAAATCAGGCAAAGATATTGTCAGAAGGTGACTTTACTTTTTCCAGATGTTTTGTTAAATGGTGCTGTCTCCCCGGGGCTCATTCTGCCCGGATTGTTGCCAAAAATGGACTTCCTGCTTTTCCTTTCTTTTCCTCTGCTAGAGCCAGATGCATTTAGAGTTGACAGGCCTGTTCCCATAAAATGAAAATAAATAAGCCAAAAACTACAAGCAAGGGAACTCAACATTTTCCATCCCTGCTAATGTTTATTTTGAAGTCCTACTACTCCCTTCTAACTCAGTACAGAAGATCTACTAGCATTTTTAGCATGATTAATAATAGCGTTGCAAGTAATGACAGTGAAGTTTTTATCTCTGTAGGCAAATGGGACAAGACCTACAGGATTATTACAAGACGACCACAAAATCGCACCCATACTTATTTGGTTATGCAACAGAAATATTTTGAAAAACTGCAAGAAAAAAATCTTCTAGAGCCTAAAAGATTAGACTCCAGAACCTAATTAGCACAGTTTAGAGAGATGAAAGAATGGCCAAAGATCTGAACTGTCATATAATTGTGTGCTAAGTCACTTCAGTCCTGTTCGACTCTCTGGAACCCCATGGACTCTAACCCGCCAGGAACCTCTGTCCATGGGATTCTTCAGGCAAAAATACTGGAGTGGGTTGTCATATCCTCCTCTAGGGGATCTTCCCAACCCAGGGATCGAATCTCTTGCCCATTCACAGGCAGGTTCTTTACCACTAGTACCACCTGGGAAGCCCATATCATAACTGTCCAGGATCAATTCCTGTCCATAGGAACCCTGATTTAACATCTACCTTCTTGGTTCCTCAGCTGCCTTATCTGCAAAATGGGTACAGTGATAGGAACTCTTTCGTGGGGTTAATCTGAGGATTAAATGGGAAACAGATTATGCTGATAACTATGTTTCAGGGCTTCTCTTCCTCGTTGCTGGTCCAGCCACTCTTTGGATCCTTCCTGTCTGGCCAGTGCGAGGGCACATCGGGAGCTTCACAGGTATTTGCTGAATGAGGAAACAAATTCACACCAAGCAAACCTGGCTCCTGGGCAGGATGTAAAGGTAACAGTGACACCAGAGTTGCCTTCAAACTGGTCCCGCTCTCTACAATTGTACCATTAGCAAGTACTTCCTTTACCTGAAGCAGCATTCAGGAAGGCCGCTTTAAGATGAAAATAAACCCTCAAAGAATATCATGTGAGAAGACAGGATTAAGTAGTGCTTAATCAGAGTGTGGGCTTCCCAGGTGGCTCAGTGGTAAAGATTCTGTCTGCCAATGCAAGAGACCCAGAAGCGGGTTCGATACCTGGATTGGGAAGATCCCCTGGAGGAAGAAATGGCAAACCACTCCAATATTCCTGCCTGGAAAATTCCATGGACAGAGAAGTTTGGTGGGCTACAGTCCATAGGGCTGCAAAAAGTCAGACACAACTGAGCTCAATGAGAGTGTAGACTCTGGAATTTAAGCCCTGTTCCCTGTGGAGTGACCTCACACAAATAACTTAACCTTTCTCACCACTTATTCCTCATCTCTAAGAGTCCTGGTTAGGATTACATGAGATAATGTATATCTGCATACTTAGCAGGATGTCCTGTTCAGAGAAAATGTTTAGTGCACAGTAGCTATGGGGCTTCTACATGTTTTTTTTCTTCTGAAGTATCTGAAACTGCAAAGATGCACAATCTTGAACTAGTGAATTCTTATGCTTTATCTTAAAACTTTTTTGTGCATTTTGCCCTCTACACAATGATGTAACAATGGATTTTCTCCCGAGTAAAACTGATGAAGGGTCAGAGTGAGGGACTGCATTCATTCTGGGGTTTTTGCACACACCCTGGCACATGTTTACATCCCCCAGGGGTACATGGCCCCTCTTTGAGGAGCCTGAGTGTTCTCTGGGGTGGGGTGAGCAAGCAAGAAAACAAAGGCTGAGTGATCAAGAAAAGGGAAGGAATCTGGAGAGGCCCAGAGAAGTTATCGAAAGAGTAACGGGACCCTTAGCGGACCCCGTTGGTCTGTTCATCAATGACAATGACAACAACCATTTCCAGAGAGCCAATTATTTTCTAGATAGCGCACTATTCATACTGTGCATCTTATTGCTAATTTACACAACAGCCTTGCAAATTAGGACTGTTTATACAACAACCTTGCAAGTTATGCCTCTTTCACCAGTAGGGAACCCAAAGTGCAGAGAAGTTATAGAACTGTCCTGGCCAAGGTCACCGAGGAGTGGAGCCCTGCCAGTGAAACAGGTCCGTGATCTGGGGAAGGACACACCACCCATGGTCTTCATGGCGCTTCCCTGCTCTGAAGACCTTTTTGCATGGTGGCTCCTTGGGAAGGGACTTGGGATGGTGAAAGGTGAGATACATTGAAATTGATGATGTAGCAAAATTAAGTCAACAGTAGAACAAAATGAACACTTTTAAAAATTACTATATTCATATAATTTTTTAAGTTGTATCTCAAAGAAATGGACACTGTAGGGTATTTTCCTCCCAAATTATCCAAACAAATCATAATGACAATAAATATCTAGAAGCTATTATGATAATGATTCTGGCAATGCAATTTAGTCATTATGAGAAAGGAAATAAATTTGGGGGAAAAAATGTGAGAAACTTCAACTACTAAAAAAAAGGTTAAAAAAAGGGGGGTTAGAATATAGTATACTTATAAAGGATGCGTGCTATTTAAACACTTTAAAAAATAGCACATTTGGAATTTTTGTTTGTTTGTTTGTTTCAAAAAACATACTTCATATTTCCTCTTTTATTACATAAACATCAGTTTAACCTTTTACTGCACTTGAAATTTTAAAAACAAGTCAAACAACCCCATGCTTTGCCTGTGCCTCAAGTCAGAAACTGTACCAAATGACCTTTGACCCTTCCACGATCCTCTATCAGCAGAGAAATGTAATCTCTCATGGTGACTTCAAAAATCTCTGGGAACTCGTGCTCTTTGTTTGCTCAGTGCTTGAGAGGAAAAGACAAAGCCAGAGGAACGTTTTGGGTGCAGCAGCAGCTGAATTTATAAAGAACAAGAGATGCAGTGAGTATGATTCTTGGATGGAGTGGTCTTCACATTTGTTCCTGTGAGGAGGGACATGCAGGCCATGAGGCTCATTGACAGTGAAAGAATTTTATCCCATGATAAGAACAATCTTACTAACTGCAGATATGGTCATAGGGTACTCAGGAGATAGATAGTCGGGATCTGTGAAACTAAACCTACATGGCCGGGTTCTTTCGTTTCTTTGAAATCTGTTGTTGTTGTTGTTTAATCTCTAAGTTGTGTTTGACTCTTTTGCGACCCCATGAATATGTAGCCCACCAGGCTCCTCTGTCCATGGGATTTCCCAGGCAAGATTACTGGAATGGGTTGCCATTGTTGGCTACTTATTCACTCATCCTCCTCAACAGAATTTGCTAGCAGATAGGCAGTAGCGGCTGCCAAAAGTTTAAAAACAGTTTACANGTACTCAGGAGATAGATAGTCGGGATCTGTGAAACTAAACCTACATGGCCGGGTTCTTTCGTTTCTTTGAAATCTGTTGTTGTTGTTGTTTAATCTCTAAGTTGTGTTTGACTCTTTTGCGACCCCATGAATATGTAGCCCACCAGGCTCCTCTGTCCATGGGATTTCCCAGGCAAGATTACTGGAATGGGTTGCCATTGTTGGCTACTTATTCACTCATCCTCCTCAACAGAATTTGCTAGCAGATAGGCAGTAGCGGCTGCCAAAAGTTTAAAAACAGTTTACAAGAGAAAATCTAAAATTGAGAAAGTTCTATCATTTTTTCCTCCTCTGGTGTGTGAAGAGACCACTGGTTATCTAATTTTTTAATAGCCTAAGACCTCTGTCCCATTTGCAGGGCAGAGTATGAGAACTGGGGCTTTAGGATAAAGCCTCTGGAAGCAGGATTTGCATCTAGATCACCTTTAAAAAAAATGAGGGTTGGGGTTTTAACTTCCCTCTCTAGGTCAAGTTCATCCAAGCTGCTTACTAACATTTAGATGGGTGCCCCAATGCCAGCTGCTTTCCTGTCCTCAGAAATCTTGTACAAGGGAATCTTTCTTCTTAATAAGAGGAGATGAATTTTTCTGACTTCCAGATGTTTATGGATTTCCTGTTTGCCCTCTGCCCCCTGCTGCTCCATTTGGGTGAGCTCATTGACAGCACGCCCTAACAAGACACGAGGGTAGCTCTGGGGTTAAGAGCAGGACTTTGGAGGCAGACGAGCTTCAGAATCAGAATTCCATCCTTTATTAACTGAAACATGCACATTTTGGGGGGCAATGGTTTATCAGCTTAAGTTCACTCGTACTTCTAAAAATGGCCAGTGGGGGAAACCACCCCTGAAACTTTGTCCTTGATCTTTGCAGTTTGGGTGGAGACCCACTACCTAGCTCAGGGATGGGCCCAAGACATAAGCCCTAGACCAGGGGTCCCCAGTCCCCGGGACATGGACTAGCAGTGGTTAGTAACTTCTTAGGAACAGGGCCGATAGCAGAAGGTGAGTGGCAGGTGAGTGAGTGAGCAAAGCTTCATCTGTATTTACAGCCCTTTCCCATTCCAACTCCTATCAGGTCAGCAGCGGTATAATAAATGTAATGCTCTTGAATCATCATGAAGCCTTCCTCTTTGCCCTCCTCTCCCACCCATTCCCCCCATGCTGTCTATGGAAAAACTGTCTTCCAGGAAACCAGCTCCTGTTGCCAAAAAAGATTGGGAACCACTGCCCTAGACTGTCAGAGGATTGCATGTCGTTGATCACAGTGACTGGTTCCGGGATGAGCGAAGATCCAATGAAAAACAATGAAACTGCTGCTGAAAGTTCTGAAAGAGACTCATACTGAAGCTGAATCTAGAAGTATGTGGCTGGCCTGCTGCAGCTGCCTTGCCACAGTGAAGGAAAAAGGGCCAACACAGTGGTGACCCAGTGAGAGTCAATGGGGGTGACCCGACGGGGAGAGAGGAAAGCCCTGGATCAAGATGTATCTAATCTCTTCATTTTTCAACACACAAGTCAATACATTTCTTCTTTGCTTATGCCAATTTCTGCCACTTTCAAAAAAAGAGTCTTAACTGATACGCTCTGAAACCTTGGGCCAATTATTTCATCTCTCTCAGATTGTTTTATATAAAAATAGGGATAAATCTGCCTACTCACAGAATTATTATGAAGTCATTTAAGATGATGTATGTAAAATATTTAATACAAATCCTGGCACTTAAAATTAAGTGCTTAATAAATTTTAGCTATTAGTTGTTATGAATATTATGATTATTATTAACTATTATGAAGAGAAATGATATGGTCTGAAAAATGATAATATGGTATTACCCACATCAGCATTAAAGCAAATAATAATAAATATTTAGAAGGTACTGTAACAGTGATTTCTGTAACACAGTTTAGCTATTTTGAGACCATTCGCAATACCTAATTAAATAGCATATTTGTTGTATCTTTTGGTTAACTTTAAATGCTATAAATGATACTGTCTACTCTTACCTGGGAATTTTACTGCTTGGCAATAGATGACAAGGTCAGAAAGCTCTGGTGCAATCTGTCTGCTTTCCTTTTTATTCTGAGGAAGATAAAATTCTTCTCCCAGTTCCATGTCATAAACCTATCAAAGGAACGATAATACTGGTTTACAGGGAAGGTACCCTCTGAATCCCCAAAGCTCTTTGTTCCTCTCCTTTGTCATCAGTGTGTTTCACTTACTCTATCTTGTCCATATACACATTCCAACACCTTCCCTAGAGAAAAGCTTTCTGAGAGCAATGGCTGAGTCTAACATTCTTCATCTTCCCCAAGGGCACATAGTTCAAGGTCTTAAATGTAGACCATTTAATGCATATTTGTTGAACAAATAGATGATGGAGTATGTATCTTCTGTGGCTCAAATTTTTGGCATATTTTGTTATTTTGTTCTCCAACAATGTCACTGCAACTATGGATTTGCTCAGAGTCTAAGACTGTGAGGCACTTGAGGACTGGGTCCAGGTATCTCATTTCTTTTTCCATCTTTAGTGTCCTCCCTCTGCTAACACTGCCCCGTTCATCTTCTTGGTCATCCCAAACAACTTTAAAACTTCTGGCAATTCACTAAAGATACCAGGTTGTCCTCCTGCTCTGAATGCCCTGTTTTCGTCTGCTTCTCAACTTCATCTTCCAGATGATCTGATAACAATGTGTAATCACTGCTCTTTGTAATTATTTCCAAGCACTGTTGACATGTTTACATCCATTGCTAACTCACCTCCTGTGCTACCTTAGTGGCTACCACACGCTACACCTCCAGTAGGTACTGGCTGGATGAATAAATGGCTAACTTTCTATAAATGACAGAAGGGGGCCCATACCATCACTGTATGGGCTTTGGCATTCAAGGGAGAGTGAGGGGCAAGGTGAAGGGAAGGGATAGGGAAGGAGTGAAATTCTGTCTGAAACTGGCAAGAATATCATGTCCAAGTGCAATCGAACAGAAACCATGCACCTACCTTTCCTTTGTTGCAAGCAGAGTTATCTGCTTTCTTGATCCTCTTGGGGATTTCTTCATTGTACTCAAACTGAAGTTTGTCATTACATGACTTATTTTCAGGTCTGTCTTCTAGAATATTGTCTGAAAATAAGTTGGCAGGCTTTAGTGAATAAGCACTGAAGCTTCTCTTAAGGTTATGTCTACACATCACTGCAAGTTATCCAGGTACTTGTGCTTATCGGTAAGACTGAGGGGCTGACTACATGTTACCAAAATAATGTCTTAAATTTAAAATTTTTGTTAAATGATATATTCATCTTTGATTGAATGGACTAACTTACCAGAAGTTTTGGTACCATATAGACATAATCTAAATGAGAAAATTCATTTTCATACAGGCAATTAGAACTGTGCACAGATTATGGAAGATACCCTGTCAAGAAGCTCTCAGCACACAAGTTTGGGAAAGGTTGAGTGGTTGAATCACTTCTTGATGGTATAGACATGATTTAATCACTCTCACTTAAAAATGAAGCTATTATTTTCTTTTACCTCTAGAAATGTCAAAACCAGAGGGGAAAAAAGGCATTGTTATTTGCCATGCAGTTTTCACAAATATACTTAATTGGAAAGTAAAGTTTTCATAATTGTCTATCAATTTATGAAGGGGAAATCTTAAGGTGAGGAATCAAGATAGATTTAAACATTTCCAAAGTATGACATATAATCTTATACTTTGCTCTTGCTTTGGTATTTCTATTCAAAATGACTTTAAAGGTTTTAGGAAAATAAACGTGATTATGTTCTTTTAAAACGACAAACAAGAAAGCTCATTTCTCACCCACAATTTACTATCTCATCAGACCACAAATGCTTAGACCAAAATATGCTTATACCAAATCAGGGCCATGCAGGCTGCCAAGAAATAAATGAGATCAACCAGTTAATGACATTTTCATTCTTACAAATGTCGCATGCGAATCGGACCTAAACAGTAAGAAACAGAATGCTGACATTCATGCAGTGAAAATGCCAGGTTCAAATGGCTTTACCTTCCTGACTGTTAGGAGCGGGAGAAGCAGTAAGGACGTCTGCTACAGAAAAACAGAATCAGAAAGGGGATAACAGTAAGGAAATTAAGGCCAAAAGCCAGATAGATTAAGGTATGAAGTGAAGCATAAATAACAACAGCTTAAATGACAAGATAAATGAAATAAGAACTCTTCCACTGATTTAATAGTTTGACTATTAAGGGATGCAAGACTAGCAATAAAGGAAGTGCAAACACTGTCACCATTAATCATGCGGCCACATTCACACTACACATTCTCAGTTACTGGTGGTCCTCATAGTCTGCAAAACACTTCATGTCGAATGGTTAGAAATTGGTTAATTTGTGAGAATCATGCAATCGTTAGACTTCATATATATGAAGTCACAGAATGTCTATATAAAGTTGTAAATTCATATCTGTAGTGCATGTTCAACGCTAGTTAAGATGTACGGCAAGGTTGGGGAAAAATTAAATGATGTTGCTTTAATAAAATTTAACTGAATAAATATTCATTAAGAACTTACTGGCCAAAAGGCAGAGTAGTACTTCCTGAAATAAATGAGCCTCATGTGCAACTTCCTTAAGATTTTCTGCAAGTAATTTTCAGATAGTTCCCAGGAACTGTCACAGTTTTATAGCCAAAAAAAGGTTTTAGAGAAATTTGCTCATTTCATATATGTGAAAACGGAGGACTAGAGCTGTCACAGAGATAAACTGGGCTACCTAGGTGAGTTTCAGCCTGACTTGCTTTCAGTGGATTCAGAAAAGTGAAAGTGAAGGTGTTAGCCACTCAGTTGAGTCTGACTCTGTGACGCTATAGACTATAGCCTGGCAGGCTCCTGAGTCCGTGGAATTCTCCAGGCAAGAGTACTGGAGTGGGTTACCGTTCTCTTCTCCAGAGGATCTTCCCACAGCTTTTGAGGAATAGGATATAAGAAATGATCTTGACTCCTTCCTGTTATCACCCTTTTTCAGTCTCCCAATTAGAGAATATGCCCCTTGTGTTAACTGACAGGATTTCAGGTCAGTTTTTAGTTGATGGTATGAAGCAGTCAGGGCTTCCCAGGTAGCTCCTGCAATGCAGGAGACCCCAGTTCAACTCCTGGGTCAGGAAGTTCCCCTGGAGAAGGGAAAGGCTACCCACTCCAATATTCTCAGGCTTCACTAGTGGTTCAGACGGTAAAGAATCCACCCAAAGACCTGGGTTCAATCCCTGGGTTAGGAAGATCCCCTGGAGGAGGGCATGGGAACCCACTCTAGTATTCTTGCCTGGAGAATCACCATGGACAGAGGAGCCTGGCTGGCTACAGTTCTTGGGATCACAAAGAGCCAGACACGACTGAGTGACTAAGCACGTGAAGCAATCAGCTACTACTAAGGACAATTATTCAACAGACAGAGACTAGCATTATATTTGGGGGTGGAAACAGATTAGACTGCAGCTGCTGACCATGACGGAGGCTCATGGAAACGTGACTAGACAATCATGCTGCATGAGAAGCAGATATTTGGAGGAGGCTTGGCTGTTGTTTTTTAAGATTTTTTTGATGTAGGCCATTTTCAAAGTCTTTAGTAAATTTGATACAGCACTGCCTCCGTTCCATGTCTTGGCTTTTTGGCCGTGAGGCATGTGGGATCCCAGCTTCCTGACCAGGGATGGAACCTGCATGCCCTGCAATGAAGACAAAGTTCCAGCTCCTGGACTTTCATGGACATCCCTTGGCTGCAGTCTTAATGCAAGTGGTAAATGGTTGCTGGTCTGGGTATATCTACACATTAACAAAACAATGAGAAGTAATATAGTCTACATTTAAATGTTTAAGTAAACAGGAACTTTGGCATTTTTTTTTCATGACTACATATTTGTCTTTCAGATGTTGCCAAAATTAAAACAATCTATCATCAGCAGTGGTACCTGAGGAAGCATATTGTAATCTCTAGCAGAGAAATGAATATAGTCCAGATGAAATACACCCGAAACCTAATTCTCTTGTAAGAAGAGCCCTTCACCTGTAAAACAGGGGTAGGTAATATCATTCCTGTAAGTTTTTTTGTAGGGGCCAGAAGGAAATGTCTGGTTGGCTTAGTAATGTGAGAACCAGGGTAGGGGGGGGCGGGTGCAGAAGGGGAATGATGCTTCATTTTTTTCCATGCTCTTGCAAGAGTTAAAGCAGTGAAGAGAAGCATGGGAACTCGATGATGCCCCCTGCAGGTGATTCAGGAAATAGAAAAGATTTAATCACAATCTACAAAAATCCCACGGACAGAGGAGCCTGATAGACTACAGTCCATGGGGTCTCAAAGAGTTGGACACGACCAAGCGACTTCACTTTCTTCCTAAAAATGTGGTCTCTCTGCTGTAATTCTACCTTCTTCTCTAGAAACCAATTTAGGAACAACTGTGCTGCTTTCCACTCCTCTTCTTTCCTTCAGTAATGGCTCTGGTGGCTGACAGAATCCCTTTCCTTGCTTGGTCCTCCTTGCTAAGTGACAGGATTCCAGAAACTTAGATAATATTACAACAATCTGTATTGTTTGTCTATGGAGTGCCAGACTTATTTTGGAAAAAAAAAAGAAAGATCAAAAAACCCAGTAGAAAAACCATCTAAGTGTGCTTCCCTGAGTACAGCGTCGTGTTGGCTCTCTTACCATCAGAGAGGGATTCATAATCATAATCATATTCATCCTCTTCATCTTCCTCTTCCTCATTATTAGCAGGTGGGGAGTTGGCATTGCTACCGTTATAAGCCTGAGCTTGCATGGATGCTAGCTGATGAGCCTGTAAAATATCAATAATCAAAGACTGCAGATACCCAGCTACTAAACTTTCATTAATGGTTTTCAAAAGGACTACCCAATGCTTACCATAGTCCTAAAAACCTATTAACCTATTTTGATTATCTGGGGGGGAAAAAACCCAAAACTCTACATTCACTTAAAATACAACATCAATACTTAGGCAAATGTTAACATCTTTGCAGGAGGAATCCAGGAACTTTTAGAAAACTATCACAAGGAATTGGAATCCAAGTCCCCTAGGACTACTTCCCTCCTTCCCAGGAGAAACCTGTGTGCTTCAGAGAACCATCAATCCTGAATGATGGGGAAGTAAGTCAGCCCACCCATTTTGAAAAAGAAAATCTCTGCTAAAAAACTGCTTCCCGCTTCTTAAAATACTATCTAAAGGTCTTTGACATTGAGAGAAATGTTAGAATTCCTATGGATGGGAAAAAAGAATAGTTGATTTAAATAAAATTCCTTGAACAATATAAAGTTTTTTCAACAAATAAAGTTTTATCAACTTTTCAAAAAAGGTTTTAACTGAACCATCAGTCAGATTAACAAAATAGGCTTAAAAGTTTCTGGAAAGTTGATGTGTGCTATCAGGAAGGTCATGTGCCTCTACATTTGAGTAGAATTACTGTGAGGGAATAACACAGGACACAAGAATAAATAAAAATCTGGGGGCCAAGCATAAGGAAATAGTCCAAAACACAGGCAAAGTTATTTGCGTGAATTAAAAATAGGAAACAATCTAAAAGTCCAACAATAGAGGAACTAAGTCACGCAAATATATACATATATATACTTGTAAGTATAAGCATATACATCTATGGGAGTATATACATATCTATGCAAATATATGTAATTCTATATCCTTCGTTTAATAACTATGCATTAATACCTTTATGTCTCTATATAATGATTATAATTATATAAAATGTCATGCATAAAAGGCTAAATTTTAAATGTGAATACATCAGGCACAGATCCCTTGGGCAGTCTGGTAGAAAAGATCCCTTCTCAGAATATTTTAAATGCATAGAATAAAATATATAAGATTACAAAGGAAAAAAGGAATGTTGACTATAGTTATCAAATGTTAAAAAGACAAATCAGTGCTATAGGAATATATACTTCTTTATTAACACAGTGAAAAATATATAATGGTAGGTCATGTAATGCTTGTGAAATAGTGATGAGCATAAATAATTCTTGGAGATAATGGCAGCAACTCTGATATAATATGAAAAACCTGTGACTTCTATTGCTGACAAAGACATACTTTGTCAGCTTTATTCTGGTGTGTTTCTTATATTTATAATCAGAGGAAAGGCTAAATTTTAGCTATAGGTTAGTGAAAATTAAGATGTAATTTTTGTTTTTTTCAGGAATTCTCTGGAGGCCCAAGTGATTAGGACTCTGTGCTTCCACTGCAAGGAGCATGGGTTTGATCCCTGGTTGGAGAACTATTAATAAGATTCTGCAAGCTGCGTGGTGTGGCCAAAAAAGAAAAAAATGAATTTTTCATCTAACTTCATGGGCCTCCTGAATTCTATCCATAGATACTGTTAAGGTTAAGAATCCCTGTGATACAGGTTGTGTTTGGCTTCGAAATTAAGTGTATTTTACAATAATTCTTCCTTAAGCTTCCTGAAATGTGATTATATTGTATTTATAATAAAATATATGCATAAGAAAGATAGGATTTAGGCTATGTCAATATCCAGATAAATCTTTTACAGTGCAGTCCACCCCAGATAACTGAACATGGCCTAAGCTCAAAATTTTTATGGAACACTAGCTCCAGGGGTGTTAACAGCTGTTATATAAAAAAATGACAATTACAGTAACCACACAACACAATGGAAGTTTAAAAACAACATCTTACAGAAACTAAAACACATTCCTACTACAGAGTTTCTCAGAGCCTTCATTAAATATGCTAAAGGGCATCACAGTTCTTCAAAGCAGTGCAGCATTTCCCACGCTTATTTAACTGGGAATTTTTTTTTTTTTCCCAGAGTGTCTCATAGGATTAGCGTTCTTTCAAACTTTGGGAAATATGCTCAAGGCACAAGTGAGCCACAGAGGCAAGTCTATCTGTCCTGGATAAGCAAATAGCCTCCAAACAGTAAACACACAGGGTGGAGCCAAGTATCATGAAAGGCAATGCCAAGAGCTGGGAAGCGCCCCCTCCCCGCCCCCCTCACCCCCAGCAGAAAGTTGGGAGAACCAAGAAGGGGAGAGCTGCCATTCAAAGTTTCATCACCAGGTATCAGAAAGCAGAGTGTCAAGGTCCCATCAACTTGCAGGTACTTCCCCCAGTGCTGGAAGAATGGGATGGGTGGCCCAATGACAGTGAAGAGCCAACTTCCTTATTCTTTGCAATAAATGGCAATCCACTCCAGTACTATTGCCTGGAAAATCCCACAGACAGAGGAGCCCAGTAGGCTACAGTCCATGGGATTGCAAAGAGTTGGACACGACTGAACAACTTCACTTATTTTAGGACAGAAGAACAGGATCTCAGCCCTTGATAAAAGCAATTCAGATATAGGTCAGAGGGTCAGAGGCAGGGATCAGGTGAAGAGACTGGCTCAGACTGGCTCAGATGGGCCCAGGCAGCAGCCATGTCTCACTGGCTTTGTTCCTCCAGCCCCTAGCAAAGCACCTGGCACTGAGAGCGAATTGTCTGACTCTAGCAGGTTGGAGTTCAGAAGACCAAGGGTTCAGAAATCCGGCTGTGAGTCAGCCTGTCCTTGCTGAGGGTGAGTTCTTTGAATAGAAAGGACTCAGACGCTCTACATTAGGGATGGTTCTGAGCACACTGGAGCTCTAGGCATGCATCACTCAGCCCCATGGGAACACAGATCTCCAGGTCTGGACCCACAATCTGTCAGGCAACTGAAAGGCCTTGACAATATGACTGTCAACATGTTAGTCACTCAGTCATGTCCAACTTTTTGCAACCCCATGGGCTGTAGCTTGCCAGGCTCCTCTATCCATGGAATTCTCCAGGCAAGAATACTGGAATGGGTAGCCATTCCCTTCTCCAGGGCATCTTCCCAACCCAGGGATTGAATCTGGGTCTCCTGCATCGCAGGCAGGTTCTTTTCAATCTGAGCCACCAGGGAACTCCCTGGAAAATCACAGAGGTCTAGAACTGTGCTTAAAACACTGATAATGGGGTTACATTGTCCCATTTTTTCCAANCATCTTCCCAACCCAGGGATTGAATCTGGGTCTCCTGCATCGCAGGCAGGTTCTTTTCAATCTGAGCCACCAGGGAACTCCCTGGAAAATCACAGAGGTCTAGAACTGTGCTTAAAACACTGATAATGGGGTTACATTGTCCCATTTTTTCCAAAAGGAGGAAGAAGTAAGTTGTGGAAGTCAATGGTAGGAAATGTCAAGGTGATACCTGACAAAGTCTCAGAATGCATTATTTGGTTGTGAGAACATGGAAAATAAAGAGGTAGAAAGAAGTAGAATGAGTTTACTAAGAACAAATCTCCCATACAGTAACCTGTTTAGACCTTTTGGGTAAGGTAACTCACTTTGTGGGAAATAACAGATTAGCAGCATTTTCCAACTTTCAGGTTGGTAAAAATTATTTTTAAGTAAACAGATTACCAGGACTTCCTTATGGCAGTTCTGATTTAGTTAGGCAGATTTGGGACCCAAGACTGTGTCTTTGAAAGTGCCCCAGTGATTCTTTCTTTCTTTCTTTGACTGCACTGGGTCTTAGCTGCAGCAGGCAGCATCTTTAGCTGTGGCATATGGGATCTAGTTCCCTTACCAGGGATCAAACTACTCAGTCCTCCTGAATTGGGAGTGCAGAGTCTTAGCAACTAGACCACCAGGGAAGTCCCTGCCCCACTGGTTCTTATCAATGTATCCTGACTTCTGGACTGCCTTTGACAAGGTCTTTCCTAAAGACCTGAATCAGAATCCTGCCTCTGCCACTGTGAGCTGGGAGGCTTGGAGAAAGTCCCATAGATGGCTAGACCTTGATTTCTATTCTATAAAGAAAGAGGATGAACCAGATTCTGCAGAAATGTGGGTTTCAGAGAACAGAGAACCAGACAGGAGGGACAATCACCTCAACTCCAGGGAGGTCCCACAAGAAGGGCCACAGGGCCCTCCACTGGGCCGTCTGGCTCAAGGGCAATCAGGGCGAAGGCACAGTTTGGAAAAATGCTAATAAATACATTGGATGACTAATGTAAAAACCCACGGGGAACCTTATATGCTGTAACAACATACTCAAACCAAGAAGAGCAAATTTAATAGCGATAAATGTGAGGCTCCTGCTATGTGGAAGGTTAACATTAATTGTAAACCTGGAAATATGGGAAGACCAGACATAAGTTTAGTCCTGTGAAAACAACTGAACTGTTTGTTTTCCACAAACTCAGCATGGGCCTGGTAGGTGTTAAAGAATTTAAATAGCAAGAACAGTCTGAGGTTGTATTAACTGAGGTATAAAGTTCAGATTAAGAGAGGTGATGCGTACACTGTTCATGAGTTGACAGACCCTGAGCATGGACTTAGTTCTGGAAATCGTGTTTTAAGATGGACAAATTCAAGCATATCCACAAATATAAGAATATCAAAATAGTCTTAATGGAAGAGTCATATCCTGGGAGGCACTGTTGACACAACAGGAACGTTTAGCTTGGAGAAGAGAAAAGCTGGTGAGAAGACACATGCTGGCTTTCAAGATGTGCAATTAGTCTGTGCAGCTGCAGAGGAAAGTTGTGCCAAAGAGTAGGAGGAACAGGAAGGAAGATTCGGGCTCCACATACAGAAGACTTTTGCAACAGCACAATCTATTCATTAGTGGAATGGACATTGTGTAAGTCACTGCAAAGAACAGGAAAGGCAGCAGCTACAAGAACATCCAGCTAAGTCTTAAAGACCATAGAGCAGAGGGCAGCGCCATCTGCTTGGCACTGAGATGTGGGCAGTAGTTTCTGGATAAAGAAAGTAGAGTGGAGGAACAGTGCTGCCAAAGAAAAAGTGCCTTTTATGTTGGGGAGTCAGTTTCTGCTGCAGAATTTGAGGAGGGCCAGGCATAAGCATACACATGCTAACATTTTAGTCAAACGGCTGCAAAATAAAGCCCATCTGCATAGGTCTCATGGCTTCTGGAACCCAAGTAAATGCAGCAGCTTTGGGGAGTGCAGATCTGGACAAAGGCAGACCTAGCAGAGGTCTCAAACTGGTGGCACTTAGCGCTGACTTCACCTCCAGACCAGACTTGTTTGGCTGACGCGGGGTTTTAAGAATTTTTAATTAGGGTTGCTCATTCATGGAGCCATGTGTACTCCCTTGCCCTCCTCGGCACTTCCCCACTGTCATATATCCAGCTGGCTCTTGTGTTTATGTTTCCTGGTTGGCCCCTGAAGGTGGCTGCTTTTGCAACTCTTGGCCCAGAGCTGTGCATGATGGTCAAATTGGGCAATGTGTACCTCCAGGGTACATGAAGACTTTTAGGAACATGCAGGTTTGGATCTTTAAAAGAAATCGATCTCCAGACTCAAGATTTTTCAACACGTTTGGGCACTCTTTTAAAAACAGGCTTGCCTGAGAACAAGCTTGTGGTTGGCTAATTTTCCCTTCCCACCTTCTCTTCATGATTGTTCTTCTCACTTTACAAAAAACAAGCAAAACTCTCACTGATCAAGCAACAACCTTACAGTGATACAGGAGATGAGGAGAAAAACCATTCCAGGCAGTAAAAAGAACCTTAGAAGATGCAGAGCTCCTGAGAAAGTCTTAAGAAATGAAAGAAGGGGGCATCTTATTTCATCCAGGCAGTAAACACATTCAAGGCTGCATGTCTTGTCTATCATCTATCTGTATCTATCTCTCTATTTATCATCTATCTATCTACCTATCTTTCCCTTCTTCCCTACTTTTCCTCTGTCTGTCTATCCATCTACCTTGGAATTAAAATTCAGGAGTGAGATGTGCATCAGAGGGATGATAATATAATGTTTATGTGAATAAAAAAATAAAGCCAGACCTTTTTTGATCAAATATAAGTCTGACTGGGCTGATTTATTTGACAATATGGTTTTTGTATGTTACATTTGTATATAATTTATGTTATCTATTATATATTTATACAAAATAAATACTACTCTCCTCCTGTTGGGGGCTGAGGTTTATGCAGCAACTCTTGGCTGTGGTAAGCTTCAAAAGTGGTGTTTCAGGGCCAACAGTGCCCTCCTAAAAAGGGCAAATAGTTTTGGCAGCGGTCATTCTGTGCAATGAATAAGTGCAACTTGGCATATGGACTCACCGGTCCTGGACCTGAACTTTTTCACACATCCTTGGGCAGAGGGCCCTGCTATGCAGGCAAGTTTGGGGTGCTCTGAGTATAGATGTCATGAGTGAGGCAGATACGGAAGTGCCTTGGGGTCCACATACCACAGTGATACACTGTGCCAGCTTCTACAGGGCTAGGACCACAGAGCCGCTGCTACTTGGGGTCTACTACTGACCTCAGGGGTCACAAGCCCATGTTCAAGTGCTCCACAGGGGCAGAGACTCTTTCTAAAGGGGACTCCAGTGACCACTGAGGAGTTGAGAATTGTGAAGCCCAGGTCCAGAGATAAAGTCACACATTATTCTGCCCAAAATAATTAAATAATGAGGTGCATTCTATATCAATTTTTCAAAATAAAATTTTAGGTGAGTGGGAAGAGAGTATCATCAGTCTATTAAAACAAAAGCCAAAACTCAAATATATTATTCAAGGAAAGGGAATCTCTGGTTACCTGGCTGAAAGTTTAGAATGACATCAATTTCTTTGTTCTGGGCACGGAGCATCCCTGTAACCTCTTTAACAAGAGCGTACCTTTTGCTTTAAGATATCCACCGGTGTCTGATGGGCTTTTAATTTCTTATTTTTGAGAAGCACTTTCCTCCTGAGTTGGTCAGGCGAGGGGAGCATTGGATCATCTGAGAAATCACTCTCAAATAAGAATTTAGCTACCAGTTTTTCTCCAAACACAGTCTGAAACAATAAAGGAAAATACATCATCAGTGNTTGAGAAGCACTTTCCTCCTGAGTTGGTCAGGCGAGGGGAGCATTGGATCATCTGAGAAATCACTCTCAAATAAGAATTTAGCTACCAGTTTTTCTCCAAACACAGTCTGAAACAATAAAGGAAAATACATCATCAGTGACTTTTATCTATACTTGAATCACTTGGCTAGATATTTCAGCCCAATGGCATTCTTCTAAAAATCCCAGGAAGAGGAGCTAGGAAAGAAGTTGTATCCATGTGTCCCCACCCTCTGCATAGCTTCTTAGTGGAAAAAAGGGAGGGAGTTAGAAACCACGAAGAGGGTTTGAGGCCACTCTCCAGAGGGCAGCTCTAACTGTTCAGGAAAATACTCTGGGGTCTGATGTACAGAAGAAGAAAGAGATTCAGTCAGCGGATGTGGCTTGTAGAATACGGACTGTTCCAGAAGTGGGCACAGGATACAAACCTTGAAGAAGGTGGGAAGTTGGGACAAAATGAAAAATAACAGGGAGAATTTGTCACCATTTGGTATAAAAACCGCAGACGCCATTCTCACAAAGGTTTCCTGAGCACTGATCTCCAAAGGGACAGATGTGTCCCCCAAGGAGGTGGGTGTGAGGGAAGGTACAGGATGACCCCCTGGGGTGAGGGTAGAAAATATGGCAGTTTCTATTTCTAGTTGTCTTTTTTTTTATGAAAACAGAACAAAAATGGAAGATTATTAATGCTTAATGTACAGACTGAAAATGGGACCTTCAGTCTATGTCAGGGGCTGTTCATAAAGGTGCCTGCAGGACTGGGAGGGCTCTCCACTGATGCAGAAGGACCAAAGGTGTGTCCCTCACATCTTTGTTTGGTACCAGCTTATTGAGATGATCACAGTTTGGGTGCGATGGTGACCACTGTGGTTAATTTCGCAAAAAGATTTTTCCTTAAAATATTTTGTAACTGGATGAAAAGTGATTATGAAAATCCTTTACAACATACAGAAGCTCACACTTTATATAAGGAAAATGCTCTTAGTCAAAGAAAGTGAAGTTGCTCAGTCGTGTCTGCGACCCCATAGCTGGCCAGGCTCTGTCCATGGAATTTTCCAGGCAAGGATACTAGAGTGGGTTGTCATTTCCTTCTCCAGGGGATATTCCTTACCCAGGGATCAAACCTGGGTCTGCAGGCAGACTCTTTACTGTGTGAGCCACCAGTGAAGCCCACTTAGTCAAAGGAGTACTCTAAGTTATGCAATTTTCTTAAAAAAAATTTATCCTAAAATTTCTGACTTTTTCTGTGCTGCATTTTGTTACCAAATGATGAAGATTATAAAATCACTATTAGTCTGTTCTTATACGATAGTGTAACGTTTTAACACTGATTGAGAAAGCAGTTGCTTTTTAGATAAAATTTGTGTTCTGGAAAGAGTAAAGACAGCTGTCTAAAGATATTTCTTTTGTGATGTGATTTTGTTGTAGGAAACAATGTATTTCAACATAAACAATCATGTATGCACAGTCAAAAAACTTGGAAACAGATTTTCTAATGGTTACAAAATCCTCTAAATGAAGGATTTTAGTGGAGTTTGAACTTATCTGTTAAAAATATAAAAGTAAAAGTGTTAGTTGCTCAGTTGTGTCTGACTTTTTACAACCCCATGGACTGTAGCCTGCCAGACTCCTCTGTCCATGGACTNTCTAAATGAAGGATTTTAGTGGAGTTTGAACTTATCTGTTAAAAATATAAAAGTAAAAGTGTTAGTTGCTCAGTTGTGTCTGACTTTTTACAACCCCATGGACTGTAGCCTGCCAGACTCCTCTGTCCATGGACTTCTCCAAGAAAGAATACTGGAGTGGGTCACAATTCCCTTCTCCAGGGATCTTCCTGACCCAGGGATTGAACTCTCATCTCCTGCATTGCAGGTAGATTCTTTACTATCTGAGCCACCAAGGAAGCCCCAAAATATAAAAATATATAAAGGCAAGACCTTTACATACAAACTCTCTAGCCAAATTCCAACAAGAACCTTTGCCTCATTAATGGAATTGAGAAATGAGTACCGTGATTTAACAAGTGCAGTTAATGACAACTCTTTTCCATCTGTATACAGGTATCTTTGTAAGGCATCTTTATCAGCTACTATAGCTATTAAAGACAAATACTGAAATAATAAATTAAACTTAAAACCAGACATGCATGTCAGCGATCACAAAAGTTTCAAAAATAATGAGGTGTATTCAATCACATTGTTCCTACTAAAAATTTAGATAATAAATAAATAGTCCTAATTTTTTTATGATAGCAAAAGATTTTTGTATCATTAATAAATAATAGCATTAAAATGCTATTCTTTACTTTCATCCTTTCTGTTACCCTTTTTTACATTTTATTTTTGCATGTTTTAATTAATATATGAAATATGTTAATAAGTAGGATATGTATATAATTTATGAATAAGTCAATATACACAATAGGAATACATGGTGTGTTTTACTGATAGAGGTATGAAATCAAAAAAGTTTAGAGGGTTTCTCTGATGGCTCAGTGATAAAGAATCCACCTGCAATGTAGATGTGAGTTTGCTTCCTGGGTTGGGAAGACCCCACATGTCTCAGAGAAACTAAGCCCATGTGCCACAATTATTGAGTCACACTCTAGAGCCCAGGAGCCAAAATTATTGAGCCCACCGGCCTAACCTACTGATGTCCTTACGCCCTAGAGCCTGTGATCAGCAAAAAGCAAAGCCACCACAGTGAGAAGCCCGCACACTGCAACTGGAGAGTAGACCCTACTTGCTGACTGGAGAAAACCTGGCACACAAAATAAATAAATAACATTATTTTAAAATAAGTTTCACTTCAGTTCAGTCACTCAGTCATGTCTAACTCTTTGCAACCCCATGAATTGCAGCTTGCCAGGCCTCCCTGTCTATCACCAACTCCTGGAGTTCACTCAAACTCACATCCATTGAGTCAGTGATGCCATCCAGCCATCTCANATTTCCTTTAGGATTAAATGGTTGGATCTCCTTGCAGTCCAAGGGACTCTCAAGAGTCTTCTCCAACACTGCACTTCAAAAGCATCCATTAATCGGCACTCGGCTTTCATTATAGTCCAGCTCTCACATCCATACATGACTCCTGGAAAAACCACAGCTTTGACTAGACGGACTTTTGTGGGCAAAGTAATGTCTCTGCTTTTAAATACGCTGTCTAGGTTGATCATAGCTTTTCTTCCAATGGTTTCAATGAGTAAGTCCAGGTTCTAAGCCCAGAACTTTTGAGAGTAAGTTTATCTTGAAGAAAAAGATTTTTGCAGGTGGAATGAAGTAAAGGATCTTGAAATGAGGTCTTCTGGATGAAGGTGGCCCTAAATCCAACAACAGGGTTCTTAATAAGATACAGGAGAGACGTGGACACAGAGCAGAAGCCACGTGGAAACTGAGACAGAGATGGGAGGGAGGCGGCCACCAGCCCAGGGACAGACGCCTGGAGCCCCCAGAAGCCGGAAGAGGCGGGAAGGATACCATGACCTCAGGTGTCCGTTCTCTAGGACCAGGGCCGGGAGTGAGGGAAGATGAATGCCTGGGGATTTCAGCCCGCAGTTCGTGGTCTTTCGATGCAACGGCCACAGGAAATTTATCATAAGGACCCTTTCTTGCAACTCCTTCCTTCTAAGACTTTTTAGCAACTCCCGTCTGTGTCCTTGGTCCCTTGGTGCAGAAACCACTCCGGCAGAAGAGACGGGCTCTGTGGCTGTTTTGAAGTGGGGCTGCGTGGGTCTGGATTTCGTCTGCAGCAAGCTACTGGCTCTCAAGCAACTTAATCTTGCTTTCCTGACATAATCTGGGGAGCACGGGGGCGGAAGGGCCAAGATAGGTGGAGGGCTCCTAGAGGGACAAAGGCCTGTGTGAAAAATAAATAAGCTACAAGGATATCAGGGATATATTGCCCACCACAGGGACTGTAGCCTACATTTTATAACTATAAATGGAATATAATCTATAAAAAGGTTGAATCATTACACTGCTCACCTGAAACTAACATAATATGGTAAATCAGCCGTGTTTCAATTTTTTTAAAAAGGTACAAACTTCCAGTTACTGGATAAATAAGTACTAAGGATGTGATGTACAACGTGATACATTTAATGAATGCTGCTGAGCTTATATATGAAAGTTTAAGAAAATAAATTCTAAGAGTTACCTTCCCAAGGAACACTGTATTTTTTCCACCTTATTTTTTTAATCTGTGAGATGACCGTGAAGTTCACTAAAGTTCTTGTGATTATCTTTTCATAAAATATGTAATGGAACGAAAGCTNGGACAATAAAACGTATATCACCTATATTTATGTATGTACATAAACACAGTTATCAATCCCTCTTTTCCTCAGCATAAGGCACAAAAAGTTTAAAGAAGGCTGAATAGGAAAATGAGTTGAAGAGAAAATATATTTTAGCCATTATCTTCACATATAAGACAAAAATAGTAATATTCCTTCTCAGTCCAGTTACAGTTCAGAAAAAAAAAATGATGCCACAGCCAAAGACCCTCTGATTGAGTTTTATAATTGCACAATGAACAAATAAACTACCTAGAAACTGACATCATAATACAATGAGACCAGTCTTCCTGGGTGACCAATCTCCCGAGGTGGAATCAGTTCTCATTTCTTTATAATGTTATTTCACCCTCTCCAGACACACGATGTTGGCCTTTGTCAGCAGAACACCAGGAAAAATGATCTTTAATTCTTACAGCAAGAGAACAACTCCTGCCTTTTATATATCATTTTATGATACAAAAATTGCAATAACATTATTACATGATAACTAATTTAAGGTAATGGTTACCAAACTTTGGTTGAATGGAAATCTAAGGAGAGATTTAGATCAACTCCCAGAAAAATGAACATGTGCACATCCCCACAATTTGGAGAAGTCTTAAGCCCCAGGATAAGAACTCCCAACCTAAGGTATAACTTGGAAAAGTCACTTACTTAAATTATGAATGAAGATAATGACTCTCTGTAATCTGATCTAAAGAAAGTTATGAAGCATTACCTTGAAGGGGATCTTGGTTGTCAGGGTGTGTCCATGATAAATGATGGGCATTCCATCATCTCCGTCCCAGCAGTCCAACTCTACACTCCTACAGCCTTGCAGGAGGACCTGTGGGATCAATGAGTGAATCCACCCAAGATGAGCAAATGGAGATAAAGCCTCAAATTAAACCCAGCACAGGCTTCCACATATCAGTGTTCATGCTCCAGGCTAAAACAGAAGGGCCTAAGATTGAAAAGAAACATTGCATATTGGCCAAAGGCCACAATTTATCACAGGTGGGGAAGGGATAGAACAGATTAAGGTGGAAAGAATGCTGACCAGAGCTGAATACTAGTGGAAGGTAAAATTTGATAGCAATAACATGATTATTTCCCCATCAACTTTGGTCCTTCAAGGGACCTACATATGGTATATCCTGAAATTAAAAAGCCAGGCTAGAGCTCTATCTGGGCAGATGTCAGAGGAGGTGACACAGGTGCTGATGAGGAAATGAGGGCCCTGATTCTTTTTTGAACTGAAATACTTATATGAATCTAATCAGGATAAAAGTTCCTCTGTGTGTGGTGCTAAGTTGCTTCAGTCGTGTCTGACCCTTTGGGATCTTATAGACTCTTGCCCTCCAGGTTCCTCTGTCTATAGGGATTCTCCAGGCAAGAATGCTGGAGTGGGTTGCCAAGCCCTCCTCCAGGGGATGACCTTCCTGACCCAGGGACTGTACCCGAGTCTCATGTCTCCTGTATTGGCATACAGGTTCCTTACCACTAGTGCCACCTGGGAAGCCCAAAGCTCCTCTATTTGGGCCCAAAACTAATACCTTTGCTGTGAACATGTAGCATGTGAGAAGGGTAGAAGCAAGGAGTTATCAGGAATTACTGTCTAATCCTAGAACAGCATCCACAGCAGAGATGGCAAATAAATCCATAAACTCCCCTTTTCCATACCCATAGCAGTCATCAGTAATCGATCATAACACACTTGCCCCCAAAGCTCAGATGCATTATCTCATGACCTCCTCAGCAAAGAACTCCAGGAAACACTATCCATGAATTATATGAGATGATACCTATTTGCTTTCCTGGATCTAAAGCTGGAAGCAGAGGTCCTGACCTATGTGTTTGGTTTGGGTGGCATCTGTAATGTTAGCTTGGATCAACTTCATCTTCTGTAGACTCTATGTGTGGACCATCTTAAAGATGATGATATTCAAAAGGGTCAACCAAGCTAAGAGGTGTATGGATCTGTGAACGAGCCAACTCTCTGATTTAAGAACCCACATATCTACTTCCAGGTAACAGCAATCCAGTAACTGGGGGCTAATGGCCGCTACAGTTGCTGCAACGCAACTTAGATAGTTGAATCCGCCTTAATGCTTTTATATGAGATACGTGCTAGATTCTTCCCACTGCACACCACAGAGAACCCAGTTTTTCTAGATGACCTCTCATCCCACAGGGAACTGATTCTGTGGTAAAGAATCCCAAGGTCCTCAGCATTTTTCAGCATTAGAGTATCTAGGGGTGTGTTGCTTTGGGCTGAAACTGTTGCGTAACATGACAGCTGGGACATGAGGCTCTCTGTAGTGAGCCACACTGGGAAGAAGGTTTACTGACCGGGAGCAGACCAGATGGGTTTTCAGCATGAAAAGATTAAAGGTCTGTATTAAAGTCCACATAACATTAAAGTTTCCACATACCACTAGAATAAGAGAACCAGGGCTGGAAATTCCAGGTGAGAACAGGGCTTTCTCTTACTTCTCAACGACCCCGGAAGTAACGAATGTTAGGAGGTAATTGGAGGAGTTGAGGGACAGCAGAGTGGTAAGAAATGAAATAAAAGGGAGCCTCACATTTAAGGTTTAATCACATCTGTGAATCTATTTTAGGAGTTTCTGTGCTTTATTCAAAGGCTTGGAATGTAATGTTAAGGAGTTTAAAAAGAAAATGTCCCCCCCCCAAAAAAAAATTAAAAAAGAAAACCTCCCTGATGTCAAATAGGTAAGTGTAGTAGGAATTAAAGCTAGGACACCAATCCCTGCTTTTTTTTCCTGGAATAAACACACACACACACACACACACACACAGACATTTCATTTCTGTCCCTTAGAACAATAGGTTTGAAGCTTCTTTTAACCTTGGAATGCTCAGCGCAAACAGAGGGCCAATACAGAAAGCACGTAAAAGAGCAAATGTTCAGCTGCAGTGGGAGCAGGGCAAGGGACCCTCTAATATCAGCTCTTCTGTGTCAGCAGCTGAGGTCCCTTGACAGACACTTATTTTTAAAATCGTGACTCTGAGAACACATCTTCATTTCATAATAAAATCACCTTAAATTTTAGAGTTTAAAAGACATATACCCATATCCGATAAGCTCTGGGACAGAAGTTTAACCCATGCTTTGAGAAGTATCTAGAGTAATCTGAAGAATAAAGGACGCTCAAGTGTGCTGTGTTTATGTATACAATACAGTTATAATTTTTACACTTGGACCCCTTCCCCCAACACACAGACATGGACACACACACACACAGGACCTAGCTAGATCCTCCCCCAATTAACTCATCTTGTGGGAGTTCAGAAAACAAGGCAGCATAGACAAACGTGTTACAGAAAATACAACAGAAGCTACAGTCTTACAGATAATTGAGAGCTGGATGTTTAGGTGAAAAGGACGTGCTTTTTCTAGTCCAGAGACCCTTCTGAGTTTTTGAGAACATTCCCATCAATTTAGTGATAGTGTCTAGACTTTGTAGNCGTGTTACAGAAAATACAACAGAAGCTACAGTCTTACAGATAATTGAGAGCTGGATGTTTAGGTGAAAAGGACGTGCTTTTTCTAGTCCAGAGACCCTTCTGAGTTTTTGAGAACATTCCCATCAATTTAGTGATAGTGTCTAGACTTTGTAGGGTTTTGTTTTTTTTTTTTTTTTGGTAATAAGTTGGTTGTCATAATGATGGATAAATTTTCTAACAAATTGCAAAACAAAACAAACAATATTCTGGGAATAACTTCATAGACAGTTGCATTTTCTACTATGCCTTCCCACTACAATATATTGATTTATTTAGCATCTAGGCAAGCGATTAGATAGTTTTCTCACGGGAAAATCTAATTTTAGTAGGGGTAGGTCAGACTAACCAAGATCTAAAAGCTATGAGTCTCAAACTACTATTTATTTATTTATTTTTGTCTAGAATAAAGGTTAAGTATAGATGGGGTGGGGAGGAACGGAAAGAAAAAAAGGACCGAAAACAGCCGTATATATTAGCAGTTTCTCACACATCATGTTTCCTCACATTTCGCAATTAACAGCATATAAGCTCATCAAAGGAGGCTGGGGTCAACTTTCTGTGAGAAGGGGTTACATAAATAAGATGAATGAAAACCACATTCCCAGTGAAATTCTCGGTACCTGGCTGTAGAGTTCTACTGAGGATTCTCCTTTGAGCTGATGGCCCGTGAGGTAGGTATTGTGTGAAGATTCAATGTAATAGTAGGAGAGGGGCAGCTGCATTTCTTTAACGTTCTCCTGTGACTCATCATTTTTCGAGGCAAAATTATCTTTATCCATTAGAAACCTAAGGGAAATAATTTTCTCAGACTTGTATAGGAAAACTATATACTCTCTTTTCTGAAGTATAGTTGACTTAAAATATATCAGTTTCAGGTATGCATGCTAAATTGCTTCAGTCATGTCCAACTCTGTGCGACCCCATGGACTGGAGCCTGCCAGGCTTGTCTGTCCATGGGATTCTCCAGGCAAGAATACTAGAGTGGGTTGCCATGCCCTCCTCCAGGGGATATTCCCGACCTAGGGACTGAACCCGCATCTCTTACATCTCCTGCATTGGTAGGCAATTCTTTACCACTAGCACCACCTGGGAAGCCCAGTTTTAGGTATACAACATAGCGATTCAGTATTTTTATAGCTTATACTCCATAAAGCTATTATAAAACATTGGCTATATTTCCTGTTCTGTACATTAATCCTTGTATTTATCATATGTATCTTTTAGTCCCCTTTTGCTATCTTTAAAAAAAAATTATTTTATATTTTGGCTGCACCACATTGCAGAACTAAGGTTTCCCCCACCAGGGTTGAACCTGTGCCCCCTGCATTGGAAACGTGGTCTCAACCCCTAGACCACTGGAGAAGTCCCCCTTCCCCGATCTTGTCCCTCTCCCAAGCCCCCTCTCCACTAGTAACAGCTAGTTTGTTCTCTGTATTTGAGTCTATTTGAAAAATATACATGCTTAAATGATGGGCAAAAATATTTTAAAAGTTACCTTGCAAATCCTTCAAATGACATTAGGCCTTGATGACACATACTAACGCTAGGCTCGAACTTCTGCAAGGGATACAAAAGGAGTGTTATTTAGGTAAAGGAAACTAAAGGGAAAAAAACCACCACATCATATTTTTAAACTGTTCTGTTTTCATCAGGAAATATCTAAACCAAATATTTGGACTAATTTAGTTATGGAGTGGTAAAATGTAGTTTTTCAGTCCAAAAGAAAACATTTATTATGTGTGAGTTTATTACAGGAAGTATATTTATTTAAGAGGAAAAAAAGAGAGAGGGAGAAAAGAATAAAGCTGATTTATATGGAAACAAACAGTATCAGTTTATCCAGGTGAAGATGGGGATCAGAACAGCAGCTACTACAAAGTTGGTGGGAGGTGAAATGTGAAGATCCACTCAGGACAGTGTTCACGCTCCATCATATCTTATAGCATACTCAGCCATGTGATCATAATCTTACATTTTTAGCGATGCCAGTGATCAAGTCCAGTTGCTGGCCAGCTAATCCACTGATTCCTAATCAATTGACAAGGGAGGCTAAAAGCCGAGATTAGTTCTGTTGCGTGTGGCGCGGCCACAGTGAACCATCTGGCCCCCTCTCTTCTCTCACCCCCTAGAGGAAGCCGTGACCACTTCCTCTGGGTTACAGTGACAGCTTCCTTCTCAGTTTCTCTGGCCTTCACCCCTTCTCTAGCACAGTTTATACTCCAGTGGGGCCAGAGTGACCTCTTAGAAACTTCAATCATCCTCTTCCCCTGCTCAAAAACTTCCAGTAGCATCCCATCTCACATGGACTCCTTACCATGGCCTAAGATGCCTGGATGGTGTGGCCCCTGCCCACCTGTCTGAAATCAAGTCTGCTAACGGTCCCTCTGGCTTTTGTTCTTCCTCACAAACTCCAAGCTGGCTTCTGCTTGCTACTGTCTGTCTGGGAAGCTCTCTCCTTAGACCCTCACAAGGCTTAATCTTTCAGGGCTCAGCCCAAGTGTCACCTCCCTCGAGTGGCCTTGGCTTACTCCTCTCAGCCCTCCATTCCCTTACTCTGCTCAGTTTTTTTTTCAGAGCCCATTATTACCTGCAATTACATGATATCTTTATTCATTTACAGTTTGCCTCACCCACTAGAATGTAAACTGCTGTGAAAGTCAGAACTTGATCCTCTCAACTACTATATTTCCAGGCCCAGAGTAGAAGCTGATAAACATCTGTTAGACAATCAAAATAGCTGATGACCTAACTACCAATTCCACTGCATGTGCTGGAACAACAAACAACAATCATGTACTGATTCCTTACAGTAGCCAAGGGGTAAAAGAAGACTTGCTATTTAGTCACTAAGTTGTAGCTGACTGTTGCAATGCCACAGAGTGTAGCCCGCCAGGCTCTTCTATCTGTGGGATTTCCCAGGCGAGAAAACTGGAGTGGGTTACCATTTCCTTCTCCAGAGAATCTTCCCAAATCAGGGATCAAATCTGAGTCTCCTGCACTGGCAGGCGGATTCTTTACCGCTGAGCCACCAGGGAGGCACCAATGGACAGGGGCATCTGGTGGGCTATATAGTCCATGGGATGGAAAAAGAGTCGGACATGAGTTAGCAACTAAACAACAGCAAAGGAAAAAGGCTTAGGATCTATGTTAACTGTAAGTTAAATAAGAACACTTACATATTTGGTATTTTTTTAAATAACCTTCTATTTCTCCCCCAGACTTTAAAGGCATTGGAAGGAAGTATAAAAAGAGTAAATGATCAGCAGAAAATAATAAGAATAGTTAGAAGCTTTACACATGTGCGTGCACACAAAAAAGATACAAACCTGGATAATGCTGAGGATTTCATCATAGGTATAGTGTTCTCCTTGGCAATTCACTAGGAAGTCATTGAGCTGGAGGATGCCAACTCCAAATACACCCAGAGATGCGCTCTCCACCCCGGTGCCATTTGTCACAATACTTGCAGCAGCAATGGCATCAGATATCTGCCTCTGGTTGTCGGACAGCTGCTGTTTACTCTTGATGAATAATCCCAAATCTGAGACATTTCTGGTCAACAAATCTGAAACAGAACCACCAAACAGAACATGGACAGGCTAGCCAGAATCTTTCATAAAGCCCATTTTGGAGATAATGGTGTTGTGGAAATATTAAGCTGTAGTAACTCTTCACTAATCTGTCTAAACAAGCCATCAAGCTCAGTGCTTCTTCCTGGCTTCACATAGTTGAAGGAATAAAAAAATGAATTAGTGAATAAATAAAACAAATGAACAGAGCTAGGTCAATGATCCTAAAAGCCCATAAACTTCAGTATCAGATGCAAACTAATTCGGTTGGGGACCTTAGGCTGAATTCAGACTTTGGTTTTTGAGAATAACCACTTCTATGACTAAGCATGCATGGAAGATGTACCCTTAAGATTATAGTTTTTCTGTACTTCAAAAGTGTAACTGTAAAAAAAAAAAGTGTAACTGTAAACATTTGTGTGTAGGTGCCTGTGTGAACATATGTTTTCAACTCATTTGGGTAAATACCAAGGAGTACAGCTGCTGGATTATATGGTAAGAGCATATTCTATTTTGTAAGAAACAGCCAAATTCCCTTCTGAGCTGGCTGTACTGTTTTACACTCCCATTAGCAAGGCCCTAGTTGCTTCACATTTGCACCCACTTTGGTATGGGCGGTCATTTTCATTCTAACCACAGTGTGGAGAACAGTGTGTCAATTTCTAGCAGAGCTAAATATAGGCTCACCATAGGATCCAGCATCTCCAGTCCTAGGTGTTTAGTGAGTTGAAAACATGTCCACAAAAAAACCTGCATACCAAATATTTATAGCAGCTTTCTACATAACTGCTAAAACTTAGAAGTAACCAAGATGTCTTTCAATAGGTGAATGGGCAAGCATACACATAACACAATATTACTCAGCAATATAAAGAAATGAGCTGTCAAACATGAGAAGACATCAAGAAACCTTAAACACATATTGCCCAGTGGAAGGAGCTAGTCTGAAAAGGCTACATACATACTGTATGATCCCAACTATATGACATTCTGGGAAAAGCAAAGTTATGGAGACAGGAAAAAGATCAGTATTTGCCAGGGGTTCAGAGGAGAGTAGGAGAATGACAAGACGGAGCACAGCGGGTCTTTAGGAAAGTGGAGCTATTTATTCTGTATACTATTGTAATGGCAAATACATGTCATAATACTTCTGTGAAAACCCATAGAAAATACAGACAGTGAACATTAATGTAAATTATGGACTTCAAATATATCAATATTGGCTCAACTCTAACAAATATACCACACTAATGCAAAAAATTACTAAGGGGGGAACTGTATGTATGGAAGCAGAGCATACAGAAACTCTCTGTACTCTCTGCTCATTTTTCTGTTAACTTAACTTAATAAACATAGTCTATTATTTTTTTGAAAACTATAACTAGTTGACAAATCTACAGTTATGTATATTTATAACTAAGGTTGAAAAAGGTTAGTATTCTTAGCTTAAGGACAATATGTTTTTAAATAATTAAAGAAAATGCAGGAGAGAGGACTATGTTCATTTTGTTTTTTGCTTTTTAGAAAGGTTTGTGGTTTCAGCAAGAACAGAAGAGAAGAAAAATAGGCCTAAAATATATGGGTGGTGATGGTAATGGTGGTGGCAGTGAATGGGATCAAAAAATAGAGATTCTGGTTTACGCATTAGGAAAAATGTCCTGAATGTTCAGGCAGGAGTACTTTGCTGAGGTCAGGGAAGACCCTCCTGTCAAAGGGCAGACAGCTCCCAATGCTGGGTGGAGCACCCACCCGCCTGGAGGCAGGAGAGAAACTGGCAGTTCCCAACTGGGACATGCCACAGACTTCGTGGACATGCCACAGACTTCGTGGACATTTGGAAATAAGTGGGAAAGGATTTTTAGTTGTCAGAATGACTGGAAGGCTCTACTGGTTAAACATATTCTAGACTCTATGGACAGACCCACACAATGATGAATTTCCTAGTCCAAAATGCTAATAAATACCATCCCCATGACACTCCCATTAAAGAAACGATTCTCTAAGCATTTCACCATGCTCCTGGGAGTAGTGTGCCATGTGGGACAGGCTGAAGGTTTCCATGACTGGGTCTCTAACTATTTTTAGGTAGAAAGGTCTCAGAAGGAAATATTAAATTGTCACACAAACCTAGGTCAGGCTGAAGCCCGCTGATATTTTCGTCAATGGTCAGGTTGGTATAGAGGGGGGCTGCCTCAGAGCCAGCTCGGTCACAGGGTACGGCGTAGATGTCAAAGAGGTCCTTCAGGTCCTTGCGGCTCCTCACACTGGGCACAGGATGGAGAACACCTCGTCTTTAGTTTCGTTTTAACAAGGAAGGGTAAGAGGGGGAAAGGCTGAGAAGAAAGCCGGCCATACCTGAATGATTTGAACAGCTCAACAAATTCCACAAAACTCATGCTGCTGTCTGAAACCATGAAGTTCTGAAAGCCCTGCATCCCTCCTTTGATCTTCCCTGGCCAGCAGCTGCTGCTGTTCCAAGCACTGCAACAGAGACACGGCCTTGATGGGCAGAACTGGGACTGGTTCTGTCACTCTGCCCTAAGAGACGTTCTCAGATTAGCAACATGAACAGAAAGACGGACAGCAAGTCACTGAAGTTTAGGCTCTTTCTTTTCTAAGCATTGCTTTAATTATTACACCTTTTCATTTCTCTCCAAATTCATCTATATTGCATCAGAGGAAATAAAGCATTATATATTGAAACCACTTCATGTTTACAGCCTATTTAATAAGGGCACAAAGCTGAGTTAATATTCCTCTACAAATCAAAACAGGTCTTTGAAATCACAGGTCAATGAGAGGAAAAAAAAAAAAACCATAAATTCAGTGGTTTTGAAGAAAAGTCATTTTTAAAAAAAGCCTCATGTTGTGCAATTATAACTTATGGAAAATTATTCATGTGCTTTCATATATTTTAAATCATAAAAACACATTTAAGAAGAAAATCTTGAATGTATCAATGTCTTCCCTTTCTCCTTTCTTAACCAGTTTTTAGATGAAAACAAGGAAGAGTTTTTAATGCTAATGGAAAATGTGAGTCACAAAAATATTAAGGGTGGAAAGAAGCCAACTCTTGCCTAGAATTATATTTGCACCTGCCAAGGCTGTATCTATTTAATATAAAAATATCAGTCATCTGGGTCAAAAATTCAGTCTAGCTCTTTCACAATGTTTTTTTATTTCCTATGCTGGTTCCTTGAGAGGAGAGTATGAGAAAGGTTTTGGCTGGCTTTTGGTCAAACCAATTAGTAGGATCTTTCTTTTTTTTTTTTTTCTTTTTTGTTTTTGTCCTTAATTTTTCATTTTTTAAATATTTCAAATACATAAGAAAATAGAGAGAATACTGTAATGAATAGCTAGCTTGTCCTTGATCCTTTCAACAGTGTTTATTTATGGAAAATTATTTTGTGCTGACATCTGAAGGTCACCTCCATTAATGGAAGAGTATTACAAATGGATAGATTTATGGTATTATACTTTATAGGTCTGGGTTGCTGATTCCCCAGTACGGTGTGGGAAACAGAGGGTAGAGCTTGAAGAAGAGGACAAAGGTCTGATAACAAAGTGGTTTTTCATTTGAATTTAAACATGTATGTTTCACGCCTGCCTTCCTCTGGTTCCTCGGCCAGCCACTGTCTGTAGGCACCCAACTCCTCCTAACATTAGGAACCTCTATTCTTCTTTTCGGTTGCTTCCTGGGGCTCAGTCTTGTTCTCTTCTTGAAGAGTCTTCTCTTCTCTGGCCTTGTCTTCTCTCACTGACCCCCTTGTGCTCCTATGGCGGGGTCCTCTGGCTTTGCATCTGGCACGGTAGTCTCTCTACTTTTACCTCTTTGAAAACATTTTCCTCATTTACTTTGTCTTCCCTTTTCCTGCTTATGAGTGATTAAAATCAAGGGAAAGGCCACTTAACTGTAGTTATGTGGCTGTTTTATTCTCCCAGGATACTGTTTAGGCTGAAATACAATGCAAAGGATTCTGATTCTTTGTAGCTGGAATTCTGTTACAAACCTACAAACCTCACAAAAGTGGTAAAAAGAATTTCCAGGTACCTGTGACCAGGTAAGCCAAATGCATAAATTACATTCACTATTCACACCGTGAAAGGATGCTTCCCTTTAAAAGAGGATTTACTGTAGGGTTTTTATCTATAGCAAGCTTCCAAGAGAGAAAGAGAGAGGTACAGAGAGACACCCAGAGAGACAGACAGAGACAGAGAGACAAGGAAAGAGAAAAAGAGACATGGAGAGGACAGAGATGTGGGGAGGAAGAGAAGGAGAAAAGGGGGGGGGTGATGCATGTGTGTTACATGTGTGTGTAAAAATGTTTCTAAACCAGTACCTGTATAGACCCATTTCCTCCTCCTACTTCTCTGACGAAGTATAGAATGTCTGTTTTTGTTTTTGTTTTTTTAATCATGGTTCTGTCTGGAATCTCAACATTTCTTAAACTTTAGTGTGGGGTTGAGGGAGATGGTATGGCGTTCTGATTCCTCTGAAAGACTTTCATTTTAATATATTTTTTAAGAGGGTGGCTGTTGTTTCAAATCTTTAATTGGCATGGACCTTAAAAAATTATTTACAATAATATCAGCTTTAGGAATATATGTAAACCTCTCCAACTGGCTGTAAGATGTTCATTTCTCCAGACATGTACATCTTATACATGGGAAGAGTGTTAAATATATCTCACCCATTAGCAAAGGATCAAGTTGCTTACATTAAAACATTTATTCTTCATTTAGAGCAGTGCTATCCAACAGAACTTCCTGCAATGATAGAAATATTCTTTATCTGCACTGTTTAGTACATACAGTAGCCACCAGCCAGTGGTAGCTATGTAACACTCTTAATGTGGCTGGTGTGAATGAGGAACTGAATTTGAAATTTTATTTTAATTAAATTTGAATTTAAATAGCCAGTTCACTTTTTTTTTTGTTTTCTTGTGGCTGCTGTGCTGTGCTAAGTAGTTTCAGTCATGTCTGACTCTTTGGAATCCTATGGACTGCAGCCTGCCAGCCTCCTCTGTCCGTGGAATTCTCCAGGCAAGAATACTGGAGTGGGTTGCTGTACCCTCCTCCAAGGGATCTTCTTGACTCAGGGATCCTGTGGCTCCCACAATGTAGGCAGATTCTTTATCGCTGCATCACTGGGGAAGCCCTTTCCTGTGGCTAGTGGCCGCTGGTCAGACAGTACAGATTTAGAGACTGACAGCTCAGGTTTTGTGACTATTACTGGCCTTTGAAGGATTGGTTTGTCAAAAAAATTAGAAGCCATTATAGTAATGGGAGGGGCTTCCCTGGTGGCTCAGATGGTAAAGAATCTGCCAGCAAAGCAGAAAACCTGGGTTCAATCCCTGGGTTGGGAAGACCACCCTGAAGAAGGAAATGGCTACCCACTCCAGTATTCTTGCCTGGAGAATTCCATGGACAGAAGAGCCTGATTGGCTACAGTCTATGGAGTCACAAAGTAATGTGTATAGTAGTAATGTGAGAAAGCAGGAAAATGCAGTCAAGAAAATTAACAGCTTTTAAAATTTGGGGGTTTTCAGATTTAGAGTGATTGTTAGAGACCATCTTTCGACAGAGTGCTGGAAGAGAATGCCCTTCTACACAACCTGCATGGTGTAAAGGGTCCTTCTTTTTATCCTGTTAAGGCCCCACCTGGTTGGGCTCTTGTTGGAAGCAGGCAGCACAGGAGAGGACACTGGCCTGATGGGAGATGATGCCCCAGCAGCCAAGGCAGGGGGCCCAGTCGTGGTCAAGGAGTGGGCTCTTCTGGAAGGGAGAGGGTTGGGAGGGCTCATGATGGCATTTGCCTCTGTGAGAGTGGAAGACAGAAAAGAGACAATGACTCTGATTATACTTTCCCCCAGAAATCAGATAGGAAAGATGTTTCTGAATGTCTGAGGAAATCAATCTATACAGGCAATTACTGTATAAGAAGCATTAAAATATTCTGGTGAGTCTCAAACCTGGCTACACATCAGAATCATCTGGGGAACTTAGCGCATGGTTATCCTGGACTCACACAGAGTCTGAAACCGGTTGGGCTGACGTGTGGCTAGAGCATGCAGAGAGTCTTTAAAAAGCTCTAACATCCAGCCAGGAGGTAAGAATCACTGGTCTAATCCAGTGATTTGACTGTATCTTTCAAATCTTATATTCCTTGTCAATAATGGCAAGTTAACTAGTTAGTATTTTCTTCTTAAGTACAACTTACATTTGCAAACTTGTGTTTGCAGAAATACCTCTTGGGTTCCATCATCCAGTTAAAAACAAAGGTAAGTATATTTAATAAGATAAGAGTTTAGTTAAGAAGGCCTGTGATACTTAAATCTCAATTTAAAACCAAATGCATGTTTTCCCATTTAAAAAACCCTCAGGTTCGTGAAGATACTGCTTTACCTGATTCTTCTTGTTCGTTGACATCCTGAGGATCAGAACCACTCCGGCTCCGACTCTCTTTGTGTGTTTTGGCCTTGCGGGTGGCCATCTCGTCATCCGTCACCTCTCCACTCTCACCCTGGGAACAGAAAACTCACCATGCTTATCTTTCCCATCACTGCTTAGCTCCGGTAGGTCCCTATGTTTCCACTGATCCACCATCAGTACCACCTCCCCCTGGTGAAACCAGTAAAGACCTATGTGAAGACTGACCAAGTGTTCCCTTGTTCTGTTTATCCCATGTGTTCTTCATGATAATGCACTACTCCTTGGGGGAAAGGGTGACAAGAGAAGGCATAAGGTCCCTGGAGTCTGTGCAGAGACAGAATTATGAAGCAGATAAATTTCAACCTAGGCATCAACAGCCTCCCAAGTGCAAAGAGTGGAACTTCTCCCAGTTAATCATGAAGAAAATGTATTACACTATAGCGATAATATAAACAATGTAATATATAATATAGAGCAATATATATATTATATATATATATATAATGCTAAAAAACAAAACACAAAATTTACCATCTTAACCATTTTTAATGCTTCCCTTGTGGCTCAGATGGTAAAGAAGCTGCCTGCAATGTGGGAGACCTGGGTTCCATCCCTTGGTCGGGAAGACCCCCTGGAGAAGGAACTGGCAACCCACTCCAGTATTCTTGCCTGGAGAATCCCATGGACAGAAGAGTCTGGCAGGCTACAGTCCATGGGGTTGCAAAGAGTCAGATACAACTGAGCAACTAACACACACATGACTATTTTTAAGTCTACCATAGAGAAAGTGGTGCTAACTATTTGTATCTTGTTCTGCAAGACATTTCTAGAACTTTTTCACTTTTGCAAAACTGATACTCTATACTCATTAAACAACTCCCCCTTTCCCCTTCACCTTAGTCCCTGGCAACCACCATTCTATTTTCTGTTTCTAAGAGTTGGACCACTCTAGTATCTCATACCTGTAACTGGAATCATGCAGTGTTTGTCCTTTTGTGACTGACTCATTTCACTTAGGATAATGTCCTCAAGGTCATCCATGTTGCAGCACATGACAAGATTTCCCTCTTTTTATCCCCATTGTATGTACATGTTACTTTTTCTTTATCCTTCATTGGTGGATGGACACTTGCTTCTCTTGTTAATATATTTTAAATTGAGTTCCAGCCTTTTGACCCTCCAAGACCTTCCTAATATGATCCTTGTTCCTTACTATCCTTTCTTTGCCCACCACAGAGCCCATGCTCCAAACTGAAGCCTGAACCAGGGCCCCCCGTGCCAGAGAGACGTTTCCCTGCACGGTCTGCCTGGTGAATCCTATATGTCCTTTAAGACCCACCTCTCACCTTCTCTGTGGAGCCATCCCTGCCTGACTCCCAGTCTTCTATTTCCCTTCTCTCTACTCCCATAGCAATTTGCAGACAGCGTGACAGTGACTCTTACTTAGATCTCACTGTGTTAGCATCTCTGTGTCCTTCTATGGACCCTGACTTTATGCTGGTGGTGACTCAGTTCCTTGTACTGGCTTTGGCATCCAGTGGGCACTTGGTAAGCTCTTGTATTTTATTTGTTTTACATCTCACCCTGTCCCCAATGCAAATGACCTAAAATAGTTTATGGTTATGTAGATTAAACAGTGGTCCCAGATGATTGGGTTGGATGCTTAATAAACAAGTACCACTCTACCCTCATAAGGATTTTCTTCTTTTTCTTGGCGTTGCTTATACTCAAGGTGTTGGGCTTCTCGGCGCTCTTTGCTGATGTCCCAGGGCTGGGGTTTCGAGTACTCCATCGTCTGCCACCAAACAGCTCTACAGCTTGAGCCAAAGTTGGGCCTTCATATCGTCCATCCTCCTGTAAAAGAGACACATTCTGAACCCATAAGGGAAGAATGAGTAAAGGGGAGTAAATGTATCAAAGGCTTTCAGGAAATTCCCAGAGGCAGAGGAGCACAGGCTGTCACCAAAGAATAATGATCCGGCCACCCAAGTGGCTCTGCTTTCTAACTGTCCAGACTCTCTGTTGGGGATTTCATCCAGTCCTCTGTGGTCCTAGTCACATCCAGCTGAGTTCCAGTGTTGTGCTTTATCACATTCTGCTGAGTTCCAGTGTTGTGCTTTAATACAGCCATGTTCAATTGGGATTAACAAAAAAAATTTCCCTTTCCACTTTCAGAAGTTATATTTCAGCATTATCANAATGGTCTAGTAGTTTTCCCTACTTTCTTCAATTTAAGTCTGAATTTTGCAATAAGGAGTTCATGATCTCTGAGCCTTGGTCTCATGATCTCAGCTCCTGGTCTTGTTTTTGCTGACTGTATAAAGCTTCTCCGATCTTTGACTGCAAAGAATAAAATCAGTCTGATTTTGGTATTGACCATCTGGTGATGTCCATGTGTTGAGTCTTGTCTTGTGTTGTTGGAAGAGGGTGTTTGCTCTGGACCACTACATTCTCTTGGCAAAATTCTATTAGCCTTTGCCCTGCTTCATTCTGTACTCCAAGATCAAATTTGCTTGTTACTCCAGGTAGCTCTTGACTTCCTACTTTTGCATTCCAGTCCCCAAAGATGTCTTTTTTGGGGTGTTAGTGCTAAAAGGTCTTGTAGGTCTTCATAGAACAATTCAACTTCAGCTTCTTCAGCATTACTGATTGGGGCATAGACTTGGATGATTGTGATAGTGAATGGTTTGCCTTGGAAATAAACAGAGATCATTCTGTCATTTTTGAGATTGCATCCAAGTACATTCAAACTTTTTTGTGGACTATGAAGNAACTTCAGCTTCTTCAGCATTACTGATTGGGGCATAGACTTGGATGATTGTGATAGTGAATGGTTTGCCTTGGAAATAAACAGAGATCATTCTGTCATTTTTGAGATTGCATCCAAGTACATTCAAACTTTTTTGTGGACTATGAAGGCTACTCCATTTCTTCTAAGGTATTCTTGCCCACAGTAGTAGATATAATGGTCATCTGAGTTAAATTCACCCATTCCAGTCCATTTTAGTTCACTGATTTCTAAAACGTTGATGTTCACTCTTGCTGTCTCCTGCTTGACCACTTCCAATTTACTTTGATTCATGAACCTAACATTCCAGGTTCCTATGCAATATTGTTCTTTACAACATCGGAGTTTACTTCAGTCACCAGTCACATCCACAACTGGGTGTTGTGTTTTCTTTGGCTTCGTCTCTTCATTCTTTCTGGAGTTATTTCTCCACTGTTCTCCAGTAGCATATGGGCACCTATCAACCTGGGGAGTTCCTCTTTCAGTATCCTATCTTTTTGCCTTTTCATACTCTTCATGGTCTCAAAGCAAGAATACTGACGTGGTTTGCCATTTCCTGCCTCACTCAGTGCCCCTGACCCTGCAGCAAGCCACCACCGACCAACACCTTCACTGGAGACACCAGGACACTCATAGAAAGTCTGGGTCAGTCCTCTTGTGGGGTCACTGCTCCATTCTCCTGGGTCCTGATGCACACAAGGTTTTGTTTGTGTCCTCCAAGAGTCTGTTTCCCCAGTCCTGTGTAAGTTCTGGGGGCTCTATTGTGGGGTTAATGGTGACCTCCTCCAAGAGGGCTTATGGCATACCCAGGTCTGCTGCACCCAGAGCCCCTGCCCCTGCAGCTGTCCACTGCTGACTCGTACCTTCACAGGAGACACTCAAACACTCAACGGCAGGTCTGGCTCATTCTCTGTGAGTTCTTCTGGTGTGCACAAGACTTTGTTTAAGCCCTCTGAGCATCTCTGGCAGGTATGGGGTTTGATTCTAAACACAATTTCACCCCTCCTACCATCTTGTTGGGGNTCAAACACTCAACGGCAGGTCTGGCTCATTCTCTGTGAGTTCTTCTGGTGTGCACAAGACTTTGTTTAAGCCCTCTGAGCATCTCTGGCAGGTATGGGGTTTGATTCTAAACACAATTTCGCCCCTCCTACCATCTTGTTGGGGCTTCTTCTTTGCCCTTAGACGTGGGGTATTTTTTTTTTTTTTTTTTTTTTTTTTTTGGTGAGATCCAACATTCTCCTGTCGATGGTTGTTCAGCAACAAGTTGTAATTTTGGAGTTCTCACAGGAGAAGATGAGTGCCCATCCTTCTACATACCTAATGCAATAAAGAGGGGATCTGGACAGAAGAATGAGATATATCCACCCATCACACTTGTAAAGTGGAACAAACATATGATTCACTTTATATTAGTGGCTCCATTTAGGGAAAGGATAGTGGTATTATAAGCCATGGAAAGAGAATGTTCAAAGAGAGATATATCTGTTTATAACTGTTATTCAGTACATTTAAATTTGCTTTTTTCAAAATATATAATATACTTCTGGATATGAGTGAAATTTTTTTTNAGCGTTGAGTGTGAGAAGCCCCGCTTCCCATGAGGAAGAACACCATCAACTGTAAACAAAGGGTGATGAATATAAACTTTTCAGTAATTTAAAAGCTTTTAATCAACTTTTTATCTTCCATTTATTCCTTTAGGAAGGAACTTTGCAGAGTGCTGATCTCCTGGTTAGTAAGAATGTAAACTCAAGGGAGATTTGAGGTCCCCTACTCCTGTCTATATCAGATTAAAAGTGGGAAAACCTTAGCACAGTGAGATTCAACATGATGGATTGTGTATGCTTCAAAATCATTTAGAAAAAAAAAAGCATATATACATATCTTCACACATTTTACAACTGATATCTACATTTTAAATTAGCATTTGTGTAGAGTTGCAAATTACATATTTTCCAGAAGTGAGGCCTATTATATATGTGCTTTAAATATACATACTTCAAAAGTTTACAGCTTCAGATTTAGTTCATTCAACTAAATAAGCTAACTGGCAAAATGAATCCTCATTGTCAAACCAGTCCTTTACATCATTTGTAACTTCAATCAGAAAAATGTCTGATTTTAGTTTTTAATTAAAAAATGATAATGCACATTCTGATGACAAGATTTCTCACTTATTAATTCTTATTTAAGTTAGATTGAAAAAGGATAGGAAGGAAGGAAGTTAGTGTACCATTAGAATGTAAGCACCAACAAGGCAATACTTTTTTTTAACTGTTGCTAGTAGTATATTCTCTGAGCCCAGTAGCACACTGTAGACCCTTTAGAGGTATTTAATACTAGTTGGAAGAAGAGCAGATAGATAGATAGAGGCACTGAGATCCATTGTAAGTTTATAGCCAGGATAAAATAAAATAGTCACTCCACTAAATTTCTACATTCTCAAATTATCCCTGGAAGTCTTTATAATCTGGGGTAATGCATCAAAATGAGATCTGGACTGGGTGAGAATTTATTTTGTTAGTGCAGCAAGAGATGAATACCGTGGAAGCAGATCAAGGAAAGAACTGGCAGATCACAGACAGACAGGAGCTTAAGAAGGTCACACTGGAAAGAAGAACAGTTTAGGAAATAAATTGCTATAAAGCTATCCATGCCTATGTGATTGCTAGACAATCCTCTTGTCCTATGGTTTAAAGGCCAGTCCACTAAAGATTGGGGAACAGCGTGTTCATGATGAAAACAAAGCAGGCCAACAGACCTATAGAACAAAAAGTATGGGAGGAGGAGGAAGGGGGAGAGCCAAGACAGGGCCAGATCAGGGACCTAATGAAAGGATAATCTAGTCTTCAAGAAGTATCATCAAACACAAACCCTATTCAAACAGATCTATGTTAAACAGAAATAAATGCTGTCAATAATCCTTGTTGAGAAAGTATTTCTTCAAACCAGAAATAATCAGTAGGTAAAAGAACTCCAAAATCTTGTGGGATCCTAGCAATACTCCTGATAGGTACATAGCTTAGGTGCCATACCAAATTGGTAGTATTGTAACCATTAAGTATTGGCAATTATTTGTCAGTGATACCTAAACATTATATCACTTAATTCTTTTAGTAAATTTATGACATAGACACTTTAGTTTCCCCATTGAGCAGCTGAAGAAACAGGCTTAGGAAAGGTCAATATCAACCCTAAGGTCATACATTTCACAATGTAAAGCTATAGCATGTCAGAGACACGTTTTATACAAAGACATTCTAAACACTTGCCAAGTTTCCTATAATTTGTCACAGGCTTTGCTGTCTAGACATGGCAAGCTTCCTCTTAGGAGAAGATCTTATTCGNTATTTAAATTCATGTACTTTTAATTTGGCATATCTTTGCATATCATACCTTAAAGATTCTTAAAACAATCTAACTCTTCAAACAGACACCCCACTTTTTCCTTGGAGATAGCCAGAATCTGTTTCTGTTGCATACAAAGTTTACTGATAATCCTGTGTATAACCTCCTTGGCTTCCCAGAGATCTTTCCAAATATATGAGTTCTCCAGCTCTCCCCACAACTTTGAGCCAAAGCTCATGATACCTTTCTTCCACATCCCATATCAGTTAAAAATTGATTAAATTAAATTAAAAATTTCTTGGATTCCTAGGCTTTGTTACAAATATCAGTATTAGGAATTCCCTGTTGGTCTGGGGGTTAAGAATCCGTCTTTCAATGCAGAGGACTCAGGTTCAAGCCCTGGTCAGGGAACTAAGATCCCACATGCCTTGGGGGAACGAAGTCCATACCACAACTACTGAGCTCACAGGCTCTAGAGCTCATGCTTGGAAACGAGAGAAGCCCATGCACTGCAACAAGGACTCAGAGCAGAGTCCCCCAAAACCAACCAAACAAAACCAAAAGTCATTATTTTTTCTTGTCTTTTGTTTTATCTCTTGCTACTATTTCCATTAACTTAGTTTATATTCACTAGCACTAAAATACTTGTATTTCAAAGTAACAGTACAAACATTCATCACGCAAGAGGACTTTGATGTTAGGAAGATTATTTTCTATATACGCTCTTCCTAAATTGGGGATACATGGCTGTTAGCGGAAGTTTGGAAGAAATCAAGACCTTCTATACGTTACTTTAGTTTATAGATATGTTTAAATTTTTCTTTTGTACTTTGGGACTTCTCAGAGCTTTAAATGTGCTAAGCTGTATTATAAATCACCAAGGGGTGGGGGGGGGAGCATTTAGAATGATGCCTATTTGACTTTTTGTTCTCCAAGTGCCAAATTAGCATCTTTTTAATATTCCCTGATACAGTTTGGGAACTGGTCTATATGATGGAAAAATGAGTAGTCCGTTGACCTTTTTCACTTAAAATAAAAAGAAAGAAATCTTGAGTGTCTAAGGCTGTTGTCTGTCTTGGGCAGCTTGTGCAGTACATTGTTTTGAGGATGAATGCCATCTGTTTTCAGAATTGACTGGGGTATATGGAGCCTTTTTGCCCTTACACTGTGACAGCTTGGTTCCTCACATGGGTGGAAGGATGGGGGTGGAGAGAAAGGGAGGGATATAGCTGTGGTTACAACTGCGTAAGACCAAGTCACCTCCAAATCGCTTCCTCTGTCTCGGCTCCAGCAGCACCTCTTCTCATCCACTGTGGTCTCATCTGGTGCCTCCTTCAGCATAAACTGAAGGTTGCCAGGGTAAAGGAAAAACTCTGTGCTGTGTGTTAGCTGCTCAGTTGTATCCGACTCTGTGAGCCCATGGACGGTAGTCCCCCAGGCTTCTCTACTGGAGAGGGTAGCCGTGCCCTTCTCCAGTGGATCTTCCTGACCCAGGGGTCAAACTCAGGTCTCCTGCGATGCAGGCCAATTGTTTACCATCTGAGCCACAGTATAGTACCGTGAACTTAGTAATGAGAAACTAAGTCGACTTTACATGTTAATTCAGTTACTTTGTAAATTGGGAAAGAAACTAATGGAGCAAATAAACCACACAGGTTTGTTACAGTGTCTGTAATTGAGCCCAAAGACTTTGGTTCATGACCAGACTGAATGCATTTTCATGATTGTAGAAGGAATGACTGTAATTGGAAACCAATATTCATAATAGCTCCCGGAGACCTTCCTTCCAAGCAGCCAGAACCACTGAGAGCTCCTTGTGGAGTAGACAGGAAGCAAGCATTTTGGTTTCCATTTTATTTCAAAAAATATTTATTTATTTGGCTATGTTGGATCTTAGTTGCCTCATGTGGGATCTTTAGTTGTGGAATGTGGGATCTAGTTCCCTGATCAGGGATAGACCCTGGGCCCCCTGTATTGGGAGCAAGGCATCTTAGCCACTGGACCACCAGAGATGTCCCTTGGTTTCCATTTTAGATGAGTTAACTAAAACTGGCTTTGTGCAGTGCAGCATAATCATGTATATAGGCCTATGTGCTTATTAATTAATCGAGTTCTTCAGGATATGATCTCTACTCATTAAGAACTGTATGGATGTGGGGAAAGGGGAAAGAAGGGGCTTTATATATGTGACTCTACTAACATTCCAGAGCAGAAAATGTTTTAAATTGTCAGAAACATGTTAGAACTATGAAAAGTACATGAAAATCAATCCTTTGAGTAATTTAAGTCACAGTGGTATTTGTACTGTGACACTAGAAAAGATAATTTCTCCCCCATAAGATAGAAAAGGGTTTCCCTTGTGGCTCAGCTGGTAAAGAATCTGCCTGCAATGTGGGAGACCTAGGTTCAATCCCTGGGCTGGGAAGATCCCCTGGAGAAGGGAAAGGCTACCCACTCCAGTATTCTAGCCTAGAGAATTCCATGGACTGTATAGTCCATGGGGTCTCAAAGAGTCGGACACAACTGAGCTACTTTCACTCACTCAAGACACAAAAACATAGCAAAGAAAAACTGAATACTCTGTACAATTCATTTGACAATCACCAACAGTGTCACCTGGTAGTGGGGTTTATGACTCAATTTCCAAGCAATCTCTGCCCTCCTTCCTCCATAAGCAGGTGGCTCTAGTTACACCTGTGTCTCTTCTTACCACCTCATCTAACCCAGTCCTGGTGGACATTTGGCTGGAGTGTCAAAGGACTTGATGTGTGTGTGTGTGTGTACAGTTGCTCAGTTATGTCTGACTTTTTGTGACCTCATGGATTGTACAGCATGCCAGGTTCTCTGTCCATGAAATTGTCCAGGCAAATATTGGAGTGGGTTGCCATTTCCTTCTCTGGGGATCTTCCTGACCCAAGGATCCTGATAGTTTAGGGTTAACAAAAAACTCACTCAGTTTAAGCTGCCTCCTAAGGGCNGTTCTCTGTCCATGAAATTGTCCAGGCAAATATTGGAGTGGGTTGCCATTTCCTTCTCTGGGGATCTTCCTGACCCAAGGATCCTGATAGTTTAGGGTTAACAAAAAACTCACTCAGTTTAAGCTGCCTCCTAAGGGCTGTTGCCACTACGAATAAGGTTTGGAAGAACTCTAGTTATGACTATCTCACATTTGGGAATGTTTCTTTTAAACTTACAAGTTCAACAGTTTGGCAGCAATACACAGTAAATTAAATAACTCTCTGAGAGTCACAGAGCACATTAGAAGATAAAATAGGTTTCCAAAAGATGAATTCGGTTTCCAAAGTGAAGATTTCCAACACATCAGCTAGTCCCTAATAAGTATAAAAGCATTCAGATTACAATGCTTTCCATTTTCACTTTAAGTGAAAATGCTTATATTAACTTGTTTCTTTCCAGATGTGAGAAGTCACTATTTTCATATAAAATAATAATAGGACCTACTTTGAGCCAGACACTATGCTTTATGTGTATGAATTTACATTACGGCTTTACACATAGTAACTCAGTTAAGCCTCACAGTCATCCTTTGGACAATATGAATAGTATAAAAATTTTTCTCACTTTATAGATAAGAAACTAAGGCACAGAGAGGTTAAGTAAAAGCTGTTCGGCATCACTCAGGCAGAAAGTTGACAGAGCTGGGAACATGAACCTTGGTGGTCTAGTTGTCCAGTGTGCTTTTACAAGACAGATCTGGAGAATCAGGCTACCAAGGAGACAGGGAAGGCTGCGTCTCTTTCCCCTTACCTGGTAGAGGCTGACGTACTGTTTCCGCAGCCACTGCTGTCTTTGGTCAGGGAACTTCCTCATCTTCCTCACCGCTCTCGTGAGCTCCAGCAGTCCACTGAAGAGCATCTTAGCTGTGTGCTTTGGTGCCACAAAGTGCAATAATCTATTGTCCGTGGTCTGCAGCCCGTAGAGCAGCGTCACGCCAGTCTCTGAGAGAGACATGTTACTCAGTTTGTTCTGAACACACACAGTGTGTATATCAATGTTAGGGTGTCCCATGTACACAGCCTTTGCTGAAAACAGATCCAAGATCCCCTCCACCAGGCCACTTAATCCAGCATTGCCCAGTAACGGGAATTTGCCAGGCTCCGACGTGTTACTGAGCACACCAAGTTTTGCTTTAGCACTGGCTGGGGAAGCAGTGGTGGGTTTTGTCCAGGTCAAGGTGCTATTGTCAGGCTGAAGCTGGAGGAAGCAGCGGGCAGAGAGGTGCGTGTCCTGATCATAGTGGATGACTGTGGCCCCCTGCAACAGGAACTGGTGCACATCAGCTTGGATGGACAGCACGTACCATGGGATGAGCTCTGTCCCATGGTCAAAAGCTTTCTGTGGCTCTTCCGACCCGTGAGAGTCCCATTCTTTGGGCTGCTCAAAGATGTCATTTTCGGAATCCAACATATCTCCAATTATAAACCTGATAGAAAGAGTTACAAATTTGATCTGTCTTATACCTAGAAGGACAACAAAAATCTTTCACTGACACTGGACATCATTTTTAACTTCATTATAAATTCCAATTAGCATAGGAAATATAAAATGCTAAAAGTCATAGAGTGATTTTATACAGTGGTATTCTAAAACCTTATATTTAACAACATGTCTGACCATAGGCTTTGAGGCCCCATGGACTGTAGCCCGCCAGGCTCCTCTGTCCATGGAATTTTCCAAGCAAGTGTACTGGAACAGGTTGAATAAAGGAACTACTATCTTATTATATTTTTAATATAAATTACAACAGTCTTCATTATTTATTAGTTTTTCCTCTCTGTTAAATACATACATTTTTGCAATTAATATGACCTACTTGCAGAGTAAGGTTTATTATTCTTTAAAAATTTTTTTTAATTGGAGGATAATTGTTTTATAATATTGTGTTGACTCTTGCAATATATCAACATGAATCAGCCCTAAGTATACATATTTTTTTAATCTATGGAGGAACTGAGGTTCAGAAGGGGTGAGTAACCGGCTCCAGGTTACCCAGCTCAGAAGAGACCTACCCAAGGCAGGAATTTGGTCTGCCTGACTCTCTCTCTTCTATTTGGGTACTTTGGTAGGAATGTGCCTAAGGGAGACTCATTCTCTTCAAAGCCAAGAGGAACTGTTACAAAGATCAAGGCTTTTCACTGCTTGATCCACAGACATCACTAGCAAAGGGGTGGCTAAAACTGAGGAATTGGTCCATACATCCCTGGGAAGGGATGTTCCCGTCACCTCAAGACACTTGGGCAGCTGATAGCCTCTTGGCAAGGTCTGAGAAGCGGCCTTGGGCTTCTCAGACTCTCAGTCTAGATCCTGGTCCCTGAGCAAGATCCCACTCCTGCTTTCAAACAGCAAAATGTTCTTCTTCCTTGCATCACATAAATAGGTATTCTTAAGAAGGAAAAGAAATCCACAAGAGATCTCACAAATCTGATGATCAGAAGATCCTTTTCAAATAATCCTCACTGGAAACCACCCAAACGTCCAGCAACAATCAAATATACAAATAAAATTTGATGTATTCATATAACACCAGCCTGCACAGCCACGAAAGTAAACATGCAATGATTAACCACCTGCAGCAACACAGATAAATCTTAAGCAAGACATACAGGCACACACACTGTGTGATTACATTAATGTAAATTTCAAAAAAGGAAAAATTACACTATATTGTTCAGAGAGGCATAAAATGGTAAAATTATAAAGAAAAACAAAAGGTATTATCACAAAATTCACAGCAGTGAATTTTTTTCTAGGGGGAAAGGTGGTGACATAACTGAGACAGGAAAAAAGGGCTTTATGGGTACTGATAATAGGTGGTAGCTACACAGGTACTCACTTGAAACTATTAAAAAACATTAGTTAANATAAAATGGTAAAATTATAAAGAAAAACAAAATGTATTATCACAAAATTCACAGCAGTGAATTTTTTTCTAGGGGGAAAGGTGGTGACATAACTGAGACAGGAAAAAAGGGCTTTGTGGGTACTGATAATAGGTGGTAGCTACACAGGTACTCACTTGAAACTATTAAAAAACATTAGTTAAAAAATTTTTTCAGAATAGTTTTAGATTAGGAGAGAAATTGCAAAGATAGCATACCCCATATCCAGTTTTTCCTATTACATTAACATCTTACATTAGGGTGGTGTATTTGACACAACTCATGAACCAATACCACAAAACACTACTATTTATTAAAGCCCATACTTTGTTTAGTATTAGTCTTTGTTTAGTATTAGTATTAGTCTTATACTTTGTTTAGTATTTGCATTAGTCTTTGTGGAGCAATCAATCAGTAGAGTTATCGCCTTTGCCTGTTAACCAGAAGATGGGTGGTTCAAGCCCATCCAAGGATGCCCTTCTCTGTGTACCTTTGGGCTTCCCTGGTGGCTCAGACAGTAAAGAATCCACCTGCAATGTGGGAGATCTGAGTCAGAACCCTGGGTTGGGAATATCCCCTGGAGGAGGGCATGGCAACCCACTCCAGTATTCTTGCCTGGAGAATCCCCAAGGACAGAGGAGCCTGGTGGGCAGCAGTCCATGGGGTTGTGAAGAGTCAGACATGACTGAGTGACTTAGCACAGCACAGGACATACTTTGTTTAGATTTCTTTAGTTTTTTACCCATTTCTCTTTTCTGTTGCAGGATTCCATTCAGGAGCCCATATTTANAGCAGTCCATGGGGTTGTGAAGAGTCAGACATGACTGAGTGACTTAGCACAGCACAGGACATACTTTGTTTAGATTTCTTTAGTTTTTTACCCATTTCTCTTTTCTGTTGCAGGATTCCATTCGGGAGCCCATATTTACAATTAACCTTCATACTTCTTTATGTCATTGTTTCTCAGACTTTTCTTGATTTTTTGATCTTGACAGTTGAACAGTGGTCAAGCATTTTGTAGAATGACCAACAATTTGAATTTCCCTGATAATTTTCTCCTAACTATTCTGGTGCTGTGGGTTCTGGGGAGGAAGACCACAGAGGCAAAGTGCCGTTCTTATCACATCATATCCAGGGAACTTACTATCAACAGGACTTATGCTGTTGATGCTGACCTGGCTGAGGTAGTGCTAGTCAGTGTCCACTTAAAGTTACTTAAAAAAAAACCAACCACCTCCTTATACATTGTCCCCTTTGGAAGGAAGTCATTGTGTGCAGCCCACACATAAGGAAAGGTGAGTCTGCTCTACCTCCTAGAGGTCAGAGCATCCACACAAGTTACTTGGAATTCTGCATGAGAAAATTTGTCTCTTCTCCCCCATGTATTTGCTTAGTTATCACTTACATACATGGACTTGTGATATTTATGTAATATTTTGGGTTATAATCAAAGCTTCCCTGGTAGTTCAGACGGTAAAGAATCTGCCTTCAATGCAGGAGACCTGGGTTTGATCCCTGAGTTGGGAAGATTCCCTGGAGAAAGCAACGGCTACCCACACCAGTATTCTTGCCTGGAGAATTCCATGTTCAGAGGAGACTGGCAGGATACAGTCCATGGGGTTGCAGAGTCGGACATGACTGAGAGATTTTCACTTACTTACTTGGGTTATAATCTAATACTATTTTATTTTGTTACTCAAATTGCTCCAGCTTTGGCCAACAGAATATAACTTTCTGTTGGCTCTTGTGCATCTTTGATATAACCTCATTATTGTTTTAGCTGTTTTTTTTTTTTTTTTCTCAGCACTTATTTACTTTTTCTGGTACAAGATACTCCAGGCTCATCTTGTGTATTTCCTGCCCCCGTCCTAGAAGCAGTCATCTCTCCAAGGAGCTTTGCTTTCTTTCACTGAAGACTCATTAGAAATCAAGATCTGAGTTCTAGGTGCAAATCCATTCTAAAAAGGCAATTTTAATGCGCAATGGCAACCCACTCCAATACTCTTGCCTGGAAAATCCCATGGATGGAGGAGCCTGGTAGGCTGCAGTCCTTGGGGTTGCTAAGAGTCGGGCACGACTGAGCAACTTCACTTCACTTTCACTTCTTAATGTTACATCTCACCATAAAAAGTGAAGAAAAAATGAGAAAGGAAGAAAATCTTTTGTGTTTAAATTATCACAATCCCTCCGAAATTTCTCTCAGTAACAATGGGAAGCCAATACTCAGGTTCTCTTACATAATATTTCTGTCCTTTCTGTACATATATATATCAAGATGGTTAGGGGCACAGCCTCTAGTCACTTTGGGTTTAATGTTAGACTCTACTACCTCTTCACTGTGTGATCTAGTCAAATCACTCAACCTCTCTGAACCTCACTTTACTCATCTGCTAATGGCAAAAAGACAATACCCACTTTCACAGAGCAATGGTGAAGCTCAAATAAGAATACCGGTAAGTGACTCAGCACAGACTCTGGCTCAGTAAAGCACGTGACTATAATTAAACATAAAAAAGATCAAGGTCTTATCCTGCCTCTTCTCCTTCCCACTTCCTTTTCTCCAGGCTAAATCAGTCCAGCTATTCCTCTAGATGGGGCTTTCCTCAGGTTGCATCCAAGTTCTTTAATCTTTTTATTTCCTTTCTCTGGGACCATTTCCACATTCTCCCTGTCATACTGCTAGCTGATTTTTTTCCCCCCTAAGAGCAAGAAGGATTCAAATGGAGAGTATCAATACCCATGAAATGTAACATGTGTTAATTTGGACATAGAACTTCTGATTTTAATTTAGCAAGAGAAATCGTGTTTTCCATATTCCATTTAATTTGAGTTCTGAGCTAAAGCGAGTATTTTCCAGTGAAAAACTATGGACATTATGAAAAGTCGTGTCTGGAAAAGAAAAATTATGAGGCTTTTCTGGAGCCTGTTTCAACTGCTCAGCTATGATGTAAGCTGGGAGAGAATGGACACTATCTTTCTTAGCATCAGTTCTATTTTAGACACAAAAGAACTAATGTTAGGTGTTAATAATTCCTCTAAAAGGCAGTCTTCTAGGAACTAATGCCCAAGATACAATTGGCAGTTGTAATAAAATAAGATCCCTTTAAGAAGGAAACTAGTAGCTTTGTCTCTTGCATCATATAGTGAATTTTATGCACTTCTGTGCCTGATTCTCTCAGGAGACAAGTTTCTGTGGGCTTACAAGAAGGAATTAGGTGGGACTTAAAGAGTTACTCAGGAACCAAGTGGCATCAAAGATGTGGTACTGGCAAAAAAAACTACCTAGTCAAATTTAGGTCAGATGCCTTAAGGAGAGGACCAAGAAGTGAAAAGGGAAGGAAAGTTTATATTCAATCCCTGCCAAGAGGTTCTGAAGCACCCTTCAGTTAGAAACTATAAAGTGACAGGTAAACACCTTTCTAAAGTTCCATGATAAAAATCTGTTTAAAAATATAACTCATTTTAAAAACATTTACTTTTAAAATATTTATTTACTTGGCTGCACTGGGTCTTAGTTGGGAACATGGGACCTTTGACCTTCATTGTGGCATGAGGGTTCTTTCAGTTGTGGCATTCGAACTCTTAGATGCAGCAGGTGGACTCTAGTTCTCTGACCAGGAATCGAACCTGGGCCCCCTGAACTGGGAGCGTATAGTCTTAGCCACTGGACCACCAGGGAAATCCCTGAAGATCTTATATTAGGGGAAAAGTGGGCTAATTATCAGGCTTCCCAGGCAGCACTAATGGTAAAGAACTCATCTGCCAATGGAGGAGACATCAGAGTCTCAGGAAGATCCCCTGGAGGAGGGCATGGCAACCCCCTCCAGTATTCTTGTCTGGGGAAGCCCATGGACAGAGGAATCTGGTAGGCTATAATCCACAGGATTGCAAGGAGTCCGACATGACTGAAGCAATTTGGCACTAATTTTCTATATAACATTTTGTTACTCCTGCAAAGTTAAAAGGATTACATAAACATGATTCATCAAGTGAAAAGCCTAAATTTAATTTTGTAAGACATGAAAAGGAGCACCTTTTCCAAAGGACTTGCTATAGCTGTACCCTGTAAAAAAATTGAGAGTTTAAACTTTGCTTCTGGCAAATTCTTGCTTTTAATTAACTTAGCACTTTCCTCAGCCATAGACAGCTTCTAAATTATAGCTGCATAATGCAAAGACTTTAAAGCCAGTCTGCCTGAGGTTAAATTCTGGCCCTGCTAAATGTGAGATCTTGAATGAAATAGAATTGCTATGAGGATTAACTAATTTAAATGTAAAGTATTTAAAACAGTGTTCCTTTAAAAGTAGGCTCTTGATAAAATAATAGCATGTCAAATATTAGTAATATTATCACGGCCCAGTTTGTGTGTGCAGACACAGCCACCCAAACAAACAATGCTTCTTTGTAAAAATGCTGTCCAAGTTTCATGCTGGGATTCAAGTGATAAACAAGCTTAAACTGAATGTTGTACATGCATGCTCAGTTGCTCCATTCTGTCTCTTTCTGAACCCTGAGACTATAGCCTGTCTATGAAATTAATCTGGCAAGAATACTAGAGTGAGTTGCCATTTCTTCCTCCAGGGGATTTTCCAACCCAGGGATCAAACCCCTGTCTCCTGTATGGCAGGCGGATTCTTTACCACTGAGCCACCTGGGAAGCCCTTTAAAGTTGTGCAGATAGTGGCAAAATGGCTTTCTTTGTTACAGTAATAGAAGCAGGACTGGGTCTTGAGTACTGGCCAAGTAGATAGGAAGAGAGAGAAAGAGAAAGGGTCCTGGGCATCCCTAGTCCCAGAAACCCCTAACAGAGCCAGCCTTGGGGTGGGAGGAGATCGTGTTAAGGTCTTGGTTAGGCGGAGGCAGTCAGCTGTCCCTAAAGGATGTTGTGAGGTTGGTGTTTATAACACTGTACCATCCTTCATGGAGAATAAGTGACTGGTTTCCTATCATTTTATTATTTCATGTGTGCACATAAGTGTGCGTGTGTATGTGTGGCAAGTCTTGGTATCTATGATCTTTTCTCAGATACTCTACTTCCTTATGCTTAGCTTTTTAAAAAAACTTTTTATTTTGTATTGGATTAACAATGTTGTGATAGTTTTAGGTGAACAGCAAAGGAACTCGTGCTTAGCTTTCTTATTTCTATCCTTGTGGGATCATCTTTCAGGGAAGTGTCTGAGGTTGTTGGGATGGGAAAGCAGTGAATACTCTGTATTCTCCCATAAAGAAGGGCAGGGTGACTGAAAGCTGCCTCTCAAATGGTGACTGTTGCCACAGGTGCCCATACCTTAAGGTCTCTGCTGTTTGTGATGGTAGGCATTAATTACAATAGTCACCATTTATATGCCTTTATAATGCAAAATTCCTTATTTTACCTGTATCCTCTCACATAATCTTTACAACAATCTTATAAATAAAGCATTATAATCATTCCCATTTTACAGATTACAAAATTGAGGCTTAGTAGGCCGTCTAGTCAAGGCTGTGGTTCTTCCAGTGGTCATGTATGGATGTAAGAGTTGGACTGTGAAGAAGACTGAGCACCGAAGAAGTGATGCTTTTGAACTGTGGTGTTGGAGAAGACTCTTGAGAGTCCCTTGGACTGCAAGGAGATCCAAGCAGTCCATTCTGAAGGAGATCAGCCCTGGGATTTCTTTGGAAGGAATGATGCTAAAGCTGAAACTCCAGTACTTTGGCCACCTCATGCAAAGAGTTGACTCATTGGAAAAGACTCTGATGCTGGGAGGGATTGGGGGCAGGAGGAGAAGGGGACGACAGAGGATGAGATGGCTGGATGGCATCACTGACTTGATGGACGTGAGTCTGAGTGAACTCCGGGAGTTGGTGATGGACAGGGAGGCCTAGCATGCTGCGATTCATGGGGTGGCAAAGAGTCGGACATGACTGAGCGACTGAACTGAACTGAACTGAACTGAGGCTTCCCTGGTGGCTCAGAAGGTAAAGAATCTGCCTGCAGTGCAGAAGTCCTGGGTTTGATCCTTGGGTTGGGAAGATCCCCTGGAGGAGGGCATGGAAACCCACTCCAGTATTCTTGCCTGGAGAATCCCATGGACAGAGGACCCTTGTGGGCTATAGTCCATGGGGTCACAAAGAGTCAGACATGACTGAGCGACTAAGCACAGCCCAACGCAAGATTAAGTCACCTACCCAAGTGACACAAACAGTAAGTGATGGGGGCAACATTCAGTCCCAGACGATGTGACTGCAAGCTTTGAGCTTCGAATCATCCCAAACACCCTCCCTTCTAAGGTTCTGCCTAAACTTGTTATCTGCGTATATCCAACTTCTCCAAATGGAATAATCCTTTTTAAGCAGTATTTTAGAGAAGGTGGACAATATTGATAATAAGAATTTGTGGCTCCTATATCACCCAACACTCTTCTCTATACACCTAAATAGTCTTAATTTCCATTTTCCTACAGTGGTGCCATACGCTACTCTTATGCCTTCATGACTTACACTCACACAAGCAAAACTTATCTATTCTTCATACTGGTAGATTTGAAAAGTCATTATTAATGAGCTTTATAGGTCATATGAAATATAACTGGACCACTTTTAGAATTTCAGTTCAGTTCAGTCGCTCAGTCGTGTCTGACTCTTTGCGACCCCATGAATTCCAGCACACCAGGCCTCCCTGTCCATCACCAACTCCCAAAGTTCACTCAAATTCACATCCATCGAGTTAGTGATGCCATCCAGCCATCTCATCATTTGTCGTCCCCTTCTCCTCCTGTCCCCAATCCCTCCCAGCATCAGAGTCTTTTCCAATGAGTCAACTCTTTGCATGAGATGGCCAAAATACTGGACTTTCAGCTTTAGCATCAATCTTTCCATAGAACACCCAGGACTAATCTCCTTTAGAATGGACTGGTTGGATCTCCTTGCAGTCCAAGGGACTCTCAAGAGTCTTCTCCAACAACACAGTTCAAAAGCATCAATTCTTTGGCGCTCAGCTTTCTTCATAGTCCAACTCTCACATCCATCCACACATGACCACTGGAAAAACCATAGCCTTGACTAGACGGAACTTTGTTGGCAAAGTAATGTCTCTGCTTTTTAATATGCTATCTAGGTTGGTCATAACTTTCTTTCCAAGGAGTAAGCGTCTTTTAATTTCATGGCTGCAATCACCATCTGCTGTGATTTGGGAGCTCCCCAAAATAAAGTCTGATGCTGTTTCCACTGTTTCCCCATCTATTTCCCATGAAGTAATGGGACCAGATGCCATGTTTAGATGTTCCTAATCTATAGGAACTAGAAACAAAAAGAAGTCGAGGGTTCCACGGTGATAAGAAATACCTTCAACACTGCAGGAGGAAAGATCCTTCCCTGCAGTTGATCACATGGTCAGGCTCACAACCCAGCTCTGCTAGGTACCACTTAGGGAAGCGACTTCATCTCTCAAGGCACCACTTTCTCAACTGTACACGGAAATAATAAGTTGATGCCCTTAAGATCTCACTGACATTTTGAGATTACTTCAACCCTGTTCCTTTCCTGCTGAGGTCTTGAATTTCTTATGACCATCTTTCTGGGGTTTCTGTCAATGTTTTGAGTGGGTGTTCTGGCAGGAGTAGCTGAGATGTTTGAGAAAAATTATTAGAGCACCCTACAGGTTGGGTGAACCAAATGACCATGAGATCATCTCTTCTTTCTCTGATGTAATTTTCACAGGGTTGGTGGCTTCCATAGAAAAGGGGCTGGAGGTTACTGTTTATAGAGTCTTCATTTCAGCCGAATTAACAACAAAGCACAGTTCCCTTGGGTTTTGAGATCTGGAAATCCCTTTTCACACACAGCCTTGTACTGGATATTTTAATGCAGGACTCTGGATCAGAAATGGATTCCCAAGTTTGGCAGATGGTCCCAGGAACAGTGCTTGCTGATCTGGTTTCAGTGAATTCCATTAAACACCCCCACCCTCACCTATTAAACACCCCAATCTCATCAGTAGTTCTTTTCAAAATAGCCATCATGTGGGGTAAGAAAATTTACCAGTACCGAGGTACGTAAATTTCAACGTGAGGATTTCAACCTGACTTCTCGGGTTTTGTAAAAGAAATATTTGCAATTGTGTGCTTCTTTTCCCCTTCTAAGAGTGCTTACAAGCAGCGTCTAGAAAATGGGAAGTAGAAAAGCAGTGATCTTAGAATGTAGATGATAAAATGATTAGGGAGGGGACAAAGGAACAAGCAGAGAATTGGAAATAATGATTTCAAAAGAAGTGATGGTATGAGGTATGACATTTATTACTTGAAGGAAATCCAGTCAAAAGGAAAAAGATGGTAAAGAAAAACTCACAGGCCTGGTCTCTGAGTCTCAACCAAAAGTGAAGTGAAGTGAAGTGAAATGAAGTGAAAGTCATGTCCACGACTCTTTGCGACCCCACGGACTAGTCCATGGAATTCTCCAGGTGAGAATACTGGAGTGGGTAGCTGTTCCCTTCTCCAGGGGATCTTCCCAACCCAGGGACTGAACCCAGGTC
>SJYV01014609.1:0-25664 GCA_006410875.1 Neotragus pygmaeus
AGTCCAGGGGATCACAAAGAATTGGACACAACTAAAGCGACTTCAGCATGCATGCACACACATACTCCCTGGTCTAGGGGATGCAGGTGGAACCTCTTTTTTACAGATGAGAAAACTGAAGTTCTGGAGAAAAAGCATCATGCTGGCATTCGCACAAGTTAGCTTGGAAGCTAAACTTAGAGCCTAGTCTTTCGATCATGGATTTCATCTACTTTAACCCCATACACCTTCCCTCCCCCATAAACTGGAGTGAGATATTAACCAGCCCACTAATTTACTGCCCAGAAATTCACAAGGCAAGAGTATATTTCTTCTGTAATTACAGAGAATGTGTCAGTTATCAGAGAATTAGAGACACAGATGTCTGTTGAGAATGGGAAGGAAAAAAAAAAAACCACACACACACACACACACAAAGGTGTGAAAATTAAATAGAAAAGATGAAGTTTTAAATTGGAAAGGATCACCTTTTGTAGAAGAAGAAACCAAAGCACAGAAGAGTGAAATGACGCTCCAGCTGGCGGAAGGTATAAAGCTGTGCAAAGTAAAGGGCAAGGCCTTAGGGTACCCAAAGGTCCAGATTTCCCTCCCGGGCTGTACCTGTGCCAGCTGAGCACCCTCAGGTAGAGCATTGAAACTGCAGCACCTCTATTTTCTCATGTGTATGATGGGAGTAAAAATAACCTCCTCATATGGATGCTCTGAGAACTGAACATAAAACAGCCTAGCAAGTGGGAGGTCTTCCACAACTCTTCTTCCTAAAGGTAGGACTCAAGACTCCAAACTCTCTGCTGAGTGCAGAAGAATTGATGCTTTTTGAACTGTGGTGCTGGAGAAGACTCTTGAGAGTCCCTTGGACTGCAAGGAGATCCAACCAGTCCATCCTAAAGGAGTGTTCATTGGAAGGATTGATGTTGAAGCTGAAACTCTAATACTTTGGCCACCTGATGTGGAGAGCTGACTCATTTGAAAAGACCCTGAAGCTGGGAAAGATTGAGGGCAGGAGGAGAAGGGGATGACAGAGGATGAAATGGCTGGATGGCATCACCAACACAATGGACATGGGTATGGGTAGACTCCAGGAGTTGGCGATGGACAGGGAGGCCTGGCATACTGTGGTTCATGGGGTCACAAAGAGTCGGACAGGACTGAGCAAGTGGACTGAATTGAATTGAAGACTCCAAACAGTATTTCTTAGTCCCAGGTTTTGTTAAAAAAAAAAAAGAGAGAGAGAGAGAGAGAATATCTAATAGTCTTGCTAGACCTCTATTCTCATCTTTAGTAGTGGCTACCAACTGAAGTAGTGACTGAGCTCACAATCTGCTCCTCCCCAACTTTGGGGATGTCCTTCATACACAGAGAGGGGCCCCTGGTGACCATTCCTTGTTGTTTCGTCCCGGCCCCATGTCATAGCTAACTGGCCCAGAGGTGAGCCCTGCAGATAAGTCAGGTCAGTCGAGGGTCTCTCTGGGACTTTCACACCAATCCCTCATCTCCGGTGGGGGTCATGGAACACGAGTGGTGAGAACTACAGGAAGCCACCGTGTTCTGAGCCTCAGAGGGGAAGCCAAGGAGAATGGAAGTGACCGACAGGAGAGTCATGAAGAGGAGGGCGATGTGGCTGGTGGAGCCACCTTCCAGTTGTGCTTGTGACCCAAATATGCCCCTCACCCGAGGCTTGCGAGATGCCCCTGTGTCGTTCCAGGTGAATCAGTCTCTTGCCCAAGTATTTCTGCCCACTGGATTGAACTGGGCGAAGATTAAGGCTTCCTCAGTCCTTAACCAGTTGTGATTCTTGAATATGGACTGAATACCTACAGTATTCTCATCCTGGGACTCCAAGAACTAAGAACAAAGGAGCCTTTCAAGATCCCCAGATATTCAATTACGCCCGTGCATGCAAGGGCGTGTCCAACTCTTTGTGACCCTATGAACTGTAGCTCACTAGGCTCCTCTGTCCATGGGATTCTCCAGCAAGAATACTGGAGTGGGTTGCCATCTCCTCCTCCAGGAGATCTTCCTGACCCAGGGATCAAACCAGCATCTCCTACATCTCTTGCATTGGGAGGCAGATTTTTTACCAGTGAGCCACCTGGGAAACTGTACTCCAATAAATAATAATAATAAACACAGAGATAATAACCCCAAGATGAGGAATGTATAATTGAGCTTTCATAGCCACCTCCTTTTGACTGAGTTTCCAATCTTAGACTTAAGAGCATGAGTAATACACCTCTTTACCCTGGAGGAGACTTATCAGACCCCTACTCGAAGGCATTAATTCTTTTTGCCATTTTTATAAACGTTTTAAGATGTGCTGTTCCTTCTTGACTTAAATCTCCATCTTCTTCAGGGAGACCAACCCTGGAAGAACCTGTCCTATCCCCATCCCTAGGTCAATCTCAAGCCTTCAAGTAAGAGTTTCAAGTTCTGAGGTGCTGATGCCTCCCTTGACCCTTAAGGCAAGGAGTCCTCTTCCTGAAGCAGGAGGTCAGCTGGATCCACACTGTCAACGCACTCCTAAAGCAGCCCCTGGGCTTGCCTGTGGGAAATCCTCCCACCTGACTCACTTCAACGGTGTTTCCAGCGCCAGTGGTGAGTCAGTCTGGACACATCACGGGGGGTGAGATCATAAATGTAAAATACATGAGCTATGGCCCCTAGCAGGTCTCCACATGGGCAAAAGGAAGCCTCAGAAAGAAGCAGTGGCAACCTTCCGGGGAATATACTATAATCCAGGTAGGCACAAAGTTATCTGAGGAAAGAAAGAGAGAAGTCGCTCAGTCGTGTACGACTCTTTGAGGCCCCATGGACTGTAGCCCACCAGGCTCCTCCATCCATGGATTTCTCCAGGCAAGAATACTGGAGTGGGTTGCCATTTCCTTCTCCAGGGGATCTTCCCGACCCAGGGATCAAACCTCGGTCTCCCACATTGTAGGCAGACACTTAACCGTCTGAGCCACCAGGGAAGTCCTGAGGAAAGGGAACGACAAATTGCCTCCAGGAGTTCTGAGAGGGCTTGCTTCCCAGAGGACACGGGAGCTGAGTCTTCAATCAGCTTGACCCCTTCACAGGTCTGGAACCTGAGCAAGTGATCTCTGGCATGTCAGTTTCCTCCTCTGTAAAATGGGACAGTAATACCTCCCCCACAGGTTTGTTGTGTGGCTTAAGTGAGTTAATCCATGTAAAGTGCTTGTAGTGGTTCTTGACACAAAGTAGCCAAGCCCTAGCTGTTAACATTGAAGGGTTAGTGTGAGTGTGTCGGAGAGACAGGTGGGGGAGGATGTTATAGACAGAGGGGAGAACACGTTATGCTTGGAGTCTGGCAAGTTATCCCTGGTGGCTGGAAAGTCAGTGTGTGGGGCTATCAGCAGCTGAGCTAACTTTTTCAATGAGGGGTCAGATGGTAAGTATTTCAAGCTTTGTAGCACAAGAGAGAGTGTCCTCAACTCTTCAAGCAACCCTCACAAGGAAAAAGGCTAACAGTGCCACATTTTACTTCTGAAAAGGTAGAAGCCATTCTTTGCTCATGGTAGACACAGCTGTGGGCTGCATTTGGCCTACAGGCCATGGTTTGCCAGCCTCTGCTCCAGGAGAAGGCCAGAGGCCAGGCTGGCAAGGCTCTCATGGGCCTAAGGAGCCTGGGTTTCTCCAGGCAGGGGAGAGGCAAAGGGTTTAAACGAGGGACTTCGAGATCAGATTTGCATGTGGCAACAGCAGTGAGGAGAATGGATTAGGGCGAAGAGGGAAGTTTGACAGTCCAATTAGAAAATTACTGTGATTGCAGTGGAAGTGATATTTGTGCAGGGGCCATGGTGATAAAGATGCTGCGATATTTAGAGGCAACATGAACTTAACTGACTGTCTAGTTTCAGGTGGTAAGAGGAAAAAAGAGGCAGAACACTCAATGTATCTGTGCATTCAATGACAGATCAACCTCTACTTAGAGAGGAGGAGAGTACCCCATCCCCAGAAGCATTCAAACAGAGTATAGATTCCTGCCTGACAGCTGTTCTGTAAACAGAAATGATGGAGACAGCAACAGATAGTCTCTCCTCGCCCTAAGAGTCCCTGACTCTATGCTTCTGAGGTCGTCTTTATCAATCTAACAGGAGAGAACGATTTGTTTAGTCAATGAAGGATATAGACAAACTTCACTCTTCAATACAAATCACCTTAATTTTGCAGAAAGCTGTCTATTTTCTACAGCACTCACATCCATTATCTCTCTGAGGGGCCTGGGAAAGGACTATGAAAACTGAAAAATGCTAGACAAACATGAGATTGTATTACTATCATTATTATGTTACAAACACACTTCAACTGAATAAAAGAATTCTCTACTTTATTTCAGATTTAGTACAGTTACTCTGCCTTTGGTCCAGTGAATTATTTATTTCTATACCTGTTTCATCTCTTGGACAACACTTGGGACATCGTAATAATCAAAAGATGTTTGTCAAATCTTAACAATATGTCAAGAGCCAATTCGAAAAGCGTTTGATTGGCACAGCCTTCTCCTTTCACTGCAGAGAAGACAGTCCCAGTGCTAGCTGCAATTGCAATAGCAGTATCATTAATAACAACATTCACCATTTATGAGTATTCCCTGTGGTAGACACTGATCAGGACTTTGCAGACATTCTCAATTAAAGCTGTCAAGAACCTAATGATAAACCCTATGGTGGTGCCCATTTTACAGATGAGACGAGAAAATCAAGGCTCAGAAACAGGCGGCGGCCTGCGCAAATTCATCAAGGTTAGAACTGTGCTTTCAAACACAGGTTGATGTTAATGACGTAGCTTTCCTCGTGGACACAGGGAAACATTTTTGACATATTTATTTTAGGAGGGGGAGACTTGGGCTGCTCTGTGTGCCGAGACTGGGCATAGGTTTTTTGTGGTGACTGCCTCTCCGTCTCAGGGTCTCTCTGGGAAACACACCTCCTGGCTGCAGACTCTCAGGCGGAAACCGCAGCGTCTGGTGCCCTGGGTCGAGCCGCCAATGCGGCTGCCGGCCAGCAGAGGGCAGCTGCGGGAAGCCGTCCAAGGACCGCCTCCGCCCGCATTAGCGCTAATTAAGCCGCGAGAGGCAAGAGGCGAGCGCATTTCTGCCTAATGAAAGCAAACAGATCTGCTCCTGGGCTGAGCAGAGCAGGGATATCAGCGGGGAGGGACGTTTATCGGCTTCCAAGAAGCCGGCTAGATGGTGCCGTGGTGGCTGCCTGCGACGGAAGACTGGCTCTTGGGAACCAGACTTGGGGGCTTCCCTCGAGCCCCTCCTCTCTCGGACAGGACGATAAGAATCTGGCCCAGGGCTAGAGTTGTTGGGAAGCTGACTGGGTGGCTGAAGCCAAAGGAGCAGACAGTTTGCGGCAGAAAAGCCGACCCAGACGTGCCAAGAGATACACAGGGATGCATCAAGTGTGTGTTTACCAAACGGGGTGAAACACACAGACGCTTAGGGAGACCCACGGTTGCTCCCGACTTTAAGACATAAAACTGGAACAATCCAGGAAACTGTGGCGGGTTGGGTTATTTGTGCACTGAATATACATACAAGGTGTGTACACGCAAAATGTGTACATACACATGCCAAGTAAATAAGAATGCGCGTCCACTGATGCAGATGGAGAGTAAGGTGGGCGGCTGCACTGGTTTGAATTCAGATGGCCTGACTTCCAGTACTGGCCCTACCACAAATCCGTGCAACCCTGAGCAAGGGATACACCGTTCTGAACCCTGTTGCCTCCTTTGTGAAATGGACCCCAGCCGGGTTATGGGAACCACACAGTTTGGGAGGTCACTCAGAAGTTGAGGGACGAGATCAAGTTCCCCAAGGAAGACGGGGACTGCCCCCATGTCTTTTACCAAATCTCCAACCTCAGAGGATGCAAACGGGGTGACCCAGTCCACATCCCTGTCCCGAGACCAATACCCCAGGAATGTTCTCATCTATCCAGCAGTGTGGGAAACTTTTAAGTCCATCAGTCTGTGATTTTCCCCCTATTAGTACAATCGTGCTACATAAGTAATTCCTTGTTCCGTCTTCCTTTACCACTTAACTTTAGCACAGAGAATAAGCATCTTATGAACATCTCTTTAAGGGCCACAGAGTGTTTCCTTATATGGGTATCTGCACCCTTTCTGGTTGCTATTTGGTCCTCCCCACCCACCCCCTCGCCCTCCTTTGGCTACTATAAATAATGCTCGGGGGGGGGGGATCTTCGTGCATAGAACTTTTTCTCTATTTTGGGGAATCTTCCTTTGGGAAAAAAATGCCAAAATTAAATTACTAAAATTAAATCATATTTTGAGAACTCATCATGTACGTTGCCAAACTGTTTTCCAAAACGGCTGCCCTAGTTTACCAGCAGTGCATGAGCGGATCTCTGTCAGCCCACTCTCCAAAGCACTGGCCCTCCTCTTTCTTTGTTGAAACGCTGTTAATTCAGGAGGCAAAATTGTTATCTCTTGGTTTTAATAAGCGTATCTTTGACTGTTGGAGAGAATGAACATGTTTGGCTTGTGTTTGTATGTGTTTCCTCTTTTGAGAATTGTCTCTCTGTGCCCTCTGCTCACTTATCTGCTGGGGTCTTAGTGAATTTAATTGATTTGCATGCACCCTTTCCTTAATAAAGATAGTAATCCTCTGTCATATTTGCTGTGGGTATTTTCTCCCAGTTTGCTTTATGTCTTTTCCTCTGTCATCTCCTCTATCACTTCTAAGCTTAGACAGCCACCCTGTCCTCCAGAGACTTGATAAATATTCATTTCTAATTCCTGATGTTTTTTTCTCCTAGTATGACTTCGTTCTATAAGCTTGAGATGCCACGTGCCCATGAATCTATGGTTCCGCGCTTCCTCCATGACCACGTACAGCCCTGGGTTATCTTCCAAGGCACAGGCTCTGTAGTGTGCTCCGTGCTTTGCTTGAACCCGCCCTCATCCTTCAGATTATGAGCTCTGTGAGGGCAGGGCTATGTCTGTCTCACTCCCCCTGAATCCTGGGAGCCCAGCACGGTGCCAGGCGCATAGTGAGTGAGCACTGGAGTGTCCAGCATCTCCCTGAGAATGTGCTCAGGTTGTGGCCCCACATCCAGGCATGCAGAATGGGTGAGCACAGGGGTGAGACCACTGAGGACAGCAGGGAGAGCATTCCCAGCGACCGAGTTAANCATAGTGAGTGAGCACTGGAGTGTCCAGCATCTCCCTGAGAATGTGCTCAGGTTGTGGCCCCACATCCAGGCATGCAGAATGGGTGAGCACAGGGGTGAGACCACTGAGGACAGCAGGGAGAGCATTCCGCGACCGAGTTAAAGAGTGGGAGAGCACGGCCTGGAGGAGGCAGCGCCTCTCTGAGCTTACCAACAGCACAGGCGTGGGAAACCTTAATGGAGCCTGTGGCTGGAGGTATAAGTTGGACCCAACTGGTAAAGGGCTTTGAAAGCCAATTCTGGAGTTTCACCCACGGAAGTCCCATTTTCCATGGTGCAGCCAGAGTGATCTTCACAAAAGGCACACCTGATCATGCCACTCCTCTGCCTCACCCTGTGCGAAGGCTTCCCCTGGCTTTTAGGGGACAGTTGAGAAGCTTGTAATAGTCTGCAGGGTCCTACCTTTCCCACTCAGGGTGCCATCCACCATCCTTCCCTCGCTCACCATGCCAACCCCCACGCCATTCTTCAGCACTGCCAAGCCGTCCCATCGCCAGGCCTCCGTGACCGCTATTTCTGGTCTTGTAGACCCTCTCCCCGCGGTGTTCCACACAGCTGCCTCCTTCAGTTACAGGGGTCAGAGTGCAGATATCCACTGTCTGGTTTTACTGTCTTTACGTAACTGATCACTATCTAAACGACCTTCTTTGCTATCTTCCGGTTCATTTTATGTCTCCCCTTCTTGAACATAAAGCTCAAGATGGCAAAACAGCCTTTCCTGTCNTCCACTGTCTGGTTTTACTGTCTTTACGTAACTGATCACTATCTAAACGACCTTCTTTGCTATCTTCCGGTTCATTTTATGTCTCCCCTTCTTGAACATAAAGCTCAAGAGGGCAAAACAGCCTTTCCTGTCTACTTCCCTGCTATCGCTCCCCCCAGTAGCAGTGCCTGCAACGCACAGCAGGTGATGGGTAAATTTTATCTGATTGTAGTATTAAGTCAACTCGTGGGCAGCTGGAGCTCCTGGGAAGGTGTGTGTGTGTGTGTGTGAGTAGGATCAGGCCTGTGTTTCAGAAAGACAGCTCTCCTGGCATGGTGGAGAATGGTCTGGACTGGAGAAACTGGGGTAAGGAGACCAAATGAGGTGACATTCAGTTCAGTTCAGTTCAGTCGCTCAGTTGTGTCTGACTCTTTGCGACCTCATGAATCACAGCACGCCAGGCCTCCCTGGCCATCACCATCTCCCGGAGTTCACTCAGACTCATGTCCATCGAGTCCAGCCATCTCATCCTCGGTTGTCCCCTTCTCCTCCTGCCCCCAATCCCTCCCAGCATCAGAGTCTTTTCCAGTGAGTCAACTCTTCGCATGAAGTGGCCAAAGTACTGGAGTTTCAGCTTCAGCATCATTCTTTCCAAAGAATACCCAGGACTGGTCTCCTTTAGGATGGACTGGTTGGATCTCCTTGCAGTCCAAGGGACTCTCAAGAGTCTTCTCCAACACCACAGTTCAAAAGCATCAATTCTTCAGCGCTCACCTTCCTTCACAGTCCAACTCTCACATCTATACATGACTACTGGAAAAACCACAGCCTTGACTAGACATTAAAATAACCTATATTAGAAACTTTTCTGAAAGGAAGATTTGATCCAAGGAGAGCTAGACATGGAAGTGTATTCTGCAGTTGATATTGGAAAGGAAAAAAATCTGCACTCTGCAGTCACTGAAACAAATAAAAATAGCCCTTATTGTAACTAACATTTAACAGTGTATTAGCTTTCAAAGACATTCATCTCATGATAGGGTCATCGTCATTCAAAGTGGCCAAGGAGCAGACTGCTGTTTCCACTTGGCAGATGAGAACACTGAAGCTCAGGCAAGTTGACTCGGGGACCCTGAGCAGCTCCTGAGCCGTGGATGTGGGCAGGAACCAAGGTCCTGAAGCTTGGCCCTGGGCTCTGCCTGCCGAGTGCTGGGGCACCACGATTTACCCACAGTGCACTCTCTCCACAGAACGGTGTGGTGGCTAAAATCTGCCTCAGAGTTAATGAGGCATATGAAAAATCTCCCCTGGCCTTGGGGCCTGGAGCAGAGACCAGGGCCCCTTCCTTCCTTAAGAGAGTTAAAACATCACGAGTCGGGGAGGAGGCCATTTGCCGCCACATTAACAGTAAATGTCATTTACTCCAGAGATATCTCCATATCAGACTTTTTTATTTTTTCCTCCCCCGTGGGTGAAATTACAACAAAATAGAGCAGAGAACAAGGGAAGATGAGATAAACAAGGGTCAGAAAGAGCCGGGGAGTGATGGCGCCGTTCTAGGAGGCAGACAGGCTGAGAGACCCAGATCTTCTTATCCCCTCCAAGCTGGAGCCAGCCACATCCTCCCCGAGGTAGCAATCACCAGTGGGTCATCAGGGAACAGGGGACAGGCTCAGTGGAGAAATCTCCGGATGCGGGAGCAGCAGCAGTTGGGAGAACGGTCCAGAATGTCTTAGGAATCTCCTGAATGGACTCGCTCCCCCACCCTGATTTGGCACATTCAAAACTTACAGACTGTTCCAATGCTAGCTGCTTCCTAGAGCTGGGATAGGTCACACTAATCTCTTTAATCTTGAGCCTGTAGCTACCGGTCATGTTTCTCTGGATGAGGAGAAAGAAGTTGCAGGCAGTAAGTCTCCCAGACCTGTGCCTGCCCTTGAGTGTGCAGGGCCAGGCAGGGGTGGGGCGATGCACAGACGATGGGGCCAATCCTAGTGGCTCCAAAAGGGGTTAGATCAGCACCTCCCACCTTTCAGGTCTTTCCAGGCATTTGCATCCAAATGCAACTGGAGGCCACTGGATTAGCCTTAAATGCTGACAGGATCCCAAGAAAAACACAATTATTTAGAGACAGTGTAGATAGGGAAATAAGGCTTGAGGAAATGAGGGCCTATAGCCCAGCCTCCCAGAGTACACCAACCAAGGAATCAGTCTGGACAAGAGCTACCGGTCAACTGATTCTTTTCTCCTGCCTTCCCTCCATTTTTTCACTCACTCATCGCTTCTTCTTCTTTTTCTCTGCCTCTTTCTCTTGCCTTTCCCTGGATCTGAATCCACATGTTCAGATCTTTTTCCTGCATTAACCAAACTGAATTCTGCTTTTACCACACAGTTCCAGACATACTGCCTACAACTATTCTAAAAGAAATCGAATGGCTTCCTTTGGGCTGTTGAGGGTAAGTTTGCCTATAGATAAAACAGAGGCATTGCTTTAAGGAAGAAGAGTGTGTGTGTGTGTGCGTCATGTGTGTGTGTGTCTGGCGGCTCCTCAGAGAAAAGAGGGGAAAAGGCACATGTCGAACTCACCCCTCCCTTCAGGAAAATTACATCAGCTCGCCTTAAGCTGGGTGCAGAGCTAGCACCGCTCTCAGGGGCTGCCCAGTCCGGTACAGGAGCGGTCAGCCGCCAGGATGTTGTGGGTGGGGTCACAGAGAGGAGCAGAGGCAGACACACAGCAGAAGCAGAGCTCTTGGCATGATTACGTAGAATGGTTGAAGCCGTTCAGGCCAAAAAGGGCAGGTGGAAAGCTCTGTGCAAGGAGAAAAGAGGAGGGTGAAATTCAAGAAGGCTTCCTGGCCGTAGACACAGGAGGGACAAGGGCCCAGAGCTGGGTCGTAGGTGGTTTAGTCGCTCAGTCATGTCCGACTCTTACGACCCCATGGACGGTAGCCGTCCAGGCTCCTCTGCCCATGGAATTTTCCAGGCAAGAATACTGGAGTGGGTTGCCATTTCCTTCTCCAGGGAATCTTACTGACCCAGGAATCAAACCCAGGTCTCCCGCATTGCAGGCAGATTCTTTACCTGCTGAGCTACAAGGGAAGCTAGTCAGGGCAGGGCTAGGGCACATCCAGGCACGGACGTGTATTTGTTTGTTGGGAAAAAGTGTTAGCTGTTCAGAAACCACGTGTAGATGCCTGTCCTCAGACTTTCCTAGAAGGAAGACTCTTGGGAAGATCTGGATTCACTGAGAGCAACAACTGTTGAAAATGCAGATCAGAGAAGCAGAGGGCAAAAGGGCCAAAATCCGAGAAAAAGATGCTTTAAAGTACAGGTTTGATTATTACTCTGACATGCTGAAACTAACAGAGCAAGAGCTGACGGCCACTGAGAAGAAAGTCGGTTGTAACACACCAAGTCCGAGAGGAAGGGTGCACCACGGTGGTCGCAAGGGAAGCCCCGGGTTCCTCAGGAGGCAGACGGACTTGAAACAACAGGGACACGAGCCTTTCTTGTGGTTTCCATGGGGAGGAATGGGTGAGGCAGGAACACCACGTTTAGGATTGCCCAGTTTGCATATTCCAGTGGGCTCTAAGGCATCAGAGCTGTCCCTTGTTACCTGGTACCTGTCCTTTGGGTGATTAGGGCAGGAAAATAGTGGCCCAGAAAGGAAGGATCAAATAAATGCTGTGGCTGGGAGTGAGGGGCGGGAGGGCTCCGTGCTGGACTGTCGCATAACGCGCTTACAGGCCGGTACTCTTCTATCTCTCGGAAGTAAAGGCAGCCCTTCCAGAGTCAGCAAGGCCTCAAGATGTCAAAGCATCAAAAATACTAAAAAGGTGTGATCAATACAGACATCAAGTTCCTAAGGGTGAAAGTCTAGGTGGGGTGGGGGTGGGGAAGAAGCAAAGATACAGACACGGGTAACCCGAGAAGACACAGACCCAAGGAGATGGATATGCCTATGAGTGGGAGTATCAGGGTGTCAAGGAAAGCTGCTGCTGCTAAGTCCCTTCAGTTGTGTCCAACTCTGTGCGATCCCATAGACAGCAGCCCGCCAGGCTCCCCAGTCCCTGGGATTCTCCAGGCAAGAATCCTGGGGTGGGTGGCCATGTCCTTCTCCATTCAAGGAAAGAGAGCGAGATAAAGAGAGACAGAGACAGAGGCGTCGTAGCACAGGAGTGGAGCACCTGAGAAAGAACAGATTAGAGATACTTAGGAAGAATTACTGCCTGACACGTAAATCCTTCCTTTATTCCACAAGCATTGGTCATGTATGCTTTCAGAGTCGGATGTGAGGAGAGGCTGGTGTTATAACATATGAGACTGGCCTAAGATACCCCATTAACATCTAGATATGATGTCTATATTCTAGTCCGGCACACAGTTTTCAAATGTTTATGAGCCATGGAATCTTTTTTCTAATAGAGAGCTTATACAGAAGCCCAGTACATTAAAAGATGAGAAAGGACCCTGGCAGAAGATGACGGTCAGGGCCCTACCATCCCAGCCCCTCTCAGGTCCCTTTATCTAAAGAGCAGAGCTTTCCTGAGCATAGTTTGAAAACCTGTGCTCTGGGGCAGCAGTCCTCATACTGACCAGAGCCAAATGTGGGAACAGGTTTGAGATAAACTGCAGAGCTAACACGCCTTCTCTTTTCGGATGGGGGTAGGGTATGGGGGGACCTCTACAGAGGCCTCACTCTGGACAGAACCCACAGACCTGTATTTGGAGTTCAGGGAAGAGGTTGCGAGAATGAGCTATCTCAGTCTTAGGAATGTGGGTTTGAAATGCACTTCTGATCCTCAGACTAATCATAAGAACCTTCTTGGCCTCAGTTTCTTAATCCATGGAGTAGGGTACATAACATATATCCTAAAGCATCAGGATTAAATCACATCAGGATCCAATCACTCAGGTGGATGCAACCTCCTGCAATATTAACGGGTTCGGAGAAAATGTACTTACTAGAGTATTTAATTGGTAGTAACTTTTCAGTAATGTAGACTGTTATGATCATCCTCATTAGTATTATTCCCCAAAGGAACTAAGTAATTCATACTGGGTTGACCTCAATAAGACATTTCTAGCTCCCAAGGCTGTACAAAAATAGAATAGGATATCTGATGGTGGCGAGTTGCCCAATTTGGGAGATATTTAAGGAGAGGTTCAAGGCTACTTCCCAGGGATATTGCCAAGTGGACTAATTTACTAAATGAGGATAGGAGTTCATAGGGGCTTCCCAGGTGGTGCTAGTGGTGAAGAACCTGCTTGCTAGTGCAGGAGAACATAAGAGACGCAGATTCGATCCCTGGGTCTGGAAGGTTCCCTAGAGGAGGGCATGGCAACCCACTCCAGTATTCTTACATGGAGAACCCCATGGACAGAGAAGCCTGGCAAGCTAAAGTTGATAGGGTCACACAAAGTCAGACATGACTGAAGCAACTTAACATGTACACACACACGGGGGTACATGGATCTATTCTAGTTGATAATCCAAATATTGTGGTTCCATAAATTTAATCCCACTTAGTTTTAAGATCTTTTGAAACCAAGATTTCATCAGTGTCCAGTTTTGATGACCCACAGGGAGGGTGAAGGTGAGAAAATGGGGAAGGCTGGTGGAGTAGGGGTCAGTCTAGAATTCTATCAGTCCCACCCTCTACAACGTTCTATAAGGCTCTCCAATCACTCAGGTGGATGCAACCTCCTGAAATATTAACAGGTTCCAGGCAATTACTGCTTCCCAATGCAATTAGAAACTAATTTGGGGAAGTATGTTTTTCTGAAGAGGTTCATTAGCCAAACACAACCCCTAACTCTGCAGTTCAGGAAAGACGGATGGGTCCAATATGTAGGCACTTGGCTGATGCCCTGGGAGCAAAGGCAGATACATTAAACTAGATGGAAACACAGATCACCTTCCATCTTTGGAGCAGCAAGTCACTGACAGCCTCCCCCATCTCTGGGTCCACTCCCCCAGTACACGAGAGCCTTCAGGAAGGCACGGGGCTGTTGCCAGCCCTCCCGCCACATAACCCAGACACTCACGGGAGCCTTAGAGGTCTTCAGTTAATCAAACTCTAACCCTAGGAAAGGGTCCCCCTCCCAAAGACCTTGCCCATGTGGCTTGAGCACACACAGGGGTAGGAGAGCCCACCCTGACTCCTGTCCAGGACATTCTGATCATATGCTCTTCTGATCATAGAAAGTATCTCCTGAGACATACTCCCCAGACCAGTAGGGTCGTCCCCAAGTGAAGCTCTGTGATGAGTCAAAAACAAGAACAGCTTTCTAGTATTTTCCCTTCAGCTAGTTTGATATTGTCCTCTGGTTTCTCAAGAGAAAACACCCTCAACACATTCCGATCTATTTGATTGTACCTAACTTCATGGGAAATAGATGGGGAAACAGTGCAAACAGTGTCAGACTTTATTTTTGGGGGCTCCAAAATCACTGCAGATGGTTATTGCAGCCATGAAATGAAAAGATGCTTACTTCTTGGAAGGAAAGTTCTAACCAACCTAGATAGCATATTAAAAAGCAGAGATGTTATTTTGCCAATAAAGGTCTGTCTATGGTTTTTCCAGTAGTCACGTATGGATGTGAGGGTTGGACTGTGAAGAAACCTGAGAGCCGAAGAATTGATGTTTTTGAACTGTGGTGTTGGAGAAGACTCTTGAGAGTCCCTTGGACTGCAAGGAGATACAACCAGTCCATTCTAAAGGAAATTAGTCCTGGGTGTTCATTGGAAGGACTGATGCTGAAGCTGAAACTCCAATACTTTGGCCACCTCATGCGAAGAGTTGACTCACTGGAAAAGACCCTGATGCTGGGAGAGATTGGGGGCAGGAGGAGAAGGGGACGACCGAGAATGAGATGGCTGGATGGCATCACTGACTCGATGGACATGAGTTTGAGTGAAATCTTGGAGTTGGTGATGGACAGAGAGGCCTGGTGTGCTGCGATTCATGGGGCTGCAAAGAGTCAGACACGACTGAGCCACTGAACTGAACTGAACAGCCACCTATCCTTCTGGTCCTAATGTGCCACCACCTGCTTTGAACACTCTCCTTTTAGAAGTCTCCTAAAGTATGGTTCCCCCAGTTGGGAACTCAGGCGTCACCTGGCAATCCCAGAAAACAGCTGGCCTCATTCTTCCTCCTTTCTGGACATTATAGATCATTCCTCGCATGCCATTTCCCGAGTGTCACTGTGTGCTGGGCAGTGTATGCGGCATGCTTTAGTTCTTAGTACTACTCTGCTTCAGTTCAGTTCAGTTCAGTTGCTCAGTCGTGTCTGACCCTTTGCGACCCCATGAACCGTAGCACGCCAGGCCTCCCTGTCCATCACCAACTCCTGAAGTCCACCCAAATCCATGTCCATTGAGTTAGTGATGCCATCCCGCCATCTCATCCTCTGTCGTCCTCTTCTCCTCTTGTCTTCAATCTTTCCCAGCATCAGGGTCTTTTCAGTCAGTTCTTCGCATCAGGTGGCCAAAGTATTGGAGTTTCAGCTTCAGCATCAGTCCTTCCAATGAATCTTTAGGACTGATTTCCTTTAGAATGGACTGGTTGGATCTTCTTGCTGTCCAAGGGACTCTCAAGAGTCGTCTCCAACACCACAGCTCAAAAGCATCAATTCAGCATTCAGCTTTATTTATAGTCCAATTCTCACAACCGTACTACCCTGGTTAGGAAGGTATTATCCTCATATTATAGGTGAGGAATCTAAGATATGGAATAATTAAATAATTTTTCTGAGACCAAACCACTGTCTTTAAAGTAGGATTTGAATCTAGGACTCCTTTTCAGCTACCAATCCATTCTGCCCTTGCCTGGGGTCAACTGCTGTCATTTTATGATGTTTATAATATTTTATACTTTATACGAGTGTTTTTTCTTATTTTTTGTGGAAGAAACACTTAATATGAAATGTACCCTTTTAATAAATTTTTAAGTGAACAATACAATATTGTTGCTCCCACATACAATGTTGTACAGTAGATCTCTAGAATTTGTTTACTTTCCTCAACTGAAATTTTATGCCCATTGATTAACAACTCCCACATCCCCTTTCTTCTAATTCCTGGTGATCAGCATCCCACTTTTTGGTTTTATTAATGTTATTATTGTATATACCTCACACAGGTGGAATCACATAGTATTTGTCTCTCTATGACTGACTTATTTCACTTAACATAATACCCTCAAAGTGCAATCATATTGTGACACATTACAGAATCTCCTTCTTTTTAAAGGTTGGATAGTATTCCTTTGCATGCATAAATGTTTTCTTGAGTCATCTGTTTGTCAATGGACATTTAGATTGCTTCCACACCTTGGCTATGGTCAGTAGTTCTGTGGTAAAGACAAAGTGCTATCTCTTCAAGATCCCGATTTCAATCATTTTGGATAAGTACTCAGAAGTGGATCTGTTGGATCATGAGGTAAGTAATAATCAAGGAAATGCAAATCAAAACCAAAATGAGATATCACCTCACACCTGTCAGAATGCTATTAACAGAAAAATAAAAAACAAGTGTTTGTGAGGATGTGGAGAAAAGGGAACTCATACACAGTTGGGGGGATGTAAAATGGAGCAGCTGTCATGGAAAATAGCCAGAGGTTCCTCAAATAGGCTCAGAGGTTAAAGCGTCAGCCTGGAATGCAGGAGACCTAGGTTTGATCCCTGGATCGGGAAGATCCCCTGGAGAAGGAAATGGCAATCCACTCCAGTATTCTTGCCTGGAGAATCCCATGGACGGAGGAGCCTGGCAGGCTACAGTCCATGGGGTCGCAAAGAGTCGGACACGACTGAGCGACTTCACTTTCACTTTCACCATATACAAAACGTTTTCACACGAAAATGATTTTATTCTCAAAAGGATGATATACTTCTAGCCCTCTAAAACCTCAACGTCTATTCTACATGAGATGCTCACAAGTCAGGTACACCTCATTTGATACTACATTTTTAACTTAAAAATTTGTAAATAGAAGATATAAATTTATGCACCCTTTAAATCTCACTTTGTTAAGAGTTGAACCATAAAGCAGACTGTGTACCAAAGAACTGATACTTTCAAACTGTGGTGCTGGAGAAGATTCTTGAGAATCCCTTGGATAGCAAGGAGCTCAAACCAGTCAGTCCTAAAAGAAAATCAATCCTGAATATTCACTGGAAGGACTGATGCTGACGCTGAAGCTCCAGTACTTTGGCCACTGAGTGGGAAGAGCTGACTCATTGGAAAAGACTTTGATGCTAGGGAAGATTGAGGGCAGGAGCAGAAGGCAACAACAGAAGATGAAACAGTTGGATGGCATCACCGACTCAATGGACATGAGTTTGAGCAAACTCCAGGAGATAGTAAAGGACAGGGAAGCCCGGCAGGCTGCAGGCCATGGGGTTGCAAAGAGGTGGACACAGCTTAGTGACCGAACAACAACTGATTATCCTACTGGCTGAAATGATTTTAAGTCTTTATTTTGTCAAGTGTGTCTGCAGTATTTATGCATCTGACCAGCATCCCTTCTGTGTTGTCAACCAAACCATGTACATATGAATTGACAGGCACCAGGTCAAGGATGGAAATGTGTAACTTACCCTGGTAGGTTACACTGGCATTTCAGCCACTAACTAATACACATAGTTATAGTCTAGTCTAGCAGTTTCCAAGCCATGATGACCTTGAGAATCAATTGGAGATCACTGTGATCACCAGATTTCACCCAAAGCCTCCCAGAGTATCTGAGGACAGGGCTCAGTATTTTGTGTTAATACATTGATGTAACTCCTCTGGAGATTCCAGTCATCTCTTGGGTTTATTTACCACTGATCTCATCCACATTTTTCTAACTTATCCAGAAGGTGTAAGGAGAAACCTGACCAAATTCTTTGCAGAAATCAAGATGTGTCATATTTGGAGTTCTATAATCTGAGATTCCATAATAAGAGAAAAATTAGGTTATTTTAATATATAACTTAACTTTGGTAAAAATTCAAATTATTTTACAATACTTGATGGAGTTCAGGCTTAATTTTTTGTATATTAACCAGGGGGAATTATAATATGTTGAATTGAAATCAGTGGTTACTCCATGATTATCCAGCACAACACTTGATTTTACTAAGGAAAAATAAGAAACCGACGAGGAGCTAAGTGGCCTTCCCAAGGTCACGGAGTGAGTCAGTACAGAGTCTAAACTCCATCCGAATCACCTGATTTGAGCTCAGTTCTCTTTCCTTTACATCATGCTGTATCTTAAATTTATACTTGGCTTTGAGATTCATTGTGGTTTTGTTTGATTTACTACATATCAGATGGCCTTCCTTATTCAATTTTGCTTTTGCTGATGTAAAAGTGAATTTGCATTCACTGAGAACATGCCAACTAATGGCAGAATGAAAAGGAGGGTAAAGAAAGGGAGTATCCTAACAATATTCCAAAGGCAATAAAGTCAAATTCAAATTTAAATATTCTGGAAGACAGACCACAAAGGTAACGTTAAATTCAAAATATGGGAGGATAGTGGAAAGTGTTCTGGATCACAGATCTTGCTTGGTGACTTTGAATAAATCAATAAACTTTTTATAAGAATCCTCACTTTACTATAGAAAAGTATATTTCTAATAAGATAAAAGATGATTTTGTTCATTTTTATAAATAAAAATTAATTATTCTATGGCATATTTTTTAAAGAAAAGTGAAACAGAAATAACAAGAAAAGGCCACAATGTTGAGGAAAAAAGGAGGCCCACTTACATTGTTGTATAAAACATTTCAATATAAAAATCAGAAAAGATTTGAAAAAATCAAGCAAACATTTAATGTATTCATAACTACTATAACAGTGATGGTAATCCCAATAACTAATCATTGAATCTTTGCTCTGTATCTAACCCTAGGCAAAGCTCTTTTTATATATTATTAGTCTTTATATCACATCTTGGAGCAGGTTTGAGTTCCATCTTACCAACGGAGAAAAATAATACACTGTAAATGTTGTATGGCACTCTGGGGTGAGACCACATTTATTTTTATTTGAGATTGAACTTAAAAATATATAAAGGAATAACTAAGCTGAATATCCAAATTAAAAGACAATGTGTGCCTGTTTTTAATGAACTAATATAGGATGGTCTGGCTCTATGTATATGTATGCCTTGTTTTTCCCTGAGATTATCAAAAGAGCTCACTGATGGAAAATTTAATTTTTGAGTACACTTAAAAAATATTACTAAGGCTGAAATATGGCAGCATTTCCCTATATGACACTACAAATAGCTTGAATGACTTTGCTTCACCAAAACCCACCCTCATACTGAATTTTGGCATTCTGTGTATACAGCTGTAAAATTATTCTGAAATTATTCACTCTATCAGCAAATCTTGGCATGTAACTGTGCTTTAGTTTTTTCCAGATTGAAAAAACTGACATGCCACCCTTTGGGGCACATTCTTTCTTACTACCTGTCTCCATTAACCATTGCAGGGAGGAGATGGCTAACAGCTGCTGAATGTTAAGTGCTCAGTGTTAAGCACTGGGCAGGCATGGACACACTTTGTCCTGATCACAACCCAANCAGTACAGAGTCTAAACTCCATCCGAATCACCTGATTTGAGCTCAGTTCTCTTTCCTTTACATCATGCTGTATCTTAAATTTATACTTGGCTTTGAGATTCATTGTGGTTTTGTTTGATTTACTACATATCAGATGGCCTTCCTTATTCAATTTTGCTTTTGCTGATGTAAAAGTGAATTTGCATTCACTGAGAACATGCCAACTAATGGCAGAATGAAAAGGAGGGTAAAGAAAGGGAGTATCCTAACAATATTCCAAAGGCAATAAAGTCAAATTCAAATTTAAATATTCTGGAAGACAGACCACAAAGGTAACGTTAAATTCAAAATATGGGAGGATAGTGGAAAGTGTTCTGGATCACAGATCTTGCTTGGTGACTTTGAATAAATCAATAAACTTTTTATAAGAATCCTCACTTTACTATAGAAAAGTATATTTCTAATAAGATAAAAGATGATTTTGTTCATTTTTATAAATAAAAATTAATTATTCTATGGCATATTTTTTAAAGAAAAGTGAAACAGAAATAACAAGAAAAGGCCACAATGTTGAGGAAAAAAGGAGGCCCACTTACATTGTTGTATAAAACATTTCAATATAAAAATCAGAAAAGATTTGAAAAAATCAAGCAAACATTTAATGTATTCATAACTACTATAACAGTGATGGTAATCCCAATAACTAATCATTGAATCTTTGCTCTGTATCTAACCCTAGGCAAAGCTCTTTTTATATATTATTAGTCTTTATATCACATCTTGGAGCAGGTTTGAGTTCCATCTTACCAACGGAGAAAAATAATACACTGTAAATGTTGTATGGCACTCTGGGGTGAGACCACATTTATTTTTATTTGAGATTGAACTTAAAAATATATAAAGGAATAACTAAGCTGAATATCCAAATTAAAAGACAATGTGTGCCTGTTTTTAATGAACTAATATAGGATGGTCTGGCTCTATGTATATGTATGCCTTGTTTTTCCCTGAGATTATCAAAAGAGCTCACTGATGGAAAATTTAATTTTTGAGTACACTTAAAAAATATTACTAAGGCTGAAATATGGCAGCATTTCCCTATATGACACTACAAATAGCTTGAATGACTTTGCTTCACCAAAACCCACCCTCATACTGAATTTTGGCATTCTGTGTATACAGCTGTAAAATTATTCTGAAATTATTCACTCTATCAGCAAATCTTGGCATGTAACTGTGCTTTAGTTTTTTCCAGATTGAAAAAACTGACATGCCACCCTTTGGGGCACATTCTTTCTTACTACCTGTCTCCATTAACCATTGCAGGGAGGAGATGGCTAACAGCTGCTGAATGTTAAGTGCTCAGTGTTAAGCACTGGGCAGGCATGGACACACTTTGTCCTGATCACAACCCAACAAGTCAGGAAACCAGTCTCTCTCTTTGACAGAAGGAGAAGGCAAGTGTTCAGAAAGGACAGGTACACAACGGGCGAGTCGTAGCGTCAGGACTGAAACCCCATCGCGCAGGCTCATTTATCCATTGCAAGCTGCTTCCCAAAGTCGAGGTTAAAAGCACAGAAAAAGCACGCAGGGTACTTAGGACCACATGGCAAGTACATGGTGGAGCTGGGGTCTTTGCAATATTGATATTTCTTTTTACTCAGGAGGGCTGGATGAGTTTCAGTTGAAATAATGAGACCCTGAGTAAACTCCAGTACTTTGGCCACCTCATGCAAAGCGCTGACTCATTGGAAAAGACTCTGAGGCTGGGAGGGATTGGGGGCAGGAGGAGAAGGGGACAACAAAGGATGAGATGTTTGGATGGCATCACCGACTCGATGGATGTGAGTGTGAGTGAACTCCGGGAGATGGTGATGGACAGGGAGGCCTGGCGTGCTGTGATTCATGGAGTTGCAAAGAATCGGACACGACTGAGCGATTGAACTGAACTGAACTGAGTACACTGCTTTTTGAAGTACAAATACCAGGGCGAGACAGTATCAGTAACATGGCCCCTTTCCAGATCACTTCAGAAAGTGAATTTCTTGGCCCATCTCTGGGAAGCTATAGGCAGGGAACGATGAGCACAGTGTTCAATGTATGGATCTCTGGGGAACTGATCTATGGAGGCACTGGGGAAATACCCGGAAGAGCTGCAAATGAATCAGGCAGCGTCCATGTAGTCAGAGTGCTGGTCACTGAGGCTAAGGAGCCAGGCCTCTGTGCTCCCTCCCTTTATCACTCCAACAAGACACGCTAAGCCGACCGCAGGAACGACAGGAGGAAGAAAAGCCAGGAAACAGGGCGAGAGAGGGTGCGCCTTCCGGGTACGTCTACTTGTCCCCGTTCACTGCGCAGGCAGCCGCTTCCCTGGTCCTCATGACACCCTCCAACTCCTTATCTCACAGGCGGCTCCCTCACTGCACTGCCTTCCTCCCTGGTATTCCTGCTTTAGTCACCATCCCTCCAATCAGCTCTCTTGACCAGACCAGCAGCCAGAATGAAGCTAATCATCAGGGACGTGCACACCAAAACCACAAAGAGATCTCACCTCACACCTGTCAGGATGGCTATCTTCAAAAACACAAGCAGCCAGTGCTGGCGAGGGTATGAGGTAAAAGGCAGCGAGCCTGGTGCAGACACCGTGAGAAACAGTAGGGAGGTTTCTTTTAAAAAAAGGAAAAATAGAACCACCACGTATTCGGCCTCTGCGTGTCAGTGCCAGTCCAGCTCTTTGTGACCCTATGGACTGGGGCCGGCTAAGCTCCTTTGCCCATGAGATTCTCCAGGCAAGGAATACTGAGGTGGGTTGCCATGCCTTTCTTCATGGGATCTTCCCAAACCAGGGATTGAACCAGTTTCTCCTGTATCTCTTGCACCGCAGGCAGATCCCTTACCCACTGAGCCACCTTGGAAGCCTACAACTACCAGAACACCAAGACCAAGTGAAGCAGCTCAGTCGTGTCCGACTCCTTGCGACCCCATGGACTGTAGCCTGCCACGCTCTGCTCCTCCTTCTATGGGATCTTCCAGGCAAGCGTGCTGGCATGGATTGCCATTTCCTTCTCCAGAGGACCTTCCCAACCCAGGCATCGAACCCGGGTCTCCTACATCGTAGGCAGACACTTTACCATCTGAGCCCCAAGGGAAATCCTACAACTACCATGCAACCCAGCTATTCGATTTCTTGGTTTAGGCATATGAACAAAAAACAAAAGAAGCAACTCAAAAAGATACATGCATCCCAATGTCCATAGCAGCATTATTTGCAGTTGCCGAAATATTGAAGCAACCTAAGTATTTATCAGACGGCAAAGCATCTGCGTGCAATGCGGGNTTGGTTTAGGCACATGAACAAAAAACAAAAGAAGCAACTCAAAAAGATACATGCATCCCAATGTCCATAGCAGCATTATTTGCAGTTGCCGAAATATTGAAGCAACCTAAGTATTTATCAGACGGCAAAGCATCTGTGTGCAATGCGGGAGACTCGAGTTCGATTCCTGTGTCAGGAAGATCCCCTGGAGAAGGAAATGGCAATCCACTCCAGCACGGTTGCCTGGAAAATCCCATGGATGGAGGAGCCTGATAGGCTACAGTCCATGGGGTTGCAAAGAGTTGGACACGAATGAGCGACTTCACTTTCACTTTTCAAGTGTTTATCAGTACATGAATGCACAAAGATGTGGTATACACACACACAATGGAATATCACTCACCCATAAAAAGAATAAAATTTTGCCATTTGCAGCAACAGGAATGGACTTGGACGGCATTTTGCTAAGTGAAATAAGTTAGAAAGATAAAGACATCAAACATGGTTTCGTATCGTTTACATATGAGTTTTAAAAATACAATGAACTATTGAATGTGACAAAAAAGAAGTGGACTCACAGACATGAAGAACAAATTAGTGGTTACCAGTGCAAAGAGGGAAGAGGTGAGAGTAGTGTAGGGCTAGGGGCTTAAGAGGTACGAACTATTAGGTATAAGTAAATTACAAGGATATATTGTACACTATGGAATATAGCCACTGTTTCATAACTACAGATGTAACGTAAGCTTTAGAAACTGTATCACTACTCTGTACCCCTGTACTCTGTGTGTGTGCTAAGTCGCTTCAGTCGTGTCCGACTCTTTGTGGCCCCATGGACTGTAGTTCACCAGGCTCCTCTGTCTGTGGGATTCTCCAGGCAAGAATGCTGGAGTGGGTTCTCATGCCCTTCTCCAGGGGATTGTCCCAACTCAAGGATCAAACTCACGTCTCTTATGTCTCTTGCATTGGCAGGTGGGTTCTTTACCACTGGCACCACCTGGGAAACCCATAGCTTATACATTATGCAGCAACTATACGTCAAGTGGCGGATTCATGTTGATGTGTGGCAAAACCAATACAATGTTGTAAAGTAAAAAAAAAAAAAAAAAAGAGTCTCCAAAACTCATGTCAGAATCTGTCCCTCTCTTGCCCTAAATCTTTCTAACCCCCATGGCCCACAGGATAAACTCAGCATGGCACTTTAGGTCCTGCTCGATCTGCTCCCGACAAGCTCTTCTTATATGTTCTTTCCCAAAGGCTGTCTCCACTCATCAGGGCTTGGATTAGGAAGAGGCGCAAAACTGAAGGGGGCTTCAAAATGTTCAATAATCACGATAACAAGTACTTTAATACAAAATTAAAAAAAAAAAACACAGTTAAATAAACCCACAATGAACAAATAGCAAAAGTTTAAATAAAAAGTGCTGTACAGAGCCATACTGTAGCCTGAGGCAAAAGGAAAAATCACTAATACCGATTCAGTTTTTATTTAAATTTTTGATGTTTTCTTCATTATGGATTTTTTCCATTGATTTTTATTTTTCTTAACTATTAACATTAAATATAAATTCTAGCCCTGTCTGTTAGATCTAAAATGTGACAGTGTCACATTACAAAAGACCTAGAAGAGTATGCAAAAAAAGTGTATTTAAGATTCTTTTTGGCCATTAGAGAGAGTTAGAATTTGGAGGAGGAGGATGCGATAATTTAGCCTGTCAGATAATTCTGGAAATAAAGAACTGGTCTGAGAGGACTGTGGTAAGGAGAGATCATTATTTGGCTTTTGCCATAATTTTTCACTATTTCATGCCAATACTTTAGGAGTCTTAGTAACATATCATTGCCCTTCACTGTATATGTGAGGAAGAATCAAGTGACTGGTGAGCAGAAACTGGAAATGAAGCAGAACCAGGGTTTTCTGAATCTCCATTTAATCATTAATTTATTCATTCAATAAATCAAATATTAAGTGCTTTGAAGTATGGTTGCCAGATAAAATACTGAGTGTCCAGTTAAATTTGAATTTCAGGTAAAACTTAATTTTTAGTTTAAGTATGTCCCAAATATTTCATGAGGCAAACTTAAACTAAAAAAAGGATGGGAAATGTGTCTGAAATTCAAAATTAACTGAGCATCTTACATTTTCATTCATTTAATCTGATAACCTCACTAAAAGGCTACTGTGTTCCAGGAACTATATATACCAGGAGTGGAAGATGTAATGGAAAATGAAATACACTCAAATGTCATCTTTGCAGAACTTACAATGACTGAGGCAAGTATTAATCAAACTACTGCACAGATGACCCAAGATAGTGTATTGTGACAATTTTTTAATGAAGGAAAATGTTAGTGTTTGATCATGAGACCTAACCTAGACTGGGATGCTAGTCAAAGCTTTTCTAAGAAAGATATATGTGAGCTGAGATCTCAGGGTTAGGTAGCATTTAACTAGATAAACAGAACTGGAGAAGAACTTTGGAGGGAAAAGAATCAGTATGTGTGAAAGGATCTTGAAGAAGGAGGTTTGCTAAAAGAATGGAGAGAAAGCAGTGTTGCTGGACCTCAGAGACAGAGGGTGATAGTGACTAGAGGCTGAGTTGGTGGGGAGGGGCCAGGATGAACAGGACCCGGTAGTTCAAGCTCAGATGCCAAGCTTTCTGTGGATAAATGCAATCACTGGGGAATTTTAAGCTAAAGACTGAAATGATTAGAATTGTATTTTCCTGAGCATATATCGTGATGTTGAAGTTGAACCTCTAATACTTTGGCCACCTGATGCAAAAAACTGACTCACTGAAAAGACCCTGATGCTGGGAAAGATTGAAGGCAGGAGGAGAAGGGGACGACAGAAGATGAGATGGTT
>SJYV01014610.1:0-10338 GCA_006410875.1 Neotragus pygmaeus
CACAGTAGTAGATATAATGGTCATATGAGTTAAATTCACCCATTCCAGTTCATTTTAGTTTGCTGATTCCTAGAATGTTGATATTCACTCTTGCCATCTCCTGTTTGACCACTTCCAATTTGCCTTTATTCATGGACCTGATGTTCCAGGTTCCTATGCAATATTCCTGTTACAGCATCCTTGCTTCTATCACCAGTTATTACAAGATGTTAATGGTAAAAGGAGAGTGAGTGCAGGTATTAGCATCTTTCAGACTGTTTTTAAAAGTTACATGTGTTAATTAAAAAAAGAAAGTCAGAAGACATCGCGAGGTCAATCCATGAACTTGATCCTGTGTTGGCTTACAGAGGAACAGCAAGATAATGGAAAGACACGGTGCGAGTTTGCTGCCTGGAGACAAGAGTTTGCCAGAATGGAAGAGGCACAGATTCAGGACCTCTGAAGAGGGGAGGGTCCAGAGTCAAGGGTAGGCTGAAGGGCGTTAGGGCTGGAAGGAATAGTGAAAGTCGCTCAGTCATGTCCAACTCTTTGTGACCCTATGGACTGTACAGTCCATGAAATTCTCCAGGCCAGAATACTAAAGTGGGTAGCCTTTCCCTTCTCCAGAGCATCTTCCCAACCCAGGGATCAAACCCAGGTCTCCCACATTGTGGGTGGATTCTTTACCAGCTGAGCCACAAGGAAAGCCCAAGAATACTGGAGTGGGTAGCCTATCCCTTCTCCAGGGAATCTTCCCAACCCAGGAATTGAACTGGGGTCTCCTGCATTGCAGGCAGATTCTTTACTGACTGAGCTATCACAGAATCCCAAAGTACTGATGCTGTGAGCAGGAAGAAGTGGTACTTTCTTTAAAGCATGGAAATAATTTGGGTAGTTAAAGGTGGAGACAGTCTTTCTAGAAAATTTGAAAAATAGTGATGATATAAAGTGTTAAAAGGAGTGTTCTATTTGACCAGAAGGATCCTTACCTTTCCTATGTTCTATGGGGCTGTCTTATGCTGAACTGAGCTGGGAGGAAACATTTTTGGGTGCAAAGATGCAAAAAGGAGCAGTAGGTGGAATAGCAGAAGGAGGAGATATCATTCCACAAAAGTTTTCAACACACTCAGGACCTAGTTTTAAAATACTAATATTGTGGAGGAGATTATTACTAAGAACATTTTAATGGGAGGAAATGAATTCTAAACTCTCTCACAGGGATTTCAGATCTGAACTCAGATTACCTTTTTTTTTCCCCTTACTGGTGAAGTTTGAGATAGTCAATCATCCCTGGAAGAGGAAAAGCCGTCTTGACATATAGAGGTCAAGTATCACTCTAGAATTTTATAAGTAGAAACTGTTTGTTGAATGAATTAATAAAATGATAGCAATTGTCAGAAGTCTTAAGTACAACTGTCCATTACAGAGGCTTTGGAATCAAACCTCAAAACTGATCTACTTTCTTCACTTCTAAAAATCTGGTTCCAAAAGCTTGGTACATTGAACTATCTTATTAAAGGCAGTAAAGAAACCATTTCATTAAAATGATACTATTATGTCTCTTTGCTAAGAGAAATAATTTTTGTTAAAAGCGAGCAATTGCCACAGAAAACAATGTGAATAATATTATCAAATTAGTGGCTTGTTGTTTTTTGCCACACAGGTCCACCATAGTTATTCCAGCCAAGACTGGAACCCTCCTGACTTCGCAGCTGGATCTTTAAATGAGTCTAAAAGTCCAACAGGCATTATCCACAAATGCAACTCTTTCATTTAACTTCTAGGCTTCATACGAACACTTATACATTAAGGCAGACAGAGTAGGGGCCAGTGATTGCTGTTCAGAACTGAACGATGCTTCCAGCAATCTAGAGCTTCAAACTGTTTTTATTCAAATATGAAATGATTAGCTCTAAGCGGTTCTGACATCTATCGGGTGGTTATGAAAAGAAAGCAAAATCGATCATGACTAAAACGCCAGTTTCTGTAGGAGTTTACCACTCAGTGCACCCTTGTTCTCTCTCCATCCCAGAGGAGAGGAGAAAAGAGGAGGTCGGTAACACAGTGGCCACTGGGTGATCAAACTGGTCGGAGGGCTCCGTTGCTGAGCTGGTGTCCAGATAAACATGGCATTGATGCTAGCCATCTGTCCACAGGTCAGTGGGGACAGAAACTCAAAATCATTATCTCTAATGAATGAACATACAATGACAGTCTTGTGTGTGGCCAAGGATCATCGCATAGGACTGTGGCAAGGGAAATCAGGCACTGAGTTAAGTAGTGCTAATCTTGCGAGAGAAGAACAGGTGTGTGTGTGTGGGTGTGTGTGTGTGTGTGTTTTCCTTGATACTCCCTAATATCTGAGATAAGCTCCCAAGTGTGGTGTTTCCACTTAGCACCCTTGCTTTTTCTTTGCCCAGAAAAGCACTGATATTTTGCAGAGATGGTTTGGGATGAGAAGTTTCTTAATGATACACTTTTTCTCCTCCAGCATGCCTGTCCATCTTCTCACCTCATTTTGGGTCTTACTTTTGTGGGGCAGGAAACTGTTTCACTTCCTCCTCTTTCTCTGCATGGTGACACACATATTTTAAAAGTTTGAGCCTGTGATGCTAGATATAGCATGATGTAGCATGCCTCTAACTGAAATGGCAACTCCTTTTTCTGCATTCATGTCCATTGCTTTCCATGGTGAATCATAAATGACTCATATATAAAACGCATGACAGAAATTCCAGTTCCACTAACCAGGTATTTACTGAGCACATACTCTAAACCAAGAATGGGAAGGAATCAGGAGATGAGGAAAATATTTCCTGATCCTATATACTTCACAGCTTAATGCAGAAGACCAATTTGAGTATAAGTAAGAAAATTAAGTTGGAACCAATACAGAAATAAAAACACACTTGAGGAATCAGAGAAAACAAGTGGAAGGGGTGGTGGGATGCATTAGGCAGCTTATCTGTGCAAAGAACTTGACCTGAAGATGACACCTTGTCCTTGATTTTTGACAACTTCATTCCACGGTAGGAATCATTGCCCTCTTTTGCAGATGGGAAAGTTAAACCACAGAAGAATGAAGTGAGAAACACAAGGTCACATGGAAAGGAAGAGGTAGATCTGGGATCTGAACTCAGGTTTCTCTGACTTCAAAACCCAGGCTGGTGAGAAGAGAGCTTCCGCAGAAGATGCCTTTAAGCTGGCAGAGTCAGCAAAGGCACATTTGTTCCAGAAGGAAGAGCCAGATGATTTGGGAGGTAAGGTCTGGACATCTGAAGCTACAGCATCCTTGATGGACAATCAAGGCTGGGGGCTCTGGACACAGGCCCAGAAACACGAAGCTAGGGGACTAGACTCCACTCATGACAGATGCCTGGAATGCAACACTGAAGATTCTGGACCCTATTCTGTGAGCCCTGGGGGCCCACTGGAGTAAATCTGAGTCCAGGACTCAGTTAGGTCCTTGTTGCAAAGTGGGCCGTGTCCAGAGATACCTGGGCAGCAGATGGAGTAGATTCAGAAGGGCTTATTTGCAGACAGGAATAAAGACCCTGAATGACAATGAAACTCTTGATGGCTGACTCATAAGCTATGACCCTGAGAGCAAAGACCACCGAGCTAGTCCTGTAGCAGTGGGTGGGGCTGGAGAAGAAGCCGTCCCTTGTGGCAGAGGCTGCAGATACATAACTCAGATGAAAAAAAAAAAAAAAAATTCTTCGGCACTCAGCTTTCTTTATAGTGCAACTGTCACATCCATATATGACTGCTGGAAAAACCAGAGCTTTGAATAGACGGACCTTTGTTGGCAAAGTAATGTCTCTGCTTTTTAATATGCTGTCTAGGTTGGTCATCACTTTTCTCCCAAGGAGCAAGCTATATGTGTATTCTATAACCATAAATACANTTACATTTAGTGTTTCTTCTGGTCCAGACCCCTGGTCTAAAATTATCCTTGGCGAGAAAACTGTGAGGAAGGCCGGTGGCCTTCAACACCTGGAGCACCAGAATCATAGAGAGTCATAGAGTCAGTTTTCATCAAAGTTTGTTGATTTCTACTAAGCCAATCTGAACAGTTCAGAACAAATTGAATAAAATACTTTCCTATAGGCAATTAATGAATTGTATCACTAAATGCAGAATATATATATTTTTTAATATGAAAACCAAAGGAGCATTTTTCAAAGTTAAATATTCAGGGGATAAAAACAGGTACAGTTACACAGTTGCCAAGGATCTTGCAAAGGCACCCACAAAGTTAATGACAAATACTGTGTTGAGAGAGGGAGAGAGAAAGCAGCAAACCTACTTTAGGGGCTAATACTGATGGACGGTAGATAGCATCAGTAGCTTCCAATAGGAAAGAGCAATTCTTATCACCATAGAGAGGAAGGTAACGAATGAGCTCTTAGCATACGTATAGGACACAACTGAAGTGACTTAGCAGCAGCAGCAGTGACAAAGTGATTTCTTGTGTTTTTTTCTGAAAACTATTCTACAGGCAAATGATTTTTTTTTTTTCTCTCCTCTTGGGTCTTTTACTGTTGCTGCTGCTGCTGCTAAGCCGCTTCAGTCGTGTCCGACTCTGTGCGACCCCATAGACTGCAGCCCATGAGGCTCCCCCGTCCCCGGGATCCTCCAGGCAAGAATGCTGGAGTGGGTTGTCCTGTTGCTGTGATGTAAATATCAAGCTGGCAAAGGACTGACCCTGGGTGCCACAAGAAAGGACACGAAAGTTTATACCTGTCCACCTCGCCATTGTTTGTCCACAGCTGGAGGTCACTTGTCTGCTGACCTGAATTCAGGATTTAAGGAAACAGTGAAAATTGGTCATTCTGCTTTTTCATATATGATAAGAATCTGGTTGTGTAGGGAAGAGGTATTCATTCAAGATTTGAATAAGTGATTTGATTAAAATGGTTCTTCAAAATACAGATAGTATAATTAAAACCATTTCCATTATTTCAAATAGCTCACTCAATTGAATTATATCTTGAAAATATTTTGCAGTCCTTAACTGTAACTTCAGGGGCAGAATATCACGTATGTGTGTGTATGTATATGTGCTCATATTGAGAATAAGACAGCAAGATTTCTCATAAAGCTGAATTTTGGTGTAGCTTTGGATGATTTCCTAATGATTTTCTTTATTTGGCTGAAAAAAGAAATCAATGCTGTGATATTTTAAAACGATATCTTAAACAACAAGGACTTACCATAAAGCATAGGGAACTATTCTCAATATCTTGGAATAACCTATAAGGAAAAAAAATCTGAAAAAAATAGATTATATAGGTATGTATAACTGAATCAATTTGCTGTACACTTGAAACTAACACAACATTGTAAATCAACTATATTTCAACAAAATAAAAAATAAAACTATATCTTAACACGATTCAGTGGAATGAATACCTTTCAAAGCCAAATACTATCAAAGAATTGTTGAGAAATCTTTCTGCAAGTTTCAACACTGAGCCTACCAGAAACATCGATCTAACTGGTATGAAAAGGAACCAGGTACAAAATTATTGTTTATCATTGTTTCTTGTTCTACCTTGAGACCAGTTGCTAGGGAAACACCTGTTAGAGAAGGCTGTTCTGTAGCCTCTCCGCTCCACTGAGTGCTTGGTATACAATAGTCACTCAGAAACACATCATTAAATACACAAGTGAATGGACCAGCCAGAGGATCAGCTCTAATATTCTGTGATAACAGGATCACAAAATAAAATACTCTCCATCTTTATTTCTAGTGGCCAGGTCCTATTAAAAATCTCTCTGCTGCCCCCTCTTCTCTCTGACCTCCTAGGCTCACTTCCAAAGCAAGATTATCCAGTATCTTTCAGGTACCTAAGAGGGACAAGCAAAGAATTCCTCCCCCTTCCCCCAACTGGAGAAACTTCCTGCTAGTTGGTAGCTTCTGAGGAGCACTCCCGACATCTCTTAGAACTGGCATTTATTCCATGCCTAACAAATGACAGGCTCACAATAGATATTCCTTTGTTTTTTCTTGCTATTGCAAGCTAAGGAGATGGAGTCTTTGAATTTTTATCCCTAGATCAAATCTCTGTTGAGTTTTGGGGATAGAAAGGCCAATCTTATTCTTGAGGAATTGGTGAATGGATACTTGAAATTATTGAACTCTTCTCAAAATAGTCACAACCTGCTTTGTAACCTATTCTAGAATTCAGCAAATCAACACCAGTCTCTTCATCTATAGCTCACAGAATTCTTGATTTGAAATGAAATGAAAAATAGGCCATTTCCCAGTATTTAGCTAGACCTACAGAGCTTGGAAATTTTCGATAGATTATAACATGGGCTCCAGAATATAGTCTCTAGCACCTTTTAAACCTCTAGTAAAGAAGGAACTTGATCTCAGATTCTTTAAATCATTAGCAGTGTTTGTGAGTGTTTATCTCAGGGCCCACCCTGGGAACCTGAGCTAGAATAAGGCATGGGCCTCATTAGTCTGGAGATGCCAGGGGTCTGAGGGAGAAGCCCATTCACCAGACAAGATGTTCACTGGAGGAGCACTATGAAATGTGCTAGTCTCGAGGGAAAGGAGAATCTATCTTAGTGATAACATTTGCCTAGGGAAACCCTCATTGTCTCATCTGGAATTCTAATTAGACTTCAGTTCTGTTCCCTCGCATTCAACTTTGATAGGTCCACACGACTTTAGAAAGCACAGACTGATCATTTTCATCCTTATTTAAAGTGTTTTGATGGCTTGTTGTGCATGTGGGCTAAGTCACTTCTTTAGTATATGACTCTTTGCAACCTTATGGACCATGGTCCACTAGGCTCCCCTGTCCATGGGATTCTCCAGGCAAGAATTCTGAACTGGGTTGCTGTGCCCTCCTCCAGGGGATCTTCCAAACCCAGGAATCAAACCTGCATCTCTTATGTCTACTGCATTGGCAGGTGGGTATTAGTACCACCTGGGAAGGTCCTCACCTGGCATAAAACATTCTCCATGACTGGACAGCAGCTTTCCTCTCTAGAGGCCCAGCCTCATGCTTCATGTTTTCTTATGCAGAACCACGCACGCCTCTGTGTGCTTATTTCTATGATTGCCTTGATCCTTGCCGACAGTTATCTGGCTGTGATATTTCAAAACTGAACAGGCAAGTCTTTCCATCAGTGGGAGTGGTCTTCTTTGCCTCACCCATCTTGGTGAGATGTCTTCCTCTGGGTTCTGAGGGGACTCACTGTACTCACCTGGAGAGCAGAGCTAGACATTCCCAAGAACTAGATCTGAGACCACCACAACCTCCCAAATCTGTAACTATCATTACAGCATATCAGTTCCCCCCCCAAATGCAGTGAAGTGACTCCACAGTTGTTACCACATGCTTGATGACATGTGGGGCTGTACCACTTAGTGACACATGATGTTTGGAGCTGGTCTGGTCCCTGGCTAGCTTGGTGACATATCTTCTCACCGTTCTCATATTCAGGATTTAGACTGAGCCCTGGAGTAGGTTCTTTGAGCTGTTGTAACAAATTAATACAAACTCTGTGGCTTAAAACGACAGAAATATATTAACTTTAGGTTTTGGTGGTCAGAAGTCTGAAATGAGTCTCACTGGACTAAAATCAAGGTACTGGCAGGTCCATGTTCCCTGTGCAGGCTCCAGGAGAAAAATCTATTTTCTTGTCTTTTCTACTTTCTAGAAGCTTCCTCCATGGTGTGGTTCATGCCCCTACATCACTCTAACTCCTGTTCTACCATCACATCTCCTTTTCTGACTTTGACCATCTTCCCTTCCTCTTTCACTTGTAAGGACCCTTGTGATAACACTGAGCCAACTTAGATAATCCAGAATAATCTCTCCATTGGAAGATCTTTAGCTTAAGTACATATGCAAAGTCCCTTTGGTAGTGTAAGTTAACATATTCACAGGATTTGGTATTAGTACGTGTAAATCTTTAGAGAGCTTTTATTCTGCCTAGCACAGGTCCCAAAAGTTACAAGAAAGTATATATCATTAAACTTTGGATTTTCTTACAGTAATTTTAAAACTTAGGAAGGGTCACCTCTTGCCTGTTAGTCCTTCTCAATTATGAGCTCCCTGGGGGCAAGGGCCATTCCTGGCACATGGTTGTCCACTCCATGGACATTCACTGAACTGAAGTGCAGGCTTTTACTGAGAACAAAGAGCAGGGAAACTCTGCAAAAGCTGGGCTAAGAAATGACCTGTATGATCTTTTTCCAAATACATGACACTATTAAAGATACTTTAATTTCTCATACCATATTAAGTACTCTCTCCTTCATTCTTATCAGACCAAAATCTCTATTCCAGTTGCTCAAGAGGACCATGTTTCAAGCCTTCAGCTTTGTTCATGGACAGAACAAAAGATCCACATGGTGATTAAAAATAACAGCCTCAGTCAAGGACTTGGAACCACTCTGAAATGCCTGCCACCCGGAGTTGTCTTGGACTTGGAATGAAGGCTGCCGCACTGTGGCTTTGTCAGAACCAGCCCATCTCTCTTCAGTGCCTGCAGCCCCAGGGCCCTTTACCTGCAGTGTCAACTTGAAAAATACACGCCACCTAAAAGTTGAGAGTTAGCCTTTATTCACTTGGCATGTTAGGACTAGAGCCCGGGAGACAGTCTCAGGCGACCCCAAGAGAGTTGACTTGGGGGAGGCAGAGGAGAGGCCAGGCTATAAAACAAGTTTGCAGCAAGGGGCAGATAATCTGAATATGAAAAGATGGAACATTTAATGCAAAGATGGGCTCCATAAAGGATAGAAATTGTCTGGACCTAACAGAAGCAGAAGATATTAAGAAGAGGTGGCAAGAATACACGGAAGAACTGTNACGTTTAGATCTTTAATCCATTTTGAGTTTATTTTTGTATATGATGTTAGAAAGTGTTCTAGTTTCATTTTTTTACAAGTCGTTGACCAGTTTTCCCAACACCACTTGTTAAAAAGATTGTCTTTTCTCCATTGTATATTCTTGCCTCCTTTGTCGAAGATAAGGTGACCATAGGTGCGTAGATTTATCTCTGGGCTTTCTATTTTGTTCCATTAATCTATATTTCTGTCTTTTTGCCAGTACGATACTGTCTTGACAACTGTGGCTTTGTAGTAGAACCTGAAGTCAGGCAAGTTGATTCTTCCAGTTCCATTCTTCTTTCTCCAGATTGCTCTGGCTATTCGAGATTTTTTTGTATTTCCGTACAAATTGTGTAATATTTATTCTAGTCCAGTGTTCTTGCCTGGAGAATCCCAGGGACGGGGGAGCCTGGTGGGCTGCCCTATGGGGTTGCACAGAGTCAGACACAACTGAAGTGACTTAGCAGCAGCAGCAACAGTTCTAGGAAAAAAACAGTTGGTAGCTTAATTGGGATTGCATTGAATCTATCGAATGCTTTGGGTAGTATACTCATCTTCACTATATTGATTTTTCCGATCCATGAACATGATATATTTCTGCATCTATTTGTGTCCTCTTTGATTTCTTTCACCAGTGTTTTATAGTTTTCTATATATAGGTCTTTAGTTTCTTTAGGTAGATATATTCCTAAGTATTTTATTCTTTTCCTTGCAATGGTGAGTGGAATTGTTTCCTTAATTTCTCTTTCTGTTTTCTTATTGTTAGCATATAGGAATGCAAGGGATTTCTGTGTGTTGATTTTATATCCTGCAACTTTACTATATTCATTGATTAGCTCTCGTAATTTTCTGGTGGAGTCTTTAGGGTTTTCTATGTAGAGGATCATGTCATCTGCAACAGTGAAAGTTTTACTTCTTTTTTTCCAATCTGGATTCCTTTTATTTCTTTTGCTGTGGCCAAAACTTCCAAAACTATGTTGAATAGTAGTGGTGAGAATGGGCACCCTTGTCTTGTTCCTGACTTGAAATGCTTTCAATTTGTCATCATTGAGGATAATGTTTGCTGTGGCTTTGTCATATGCAGCTTTTATTATGTTGAGAATTCAGCTGTGAAGCTGTCTGGTACTGGGCTTTTGTTTGCTGGGAGATTTCTGATTACAGTTTCCATTTCCGTGCTTGTGATGGGTCTGTTGATTCTGCATTTTTCCTGGTTCAGTTTTGTAAAGTTGTACCTTTCTAAGAGTTTGTCCATTTCTTCCACGTTGTCCATTTTATTGGCATATAGTTGCTGATGGCAGTCTCTCATGATCCTTTGTATTTCTGTGTTGTCTGTTGTGATCTCTCCATTTTCATTTCTAACTTTGTTGATTTGATTTTTCTCCCTTTGTTTCTTGGATGAGTCTGGCTAATGGTTTGTCAATTTTATTTGTCCTCTCAAAGAACCAGTTTTTTGCTTTGTTGATTTTTGCTATGGTCTCTTTTGTTTCTTTTGCATTTATTTC
>SJYV01014611.1:0-11905 GCA_006410875.1 Neotragus pygmaeus
AGAACTACAACAGCCTGAAATGGGTTTGCAACCAGTTGAAATTCTCTAGGACCTGGGAGAGAAATGCAGTATATTTTATGTTAACAAACCCAAAATATGAGTCAAGACATGGGGGCTAAAGAAACAAGTCACATGGTTACTTTAAAATAAAACAAAATCATCACCTGTTTGCTCACAATATGTGAGCAAAATGTCCTCATTGCTGGGAGAAATGTAAGGCCGACTTATTTCTGTTTATCCTCTGGTAGAAGAGGGAAACCCACAGTGGGAACCATTCTGGGAGAATCTTGTGTAGGGATTAACAGACTTCAGAAGAACAGCTCTGGATTCAAATCCTACCTCTGTGTTTTTGTGACTTTGGGCTTTGTGTTTAGGCTCTCAAAATATCAATTTTATCATCAGTCAAGTACTTGCACCATGAGACATGTTATCAGAAGAAGAAAAAAATACTACCATAGTGTCCAGCTTTTCATACCAACCATTCCATAATAGGTAACTAGCTCCAGGAGAGACAAGTGGTAGACCCCAGCTGCTGCTTGTGGATAGAAGTTCTGAGATAGGTGAGAGGGAAGGGACTTCTAGCTTGATCCTACAGCCAGAGTCAATTTGACTAAGACATAGCAACCCTAATGTTTAAGACTCTTTAGTGAATGACACATACCTGGCCAAAAGGAAATTCCCATTGAAGATTCTTAATGAAACTCTGTAAGCTGAGATTAGGAGATAATGGAAAATAAGTCATCAATTTGAATCTCTGTAGAAAAATTGAAGGTAAGTGTGTTCCCACCCTGCCATACCTATTTTCTAAGGATCAGTGAGCTTTCAGGTCGTCAGTGGGCTAAGGAGTGTTACTAGTAGTTACACGTAGTAGTTACTACTAAGGCATAGTACTTAGTAGTTATGCCTTAGTAGTTACTCTTTGTAGGGAAGAAGCTGCCGCCATGTCTCAGGTGTGTGGCCTCAGGGATAGTGGCATCATGAGCTGACGGAAAAGTTGTTAAGAGTTGACCCAGGACTCTGGTTGTGAATCTTCCTTTAGATTCTCTGCCTCAGCCTCCAACCATCAGTCAATCAAAAATGAAGAATTTTCTGCCTAAGGTCAAAGGATCCATTATCAGATGTTAGACCTTCTGTCTTTATTTTCTGTTAAGCAATAAAGAGAAACATTCCAAGTAGATCGCTTTTCCTTAAATAAAAACAACCCAAAAAAGTTCTCTTGATATTTTCTCCTTTGTCTTGATCACTTGAAAAAGAAAAAAGAAAAATTCTATTTTCCTCTTCCAGCACAAGCTCGTTACCAACCTGTTTAACATTTGCACATTCAAATACAACATTGAACACCAAAATTGACTTTCCAGAAATTTCTCCCTTAATTGGTCTGTTCTTTTATAGAAAGCATTCTGCCAGCATCTGTGGTGAGATAAATTCTGGAAAAAACAATGTGCCAGGCCAAATTATCAGGTAGAATTAGATTGCTCTCTATTTCTGCTTGATAACAGCACTGTGCCTTTGCATAATTTTTTCTGATTATCAAAAGGGAAAAAGCCATAACTCAGGCAGATGAGCTTTATTGGCATCAGTCCCTTCTGGGGAAGAAAAAAAAAAATGTATGAGGAGAAGCATTTGCAAGTGTCGTGTATGTTGAGAGATTGAAATTCCAAATAGTCTGCAAACTTAGCTTGCCTAAATCTGCAACCTTAAAAAATGAAAATGCCTCCCTATATTTGGCGTTATTGCTCAAGAGCTGGGTTTGTCTCACTTTCTATAATTCAAGACAAAAGATATTGCACGCCTATAAATACTGGAGTAAAATGTCATTTTAAGTGAAAGAGTTCTCATAGAGGAAAATAAATAGTTGGGGAAAATCTTGAGTCAGACTCCTATAAAGATGTGGAAATTAACAAGTTAAATGAACTCCACAAACTGAACAGCTGCATACACTGCTTACACAGGAAGGGAGCTTTGTCCTCCACCTTTATTTGTTTACATGCTGAACCATAGTATATTCTATTTTCCCTAGCTGCCCTTTATCCTCTCAGATTCTACCAGTGGTTTCCACTGTCAAGAGAGATGATGTAACTTTCATCTGTAATGTTTGGATGGAATCTTCTTACTTTCTGTGTCTTTCAAGGCATCCCCCACTCCAGCGGTGTCCTGGTGGAGAAGCTATTCCCTTGTGTTCGGTTTTAGACTTCTCTTTCTGGGAGAGTCTACAGAAATCCATTGAGCCCATTCCCTGAGCAAATCCGGGTCTTCTCTGACTCTATCTTTATTAGATTTAGAAATATTCAGTCCTAAGTGTCCTGTACTCCAAACAGCTTCAGATATCTGTCAGTATCAAGGGCCACTGGTATCATTTGATCCTTGTTCAACGTCAAACCCAGTGCTTCAGAACAAACAAACAAACAAAAATCAATGCTTTGCCTTTTGAGGACTTGAAGACAAGAATCATACTCCATAATCTTCTTCCCCTGGGAAATTTGCATCTCTTGCCTCTTTGGACGTCTCCCATTGTGAAAACGGCAGCAAATAATTTTCCTCCTTTATGTCTGTCTTTCTGGCACATTCTTACTTGTCAATCAATAAATTACCCCCTGCCAAGCTCCAGCAGCCTGGCTTCCTTCTTTACCACTTACATTCTTCTTTTGTGTTTAGAAAAGAGCTCATTATTTTTCTCTTGACCTCCAGTGAGATCTTGTCTTCATTCTCTCCCTTTGTTTTGCTTATCATTTAACTTAATTCTCAGTCCAGCAGCGCCCATCTGCACCTGCCTCAGCTCTCTTCATTTTCCCCTTTAATAACCAGAAGTTAATGAGACTACCATTAGAGTCACGTGCTCCTTTTCTGATCACCCCAGGATAAGGAAAAGGGATTTAAATAGCAGCAGCAGGTCATGCTGTAAAGGAAAGGCCACAGTAAGGATCTCAGCTCGTCAGAAAGAGAGTTTTCTGCTCTCTGGGATGGATGGGGCTTCTGGTCAGAGCTGTGCCTCCATTTTCTCATCTGAGAAATGAGGTTAACCATCACTTACCATCCCTGCCTCGTATGGTGGCTGTGAGGATTAGAGAAGATGAATCATGCCATGTGCTTGATGCGGCAGCATATAGCAAGCAGTCTAGAAGCATCACAGACTATTATGATTATAGGAAGCCAGCGTAAAAGACACAGTCCCACACTTTTTTAGGTTTTGAAGCTGCAGCCATACATAGGTAAGAGAGATGGAGTCAGTGACCAATCAAGGTTCCCAGCTGTCTACAGTGGGTCCCCCTTGTTTGCAAGGGATGCATTCCAAGAACTCCTGGTGGATGGCTGAATCTGCAGATAGTACAGAGCCCTAAATATACCTTGTGTTTTCCTATACTGTGTCTTATTACTAAGTTTTCACAATGGGAGATGTCCAAAGAGGCATACACACCTACAATAAAGTTTAACTTACAAATTAGGCACAGTAAGAGGATATCTGAACTGCCAGCATCACTACTCTTGTGTGTTGGGGCTATTACTAAGAAAAGTAAGGCTTGAATATAAGCACTACAATACCCTGACAGTCAATGTGATAACCAAGAGGACTGCTAAGTGACTCACGAGCAGGGTGTGGACAAGGGGGTGATCCACGTCCGCTAGATTTCACCATGCTACTCAGAACAATGGGCAGTTTAAAACTTATAAATTGTTTATTTCTGGAATTTTCCATTTAATATTTTTGGATTGCAGTTGATTGTAAGTCATGGAAACCACAGAAAGCAAAACCATGGATGGGGGGGGGGCACTACTCTGTTTGTTTATGCAAATAACTGTGTGAAAAGGCACGTGAAATAGCATTGAACAACCCAAGAACAGAGACTATCTTATCTGTTATCCTATTCCCAAGACCCAGAACTATGTTTTACAAAAAGCAGTGAAAGTGTTATTCATGTCCTACTCTTTGTGACCCCAGGGACTGCGTGTTCCTCTGTCCATGTACCTCTGAATTCTCCAGGCAAGAATACTGGAGTGGATAGCCTTTCCCTTCTCCAGGGGATCTTCCGAACCTAGGAATCGAACCTGGGTCTCCAGCATTGCAGGTGGATTCTTTACTGTTTGAGCCGTTGGGGAAGCCCAGATGTTTGTTATCCTATTCCCAAGACTCAGAATTGTGCTTTACACAAAGTAGGTTACCTATAAACACTTGAAGTCAGCATATATTAATCACCTAACATGTCCCAGGTACTATGATGGTTACCTTCAAAGATTACTGTGTTCCCTAAAGTCTGGGCTATTTGCTCTTGGTACAAGACCCAGCTTTAAGTAATATTAAATCACATAACTGAAGTTTTTCTCTTTTCATTTCTTTTTAAAATTGCTCTCATTACATGAAGCCCAAAGTCTTACTTTGAGTTAATATTGTTTTAACCTGTCCAGTAACACTTACTTTTTTTTAAGATTTTTTTGATATGGAACATTTTTATAGTCTTTATTAAATTCATTACAATATGGCTTCTGTTTCATGTTTTGGTTTTTTGGCCATGAGGCATGTGGGATCTTAGCTCCCAGAGCAGGGATCAAACCCGCACCCCCTCATTGGAAGACAAAAAGTCTCAACCATTGGACCGCCAGGGAAGTCCCTAGTAACACTTATAAATCTAAATTTTTTAAAACCAATAATTGGCCTTGAGCTCTAAGTCTTTCAAGGTGACCATATCTGGCTAGAATTTAAGAACATCTTTTTTTCTTGTATTTATTTTTATAACATTCTTTTGGGCTTTTTTGGCAGTTCTTGGAAAACTAGCTTTTTGTGTATTATCAAAATTGATAGAGTTTGCTAAAAAGCAGATTCATTTAAAGAAAATATTAAGTCATTTACTTTTATTATTTATAGTCTGGATAAATAGGTAACATAAAACATTTTTTTGAAGAGGATGCTAATGAAGAACTGAGGCTTGACAAGCCCTGGTCTGCAAGTATTTGGGAACTTTTTAAAAAAATCAAGATATTCAAACCCAACTGAGTTCAAATCTCAAAAGCTTCGATCTGGGAAATCTGTATTTTCTTTTTCTCTCTAATAGCTCTCAGGTGGTTCTGATGAAAAAGCAGTTTAGGAATCTCTGAATGAGAAAGTATCTAATTTTCTTCACATAAAAAAGCTTTTTAATTCAGTCAACAAACGTTTGGCTGCTGTGTGTCATGACCTTTGCACTGGGTGCTGTCAGTCAAATGGGAAACAATATGGAGGAAGGAGGCCTTGCCACTGTGAAGCTTACTTTCTAGTGGAAACTCATAAATAGTGCTCCCTGAATTTCTGCCTGCTTAAGAGTGTTGCTTCTGTGCTAAATCACAACCTGAAAGGATATAAACTCGTTATAACTTTGTGGACACTGTTTGGTTCTGTTTGTGACGTGGAGTTTACTGCTGCGAGACATCTGAAACCAGCCTTATTTTTATCTCTTATAAATGTGATTCATTTTTAAAGCCCTGCATAACCCATACATCTTCATACCTGAAGTGAGATGACTTCATCAGAATATGCCTTGATATTAGCTTTCTACCATTTTCTGTTGGTATACTGTACCCTTTCAGTCTTTTCTGTCCTGGATTTAAGTTTTTATCTCAGGCATTTTTATAAAACATGTTTTAAGTGTTTTTTCCTAATCGCTTCTTTTGATCTCTTCATGACCAGCAATAATACATACGTTGGATTCTCTTTCTTTTCTGTATGTATCATTTGCTTTTATGACTGATTTTTACCTCAGCGCTTTTTGGCTTTGTTTTGTGTCATTTCCTCATGCTTATAAACCATGTTGATAACTATGTTTATCAGATTTTTCTGTTTTACTGTCCTTCAAAGCAGCTGACCTCTCTCTCTGTAATTGTTTATTCTCTGTCGTTTCCCTCCTAAGTTTGGCTAGATTGTTTCTGACCTGTATTCAGCATACCATGTAAAAAAGCGTTTCAATTTTTTCTCCTACCTTCACTCACTCTCTTCCCCTTCACATTTCACAATCTGAAAACGACATTGCACTTAGTATGATACTTTTCAATTGTAGATCATTCATTACCCTGTTAAGAGCCTAAGATATTTTCCCTTATCACCTAGAATGCACACCAAAGTCCTTCTCATTACTCACAAGTCCCTGTAGTTGATCCCTGCCTACAAATTATGAGTTTCCTGCATTATTTGACCCTTTGTTTGTCTTCTCACTTTATGATATACTTTTGGAAAAAGATGATTCCATAGGCGCATCTAGGTGACTTGCTAGGTGCCTTGCATCTAGTAAGTGCTCAACAAATATTGCTTCAAAATAGTCACATTAATTCTTTCAAGTGTCACAATATCTTACTATAAAGTTAGACTTTGACAAAGGAAAATAGAAAATCCCCAGGATAATCCAAGGATGAGTCTGAAAAGTATCAATATTTTTAGATTCCCTGATGGGGTATAAAAGTATGGACTATGAATTCAGATTGTGTTTCAATCCTGCCTCTGCTGATCCTAACTGAGTGACCTCGTGACTTATTGTGTCATTTAACTTCACTGAGCCTCAGTTCTTTAACTGTTTGTAAAATATTGAGCAGATGATGAGGAATTTTTTGTGAAGTTTACTGGAGATAATGGTACACAGGAAATAGCAGAGATTTGAAAAAGGATTAGTCAGTAAAGGTGACAGTTTTGCACAGGCTAGATTCCAAAGTCATCCCATAAAAATATCTTTTAAAAATCCCTTAAATTACCCGTATGGTATAGTGTGCATAGTTTTTTATAAACTCTGTATATGCATAATATAAAGAATAATACATAATGTAAAGAATAATGCGCAATCTAAAGTGAAAAGTGAAAGTGTTAGTCACTTAGGCATGTCCAACTCTTAGTGATCCCATGAACTATAGCCTACCAGGCTCCTCTGTCCGTGGAATTTCCCAGGCAGGAACACTAGAGTGGGTAGCCATTCCCTTCTCCAGGGGAATCTTCCTGACCCAGGGATCAAACCCGGATCTCCCACATTGTCTCTCTCTCTCAGACAGATTCTTTACCATCTGAGCCACCAGGGGAGTCCAGGCTAAAGCTATAACTAAAACACGGAAAGCCATTTATGAAAATAGACTTCTTTAGACCTTAATAACTCATTCTACACATCAAGGCGCTGGAAGATGAGATCCAGAAAGATGATCTGAGCAGACCTACTGCCCACATCTCATACTCACTCGGGTGCCATTGAATGGAGTGCAGTAGTCAACATTATTTAAATGTGTTTCTGTCTTCCTTTTTTCTGACTTATGCTAAGTATATATGTTTGAATCTACCTATTAATGCATATGTGGTGCCATTCAGGATACAATTATTTCTAGATGAAGGGCAAAATAAGTTCTTAGCAGAATGTGAGATAGGTGGAAGTCAGGGAGAGTAATTCGATGTTCAACTACAGTGACTTTTCAATGAAATGCATATTTGTCCTCTTTTCCCTCTGTATGATTAGTTTCCCCGTCCTTTTCACTGCGAGCCTCAGAGCTTTATGGCTTTTAAAGAGGTCCTCTGCTTTGCCTATTTGAGAAAATAATTCATATTTCTCCCTTCAGGAAGGGNCCCCATGGACTGCAGCCCACCAGGCTTCTCCATCCATGGGATTTTCCAGGCAAGAGTACTGGAGTGGGTCACCATTGCACTATAACTTATTAAACCAGTCCCCTATTCACTGACAGTCACCTGTTTCCAGATTTTGTTACAATGTAATTATAACTAACAGTGCTGCAGTGAATGGTCTCAAGCATTTATCATCATAAACCAATGTCCAGTTTTTATAGGATAGTTTCCATTAAAGCAGATTTTGCTAAGTTGAAAGATAAGTGCATTATTGTATTTTAATAGCTACTTTTTCCTGTTGCATTCATACTCCCACCAGCAAATGCCCATTTCCTTTTACTATCTCCAGGACAGAAGTTACCAGTCATGTTGCATATCCCAGTAGAGACTCTACTGAGAAGGGAGTGTAGGATAGTGGCTAAGGATAAGGATGCTCTTGGTCAGAATACCCAAGTATCCATCTGAGCTCCAACAAGCACTAGTATGTGACTTTAAGGTAAGACACATTATTGCTTTGTGTCTTAGTTACCCTTACTTGCAGAAAGAGGTATAATATGAACTCCTACCTCATAAAAGTATCTTGAATATTAAATGAATTAATGGTTAGAAAAAATTTAGAATAGCTAGCATAGAATAGCATTTTATAAGATTAAATGATTAATAAGATTGATCTTTCTGTAAGATTAAAGATTTAAAAATCTTAACTTGCATCTTCTTGACTACTAATAAGGTTGGACATATTTTATATATTTCTTGGTCATTTGCTTCTAGCTTTTTCTAAATTTTCTGTCCATATCCTTTGCCCATAATTTTTTACTGAGTTGTCTTTTTATCAACTGAGGGAACGTTTTCTATATATTATGAATAGTAACTCTTTTCTATCCTTTTTCCCTTTCATAAACTATTTTTTATCCATTTATTAAAATCAGGATGTTTTAAGTTAATATTAAAAACCTCATATGGAACTATAAAAATAGTTCTAAGCTCATATAATCTCATACTCCAAGCATTGTTAAGAGTTCTTTGTATGGACTCTTCCATTTACCCCTCCAATTCACTGGCTCTTAGCCTTGGCTCTACATATTGATCCCTTCTTGTTGTTTAGTAGCTCAGTCATGTCCAACTCTTTGCAACCCCATGGACTGCAGCACGCCAGGGTTCCCTGTCCTTCACCATCTCCTGGAGCTTGCTCAAACTTGTGTCCATTGAGTTAGTGAAGCCATCCAGCCATCTCATCCTCTGTCATCCCCTTCACCTCCCGCCTTCAGTCTTTCCCAGCATCAGGGTCTTTTCCAGTGGGTCAGTTCTTTGCGTCAGGTGACCAAAGTATTGGAGCTTCAGCCTCAGCATCAGTCCCTCCAATGAATATTCAGGATTGATTTCCTTTAGGATTGACTGGTTTGATCTCCTTACAGTCCAAGGGACTCTCAAGAGTCTTCTCTAACACCACAGTTCAGAAGCATCAATTGTTCAGCACTCAGCTTTCTTTAATGGCACAACACTTATATCCAAACACGACTATTGGAAAAAACCATAGCTTTGACTATATGGACCTTTGTCAACAAAGTAATGTCTCTGCTTTTTAATATGCTATCTAGGTTGGTCATAGCTTTTCTTCTAAGGAGCAAATGTCTTTTAAATGTCTGCAGTCACCATCCGATGTGGGAGCCCAAGAAAATAGTCTGTCACTGTTTCCTTTGTTTATCCATCTATTTGCCATGACCTGATGCTTTTGAACTGTGGTATTACAGAAGACTCTTGGGAGTCCGTTGGACTGCAAGGAGATCAAACCAGTCAATCCTAAAGGAAATAAATCCGGAATATTCATGGGAGGGACTGATGCTGAGATGAAAACTCCAATACTTTGGCCGCCTGATGTGAAGAACTGACTCATTGGAAAAGACCCTGATCCTGGGGAAAACGGAAGGTGGGAGAAGGGGATGACAGAGGATGAGATGGCCGGCTGGCATCACCAACTTGATGGACATGAGTTTGAGCAAGCTCCAGGAGTTGGTGATGGACAAGGAAGCCTGGCATGCTGCTGTCTGTGAGGTAGTAAAGAGCTGGACACAACTGAGCACTGAACTGAACTGATGGGACCAGAGGCCATGATCATCGTTTTTTGAATGTTGAGTTTTAAGCCAACTTTTTCACTCTCCTCTTTAACCTTCAAGAGGCTCNGGCATGCTGCTGTCTGTGAGGTAGTAAAGAGCTGGACACAACTGAGCACTGAACTGAACTGATGGGACCAGAGGCCATGATCATCGTTTTTTGAATGTTGAGTTTTAAGCCAACTTTTTCACTCTCCTCTTTAACCTTCAAGAGGCTCTTTAGTTCATCTTTGCTTTCTGCCATAAGGGTGGTATCATCTGCATATCTGAGGTTATTGATATTTCTCCCAGAAATCTTGATTCCAGCCTGTACTTCATCCAGCCGAGAATTTGACATGATGTACTCTACATATAAGTTAAATAAGCAGAGTGACAATATACAGCCTTGACATACTCCTTTCCCAATTTTGAACCAGTCCATTGTTGTGTGTCCGGTTCTAACTGTTGCTTCTTATTTCTCAGGAGGCATGTAAGGTGGTCTGGTATTCCCATCTCTTTAATGAATTTTCCACATGTTGTGATCCACACAGTCAAAGGCTTTAGAGTAGTCAATGAAGCAGAAGATGTTTTTCTGGAATTCTCTTGCTTTTTCTATGATTCAACAAATGTTGGCAATTTGATCTCTGGTTCCTCTGCCTTTCCTAAATCCAGCTTGAACATCTGGAAGTTCTCGGTTCATGTACTGTTGAAGCCTAGCTTGAAGAATTTTGAGCATTACTTTGCTAATATGTGAAATGAGTGCCATTGTGTGGTAATTTGAACATTCTTTGGCATTGCCCTTCTTTAGGATTAGAATGGAAACTGACCTTTTCCAATCCTGTGGCCACTGCTGAGTTTTCTAAATTTGCTGGCATATTGAGTGCAGCTCTTTCACAGCATCATCTTTTAGGATTTGAAATAGCTCAGCTGGAATTGCATCACCTCCACTATATTTGTTTGTAGTGATGCTTACTAAGACCCACTTGACTTCACACTCCAAGATGTCTAGCTCGAGGTGAGTGATCGATCACAGTGATCGATCGATCGCTTTCAAAACGCTAGTACTTGGATTCTACCCTCCAGGCATTCTGACTTAACAACACTCTCCCCTCCACCACCACCCAGTGGAGGGCCCCAAGCATCAGTTTTTAATTAGAAGTCTCATTTGACTCTAATGTACACCCTTGGATGGGAACCAGACAATGCAATCCTGAAAAGTCACTTTGTTTCTGATTCAGAATATCACTGGTAACCACTACTGCCATCTGTTGGTGGGAGGCAGAACTGACACAGTTTAATGCATGCGTCTAATAAATAGCTTTGTTTATACTTATGAAAGGCTGTGTTTCAGAGCTCTTAGAGATTCATCTTTGTATACACACACACCTTTTTCGTGTAATGACTTCTCAGGTAACTTCCAGCTCTAAGATTCTTAACGTTTATGTCAAATTTATACTTACCGTCTTCAGTGTGTGGAAGCCATAGTAATAAATGACAGAATATAGTGTGACCCTCCTGAGGTCTTGTTGATCCTTGATTATCATAGATTCAGTGATACTTATCCCAGTTGTTAATAGGAGGAAGTATATGGGAAGAGTTCAGAAATACTTCCATCAACAGCAGTTAAAAAAAAACAAAAACAATTGTTGTGATTAATCCTAACCAAACTAACCAAAAGTTACACCACTGCCTCTTCCCATCCCATCCCCTTCCCCACCTATAAATGTTAACTGAAATTTTCCTCTACTGTGATATTTTAAGATGTCTCCTTTTTTCCTGTAGAATTGCACAATGTGAAACATCAAGGGAAATAACAGGAAAGGCAATGTACAGGGAAGCACACTTTGAGAAATAGCAATGTTGGCAGAAAATGGAAGTGTCTGGGAGAAAAAAAAAGATAAAACTGGCAGAATTACAGGCTGCTGCACGGGCTGGTAATTAGATACTGAGTTTATCTTCTAAGCGAAAGATATTTTCCCTCTCTTTTTTTGTAGAGAGGCCAAAAGAAGTCAAAGACACTAAGAGCATGAAATTGTTAGTCTGCTATAAAAATAATCTTTGATGCATTGAGTTTAAAAAATATATATTAATTCCCCAGGCATGTTTTATGGGTTGTGTGTTATTCTTGTAGTTGGCAATAAGGGATAAGCCTTTGAGAGATAGATCCTTCGTGTGTGTGTGTGTGTGTGTGTGTGTGTGTGTGTGCGCGCGCGCATATATATATATATATATATATATATATATATGGACTTTTTAAAAC
>SJYV01014611.1:12013-137241 GCA_006410875.1 Neotragus pygmaeus
TTGGTCATTTTTGCATTTGTACAAACTTGTTTTTGCCTTTGGACTTTTTAAACCAGAACATATTTATGAACTGAAACTTTTTTCTGCTGATTGTAGAAGTTAATATTGAGTTTCTTTAATCCACCCTTGATTTAGAGTCTTTCCAGAAATATTTTCTTAAGAGCTGATTTCTCAGTCTCAGAACTGTTAACATTTTGGTCTGGGTAATTCTTTGCTGCTAGAGGCTGACCTGTACCTTGTAGGACTTTTAGCATCATCCTCGGCCTCTACCCAATAGCATACACCCCATTCTGACAATCAAAACTATCTCCAGACAGTGTCAGATGGCAATTTGGCCTCCAGTGAAGAACCATTCATATAGAGAATGCTTATGGCTCCGTTTTTGGGGGGTGAGCTATCACTTCAAAAAACAATTCACCTGATTCCCCAATCTAAATTAGAGCCCCTATTTCTTTTAATGAAAGAATATTTTTGCCTCTCTTGAAGCAATACACCTCTTTCTACAGCATCCTAGGCAGTCTGTAACAATGTGTTTACCTCGAGACACTAACTTCTTTCTTCCCTATTAGACTTTAAGTGCCACAGCCAAGCTGCTTTTGTTTACCCGATACACGTACCACACAAAGCAGTGATTGGCACTTAATAAATGTTTGTCAAATGAAAGAATATAATTCTCAGATATTTAAGACCCTGAAGCACAAAGCCTGATTTGCTCCAAAGGGGTTTTTCCTCTCAGGCTTATTTCAATCCATATGACAAAGCCAGTAAAAGAAGAACTCAGGGACATATTGAGGCTGTTGAAGGGTGTGATCTGGGAAATCTAAAAATTATATTATTTGGATAGGATTCCCTGGGGGTTTGGCGGGGTGGTGTTGAGTGGCAGTTTCATTCTGGAAACAACAGCTCTAATATGTCGTTATAAACCAGAGCCAACCTCTCACTCCTGCTTTCTGAACTCCATCCACCATTGATCCATGGAGGAGACAAGTTTTTCTTTTCTTTTCTTTTCTTTTTTAACCAGGGTGAGGCTTAATGCTCCATTAATTCTCTGAGAGAAAATGTCGCAGGACCCAAAGAGATGTTCCTAGGGAGGGTGGACCCTGCTACATACAGACTGCACAAGAGGCCTTTAAATGCTTCTTTTCATGTTCTTTAAAAAATGGAATTAAGATGCATATTTTTTAAGATGAAAAATGACTGGCATTCTTCCCACTGAAAATGGGAAGTAATTTAATTTGTGAGTGGTTTATTTTATTTGACAGTCTTTGTACGTACTCGATTTGGTTTGTTACACCAAATTACCCTTTGATAATGGGTACACAGAATGCCAGACTCTGCCCCCCAGGTTGGTTCGATAATTGGATGAACAACCATATTGTTCAAGGTTTTCATGACAATGTGGACAGAAGCTATTAGGAAAACTCCTAACCAGAAAAGCCTTCCGCTTTTTTTTCCACCAACAAAGTTAATTGCTACCCAGTGACCAGTTATCCCACTAGCCACTTCTCCTGAGCAACGCTGAGTTCTGTAATCATGGCTGAATTCCCTGGGTGGGTAAAAGGGATGTCTACACTCTGAAGCCAGTAGAAGTCAGAAAATCTTCCCTAGGCAATCTCTCAGGATGGGCTATTTTTTTTTCTACAACTGGAAGTTCATGGGAAGGATTCTAGTAATAACAATCATAGGGGCTGTAGCCAGGCTGCCAACAAGGGTAACGCCACCTCCTAGTATTTGTATGACCTTGAGCAAGTTTCACCACTTCCTTTGCTTCAAGATCCATACCTGTAAAGTGGGAAGAATATTAGTACTTACCTCTTAAGATCACAGTAAGAATTCAATAACATAGTGAACATCAAGTGTTTAGCACGGTTTGGCAAAAAGTAAGTACTCCAGAAATGTCTCTTTGGTAGATGGTATGTATCAGGCCCTGGGCTAAGTTTTCTTGGCAAAGCTATAGAGGAATGCTATCTGTAACATTATGGAAGAGAGTCTTGACATGGATAAAGGTGAAGTAAGAAGCCCAGGGCCACGTGGCTGGTAAATAGCCCAACCAGGATTTAAGGCCAGGTCTGCTTGACTCTGAAAACTATCTAACACCACATAACTTCAAATTTTGTGCTTGTGTACCACCTACAAGAATTTTGAATAACCACATACCTTCCTGAGCATCTTTCAGTAGGCAGCTAAGCACTTCCATCATAATGTTAAATACGTAACAGAGGATGTGGCTTCAGAAGTATTTTGAACATAGGCAGTTTAAAATAAAACTGTTATATCATCTTTTTAATGTGTGAAATTTAAACACCATTGTAACTGGATACCCATCAATATCCATTAAAAGAATAAGGAATAAAGTTCTTTAAAAGTCATAACTTTACATTGTTCCTTTTTCTTCTTTAATTTTGTGTTTTCACTGCAACTTCCTCCAAATAAATGTTGAAAACTCTTTTTGATCATTTCTGTAACAAAAATAGGTTTTTCCCTTCCCATTAATGTATAACTATAAGGCTTTAAAATTCTCTTCTGGATTTAATTATCTCTAAAATTATTAATGGGACACAATTGACCAAAACAGCGTAAAACACAATTCTGATTTTATTAGAATTTTATGTTGCAATTTTTGAGATTTTAATTTTATTAGAATTATTTTTTTAGAAATCTTGTTAGAAATTCATATGATAATGAGCTGGGTGATGGGGTCATTTGTGGGGCTTTGATTAAAGATGTCATCTGTCCCTCCCTGAAGTGTTTTATACCATGGATAACACACCCCAATAAGATTCAGGATGGGGAAGATTTATCTTTCTTTTCCAAAGATGTGAATGAGAACCTCGACTGTGGGTATATCCTGACATAATTTGATTTTAGGAAGGAAAGCATATTGTTTGTTGTCATTCAGTTGCTAAGTTGTACCTGACTCTTTGTGACCCCATGGCCTGTAGCCCACCAGGTTCCTATCCATGGGGATTTCCAGGCAAGAATACTGGAGTGGGTTAGCCATTTCCTTCTCCAGGGGATCTTCCTGGCCCAGGGATTGAACCCAGGTCTCCTGCATTGGTAGGCAGATTCTTCACCACTAAGTCATGGTTTCCTTTAAAACGATTTCATAAAGTTCTTAGGAAGTCATCACATTCTCCTGTTTGAAGACAGCTCCCCAGCACTGCTTAGCTGGGTAGCTTTGAAACAGGGATATTTATAGCAGGACCCAGTGGCTCTCCCATCTTCAAGATGACTCACTCCCTCTTCCTTGACTATAAAGTCTGAGTGCTTTTAAACTGTTGGCTTTATCCCAAACTTACAGTAATTGTCTTTGGAGAATCACAGAAGATATTTCTTGAAGGAAGTCCAGGAAAGGCATGATGGCAAACATGAAGTGATGCTGAAATCTGGAACTTTCTACCCTTTCCTCCAGCTTTACCATTTAGTGCTTCTAGATGGAATGGTGTAGTCAGCCCAGACCCCACAAGTCCTTAAACCTGTGGTCCCAGAGCACCGGGGTCAGGGTTCCCTGCACCAAGGAAAAGGTGGACAGCTCCCATCTCTTGCTTGTCTAGATCAAACAAATATGGTTTTAGCTTCCCAAAAGAGCTGATTATGAACAAGAAGGAGTGGGTAGGGGGTTGTGTATTCTCTGTCCCCACTAAGCTTCATAAGAATACTCTGTGATAACTGTCCAGCATATAGTAAATGGTTAATTAACGTTTGGGGAAGGTTTTATCTGGGGCCAGCATGTGATCATGACATTGCTATGTGAACTTCCTAACTGATGACACAGAACCTCCCTAACCCCCTGGCCTAAGTATATCCTATCATTCTCAGTACAGAGTAATCTCAGTTATTGGGGAGGGTGGGACGCATCTGTTGAATATTGACGAGGAAATACAAGCAAATGTGGATGTAAGTTGGTAGCAATTTTTTCAAAAGGCCCAGTCATGTCAATTATGTTGCTTGTACTTAGTATCCGAGGGTATTCACATTTGTCTGCTGAACTCGGTCAGGTTCAACCCAAAGTTACGGAACAGCTGGAATCCGTGCACATCCTTGTACCAGTGGACTCCTCTCTCTCCTTCTCCATGGCTCCAACTTTTCCTCTGTTCTTGAGCTCCTCTCCAGCCATCTCTTCTCTCTCAGGCTCTTGCCTTGAATCTGTCAACTCATGGAGGCTCTGGAAGTTGCCATGGTGAGCACAGCTGTGGGTTTTTTCCTGTGAGGAGCCCTCACCTCCAGCCCCTCCCCGGCTGTGCATTTTCACAGATGTCATGTAAAGTGGGGGCCCTCTGAGGCTTCCAGGACGCTGTTCCCCTTTCGCCATGTGTCTCCGAAGGGGCCTCTGTGACCCGCTGACACCCACTTAGGTGCCACAGAAGACTGTGATGCATCACCACCATGGTCACCGAATAAACCAAATGACAGTGACATTCATTTTGTCAGTAAATGGGTTCTGAGAGGTGAAAGATGGTCTTGTGTTTCCCAAGAGCAGAGGCAGGAAAGATAATGAGAAAGGTGTGAAGGGAGGAAGACTGAAAGATGGGTAGAGAGAAACAGAAGGTGGGAGAAAGAAGGGGGAGAGAGCAACGAGGAAGGGCTTTCTTAACAGGGAGGGGTCAGTATTGGGCAGCTAGTGATCTTCCTATCCCCACAATCTTACTTCTGATCTTCCATCTCCTGCCACTGTCCTTCCCTGATCACTCCTCTTCAGCCACAGAGGCCCTTCCCTGTTCCTTCTATCCTCTGAACGCTTTCCAACCTCAGGGCCTTTGCACTTGCTGTTTCCTCTGCCTGGAGTGCTCTTCTCCAGAGCTCCACGTGGCTGCTGACCTCCCTGCATTCGGCTCTCAGCTCAAATATCCCGCCCCCAAGGGAGCCCTTCCATCCCCACTCCACTCTCATCAGTTCTCCATCCCCTCACCAAGCTCGGGTTTTTCTTCATGTCTGTTGTGGAGGAAGACTTTATTTTGCATTTTGAGTGAAGACAAAATCACTGCCCACCCCCTCCATGCCCAGAAACCCATGAAATCACACTCTTCACCTTGTACTTTCCTCCCACCTGTCTGAGCTCTGCACATACTGGTCTCCCCAACTGAAGCACCGCTCCCTCTCCTCCCCATCCCCCACTTTCACCTGGTGGATTCCCACAAACCCATCACCTCCCGCGAGCTCAGTAGTCCTCTCCTTTCTGAGGTCTCCCTTGAGCTCCCCAAGCAGATACAAGCCCATTTAGCTGACACTGCCCTGGGCAGTGCCTGCTGATGTCCATTACAGCCAGATGCCCTACACTGAAATGTCCATGTACTCACTTGTCTCTCCCACACACCCGAGCATGCCCCTCCAGGCCCAGAGGACAGAGCGGCCAAGGACTTAGACTCCAGAGTCAAGGAGTGCCAGGCCTGAGTATGAGCTGTGTGACTTGATACAAATTACTTAACCTCTCTGGTCATTTCCTCATCTGTGCAGCAGAGATCATATTCACTGAGCTAAATCATAGGCTACTGATGAGGATTCGCTGATGAACTGCTTAAGAGTTGCTTAACTTTATAAGCAGTAAGCTGGGTCAGAGGATGGTGAGTGGAGGGTGTGCCATTTGAGGTGGGGTAGGGGTAGGGGCACAGAAGACCTCTCTCAAGGGGTGATCATTGAACAGAGCCCTGAATGATGTGGGGAAGGAACCCCAGGGCACTCTGGGGTTCTCCACATCCCACTAATATCCAGCTGACATAGATGTCTATAAGCCTCGTGGCAGGCTAGACTCTGAGGCTGCTCTTTCTTGGTCTGTGAAACTTTATTTGGTGGATACTCTAACAGTACCGGTTGTCTTGACAACCAGGCTGGGTTGCTTATGCTTTGCAATCATGCTCAGGGCAATGAGCTGAAACTGAATTAGGGTCGGGGAGGAGTATGGGGTGCCTAGGGCAGTGGCAGCCCACTCCAGTACTCTTGCCTGGAAAATCCCATGGACAGGGAAGCCTGGTGAGCTGCAGTCCATGGGGTCGCTAAGAGTCGGACTTGACTGAGTGACTTCACTTTCACTTTTCACTTTCATGCATTGGAGAAGGAAATGGCGACCCACTCCAGTGTTCTTGCCTGGAGAATCCCAGGGACAGGGGAGCCTGGTGGGCTGCCATCTATGGGGTCGCACAGAGTCGGACACTACTGAAGCGACTTAGCACCAGCAGCAGCAGGGAGGAGCAAGGATTCCAGTAGCACAGTCCTTGGCCACCTGTGGCCTCCAAGGGCCAAGGCTGGCCCTGTTCTCATTCACAAGCCTACTGAAGCACCAGCCTTGTCTCAGGGGGGTCTCGCCCCACGGCCACTGCCAAGATAGTGCAGGAAAAGGGATGTGAACCACCAGTTGAAGGTCCTGGCTTGATCCTGCAGTTTGTCGGGTTCTGTGGAGAACAGCTCAGGCACCTGGTATTGGGACAGAGGAAGCGATCGGATGAGTGGCAGAAAGTCGGGTTGTGCTGGCAACCCCCATCCAGTGACCATGGGCATGACACATCACCTCTGGGGTTCCTGACTTCCTCATCTGCAGAATTCAGGAGCTGTCTGTGGTGGTCTCAAACTTTCCTTATCCATAGTTACTTAAGCAAGATGGGAGAATCCAAACATATTACCAAGAATGATGAAGGTCGTAAGGCCTAAACACCACGGCCTCCCACTGTGCCCCCCCCCCAACACACACATATACATGCGACAGCCTTGAAAGAGATTCCAGGGATCCTTCCACGATTCAGTGTTTCATGAGTCAATGTCACATCTATATGGCACAGAGTCCTTCCAAAGTGTTAGCCTGAACCACATGAAATTACTGAGATGTGACGATTTTTGACTTGCAGAAGTGGCATTTTCATGTTTCTTCCTAAGCATTTCTTCTGCAGCAGCAGTTCTCTGGGCTCACACAGGAACTACATTGTCCCAGTTCAGCTCCGCTCCTTCCTCTCTGTGTGACACCAGACAAGATATTTCACCTCCCCTATAAAATGGCAAACAAGGAATCTTCCTCATGAGGTCGGCTACTGAGAGGGCTGAAGGGCAGGAGTGCTCTAACTCAGTGGCTGCTAGTACAGGAAGCCCTCCCTGATCTTACAGGGAAGACCCAAATGATTGCCCATGGGCTGAACTCAGGGAACCGTATCCCACTCTTCTCCCTGCCTGGCCTCAGAAAAGCATGTATCCAGAGCAGATAGGAAACAGTCCCAACAAGGTTTCCTAACTGGACATCCTGTCCAGTTGATAAGCTTGAACCACCTTACCTCCTTCTTCCTCCTTTGACACGGTGTCCCTGGGCTGTGGACAGCCTTGACCTGGGCATGGGGAGGGTGTTGGAATATCACAAGTGATGTTTGTCGCCCGGCTTATCTGGGCAGAGCATTAGCGCTCCCTCCCCAGATGCCTACCCAGAGCTTCCCCATTAAGTGCTACATCATGGAGTATGTCAGCCTGAATTAGCAGGCAGGCCCGTCACGGAAGCTGAAGCTCTGAGCTGGCAGCTCCCACTTGGTAATGCCTCTTGATCCTACTGTCATGTTCCCTCCCCGCATCGCCACAGCCACAGGAACCCTGTGCAGACAGTGAGGGTCATGGAGGCCCAGGGAAGAGTTTAGGCAAAGCCCCAGGAAGTCCTCACAGATTCCATTGCTTCCCTAGCCCTGGGGAACCCGCTTTCAGTGCCACTACCTTGGGGAGGTGAGCAGGAATAGGCGAGTACAGAGCTCAAAAGCTCCAGGGAGGGAATTCCTTTGTAACAAACCTCAAAGCAGGGCATGTATCTATGAAAGCGCATAGAATAGACACCCTATTCAAATGCCATGAACATCTCCAATCCCAAATTAGGATTTCTAGCAGCTTAACTGCAGAATTCTACAACTACCACTACCATTATTACTACCCATAATTCTATCAACTCCATAAATCCTATGGGCCCTGTACTCATGTCCCTTACAGAGCATTTATCACTTCCTGTCATGTATAGTATCTGAGTGTGGTGTGATACAGTGGGAAAAGCACTAGCTTTGCAGTCAGATAGACTCTGCAATCATATTCAGACTATGCTTCTACAGCTGGGCAATTCTGGGCCACTGACTGAGCTTCTCTGAGCCTGAGTTTTCTCTTTATCATAGTACTTTGTACTACTACTATCTGTTTCACAGAGTTGTTAAAAGAATTTCCTGAGGTGGGGTATGAAGGATGATTGACACAGTCAGTGCCCAATAACTGTGTGTGGGAGAGTTTCTAAGGCACTGTTCTTACCCATTACAAAGACTTAACTCAGAATAGTATCAATATGTCACCTTCCTTTTCAAAGTTCTACTTCATTCATCCTCTATAATTTGTTCTTCCCACTACATCAGGAATGATCTCACTGAAACTTTGATCCTTATCATATCAAAATCATTGAAAAATCTTTTGATTTCTTCCCATATCTCTTGGGCTGGTGGGCTACAGTCCATGGGGTTACAAAGAGTTGGATACAATTGACTAACACTTTCACTTTTCATTTTCATTTATCTTAGGGTGGTGGTAAAAATCTCTTTGGGGGCCTGCCTCTTACCTACCGTGTCACTTCATCTCCCACCGTGGTTCTCATCACTCTCTGTCTCAATTACATTGACCCATTGATATTTCATTCTTGCATTACTCTCACCACAGGACCTTTGCACATGCTCTTTCTGCTGACTGGATCATTCTTCCTTCCCCTCCTGACCTAGTAAATCCCTTCTCATCCTTTAAGTCATCCAATTCATACTTCCTCAGCAAAACCTCTCCAGACCTCCATGACCAGGTTAAATCCTTCTTTGTGCTATTTCCTCGCCTTTTGGGTGCTTACTACTTTTTATTATGAGATGATTTCATACCTGCCTCCACCATCTGCCAGCCAGATGAAGGCAGGTGTCTGGTTTGGCTCCCCAGTTGAATGTCTCCCCTGCCCCTGTACACTAGGACCTTGTACAGAGCTCAAGAAAATGTTGTTGAAAGGGTGAACAGGAGGTTGAACTGAAGGACAAATCATCTCAACAGATCCCAGCCACCCTTCATGATAAGTAGGGCACCGTGGATTGCAGATAGTATAACCAGGGCCCAGAAGGGCAAGATAATTGCTCAAGCTCACACAGCCTGTCAGTGAGGGGTGAATCTGTGGTCAGAACCAGTTCTGTTAGTTTTTGCCTTCCCTGGGCCTCTGGTATAGAACCATCATCCACAACAAGGTAGGGAGCTTGTGAAGACTTTCCCTTCCATCCCACTCCTGGTTTTTAGAGGACCCCTGGTTCTTCCTACATCCACATCTCAAGCTTCTCTGATTTCCAGGATATCCAGTGCCACATTTGTATAGGATTTTGTGTTTCTTCTGAATTCTTCATTCAACTTTTTTTTTTAAAGGTTTTTGTGATGTGGACCTTTTTTAAAGTCTTTTTTGAATTTGTTACAATGTTGCCTCTGTTTTATGTTTTGGTTTTTTTGGAGTCACAAGAAATCTTAGCCTCCCAACCAGGGATTCAAACTTGTACCCCCTGCATTAGAAGGCAAAGTCTTAATCACTGGATCACCAGGAAAGTCCCTTGTGTGCAAAACTATTTAACTGTCTGATTCTTTGACCCATAAGAAGATAACAATTGTTCACATATTCTCATTCATTCAACAAATACTAAGTATCCTTCATATATCAGTAAGATGACCATATAATTTATTGTCCAAACGAGGACAGTTTTGACATGACAGTGTACCCTGCCTTGTTGATATACAGGTTAAATGAAGATCTTCTCAGATAAAACAATGGGTTCCCTATATTTTAATGACTGATTTTGGGCTACTAGAATCGAGTGATTATATGCTTTCCCAAAATTCTTTTAAAAAGATTAAAGATAGAACCAGGATGGGGCCTAGGCTCCCAAAGCCGTGAAGACTAAATTTTAATCTCAGTTGAACTAGACATTTCTAAAAATTTCTACAACTTCATTTTGAAAATAGATTTCATGTTTTAAAAAACAAACAATCTGAAACAACATCTCTAGCAGCTGTTTCCCTGAGAGGAGGCCACTTGAAAAAAATCTTAGAGTCTATAAAGGATGAAATTGCCCATCAGGACTAAGGGATGGTGACATTTCTTAAAAAGAAGGAAACTAAAAGGCACCACAGGGAATAGGAACAGCATGTAATTTATCAGTCTCTTTCTCTAGCTTAGATCTCCTTTGATGTAATGTGGTTGTGATTTTGTATGTGATAATGAAGGACATAAACATGCACACTCTTTCCTAATGAAGAGCTTTGGTTCTGAAGCAGTTTCTTTCTCTTACATCCCAGGTGCCTGTCCTGAGACCCATGGACCTGATGGTGGAGGCCACCCCACGAAGAGTGTTTGCCAACGCGCACACATATCATATCAACTCTATATCAGTCAACAGCGACTATGAAACCTACATGTCAGCTGATGACCTGAGAATTAACCTATGGAACTTTGAAATAACCAATCAGAGTTTTAGTATCCTTTCTTTGGGGCCAATAACCAGTTGGCTTGAATCAAGACTATTCAGGTATGAGCAAGCTTGGGAGGAAATGGAATAGAAAGGGGCAATCACTATCGAAGACTTAGCACTTGTGGAGAACTGTTCCCTTTTAAATTATATTGGCATCTGTGATACTCTTTCACGCAAAGTTAGGGAGGTATTGAATTGCAAGTAATGAACCAGGACTACCTTTGGGTTAGAACACTGAATCACTTCCTTTACGCAGAAGCATTTGTGTGTCATGAATTAGAACTTTATCAGCTATAAGGCCAGACGGTAGAGTTCAGTGTAAGGTTCCTTCCTCTTGATGGATTCACAAATGGCCTGTATCTACATTATGGACCACAGTTGCACAGGAGATGGTTTTCATTGTTTCATAATAATGAAAGTAATAGTGGATTTGTTGAATTCCAGGCACTGTGCTAGGAACTTAACATATAGAATCTCATTTTGAAAAGTGCACACATCATAATTGTCCAGCTTGATGAATTTTCACAGGCAGAGGGCTCCTGAATAAGTAACAGCTAAATCAGAAAATCAAACTTGATTAGCAATGCTCATGTCCCCATCATACTTCTTCAGTCTCTTCCTGCCAAGACTATGTTGGATATAACAACCCCATATTGAAATTATTATTATCTTCTGTTTAGCTCAAATTTAGAGAAATCAGGACAACTGCTGAATGCGTAGATGACCCAGCATTCTCATCCTACTATGTTGACCCTATATTTAATATTAAAATCAGTCATTTATTCAGCACCTATCATGTGGTCCATTCCACCACAGACCTGACTTTTCACTTGAATTCCCAGTCTTAATGATTTCACCACCCAGGCAGCTGAGGAACTGACGTTAAGAGTCAATATTGATCCTTTCTCCCAGTTACCAGGCTGTCCACCCCCCAACCCAGTTTGTCCACGAGCCCTGGCTTTGCTTCCTCTAAAATGTATCTCAGATCCACTCATCTCTCTCTATCTCCACTCCTGCCAACCCACACTAGTATCGGCCACGGTTCTTTCACCTTTGTGACTGCAATAATCTACTCTCTGGTTCCTGTTCTTTCTTGCTGTCCTACACAACACATGTCCAACATAACAGAGTGGGCCTTTCCACATGTAATTCATATATCATTCCTCCCAGGACTAAACCACACTGGTAGTTTACTTAAACTTAGAATAAGGTCCAAGTTCTTAATCTTGGACTGTGAAATTTCACGTGATCGTGTGCCTGCCTCCCTCTTTGCTGTCTTGTCAAACCACCCTCCCCTAGGTCACTCTTCTTCAGCCACCTAACCTCTTTTCTGTTCCCCGGTAATGCTTGTTCTTCCTTCCATTCTCTGCGTCTGTTGTTCCCTCTCCCTGGAATACTTTGCCCCCCGAGTCCCCAGGGCTGACTTTTTACATGTCATCATATAGACTTCAATCTCCTGTCACCTCCTCAGCGGCACTTCCTCCCACTAAGTCCCAGGTAACTCCCAATAACCTTCTATCCCCATTAACTTCGTAACACGTGTCACTATTTATAACTGTTTCTTTTTCATTTGTGTATTTTGGGTTTCCCCGTCTTTGAATGTGAATGTTATGAGAGAAGGAACTTTGTATAATCCATTCCTGTATCCCAGTACCTAGAATATTCTGACACACAGAAAGTACTGTTTGATTGGACGTGTCAAGTTTGAACTATTAGTGGGTCACTAAAATGGAGATAATCCATTAGTTAATTGATAATGAAATAGAATCTGGCAATTTCACCATAAGAGTATATTAGTTATAGTAAAGCTCTGAATGTTCTGATATGAAATAGAGTCCATAATGGCTCCAGCATATGAAAGATTATTTCTCTTGTAAAGTCCAATATTGCTGATCTCCATCAGCAAGCAGCCTCCTCCAATCAGTGATTCAGGTTCCTCCCATCTTGTGGTTCCCCAGTGTCACCAAGCCTTATCTGCATCTGTACAGCAGAAGAGGAAGATGGTGTAGGACCACACAAGGAGCCGCCTATGAGCCAGGTTCTAAATTAGCATGCATTCCATTAGCTAGAGCTCAATCGCATGAGCACCTCTGACTGTGAGGCAGGCTGGGAAATGTGGTATAGCTGTTGCACATAAAGAAAAAGACTGGTTTAGGTGGTCAGTCACCAGGTGTCCACTGCAGAAAGGTCTCCCAAGGCTTCTCAGGGAAGGCAGCTCTAAGCCAGTGGTGGGGATTATGGAGACTGAGAGCCGACCACTAAGACCATGGCTGACATCTTTTGTTGATCACAGAGCAGATGGGACATACTGTCTGAGCCTAGGAGAATCTGCCCACAGATTTTGCCTGGAAGTGCAGCTGCTAACAGAACGAGTGTGGGTGGTGGTTCCCTGTCTGCCTTGACATCTATTCCAAGAGCCAGAAATCTGTTCAGGCTCAGCTGCTGTCACTCTGAGCTTCTGCTGCCCCAGTCTCGGTGACATGTTTTCCGAATTTTGCCTCTAGGGCTTCAAGAGGGAGCGAAGTTTCTTTAGGCACTTTAGGAGACAGATGCCTTGGGGAGAATGCAAAGGGGAAGTATTAATAGCACAGTTGAGGTTATATTCTGCAGATGTGTGACAGCCTGCCAGATGCTGGCATACAAATGAGCCCATGCCATTCACCCTTAAAACAGCCATATGTAAAATAATCATTGTCATCATGAGAATGATGATAACTGATATCTATATGGTTATTTTCATCCAAACCGCCCTGAGCACTGAGCAGACTGTACAAACTGGGACCCTTTAGCTTGCTGTCTCTGAAGTGCAGCCGCCTCTGGGGTAGGAAGCAGCCGTCTTTCGAAGCAGCCGTCTTTCAGCCTTGGAAAAGCACCAGCCACCAGACAGGTCTTCTTAAATCAGATGTTGTTTAGTGTCATTTCCATGGTGCTTCTTCTCCACTGAAAGGGGCAGAAGAAACATGGTTCTGGATAGAAAAGTGTGGGATTCCCAAAGTATGGTATGAGTAACCCTGACATGGGAGGCAAGCTTCTTCTAAATACTATGTGGATGTTGTATGTCTTCATAATTATGTATTTATGACAATGAATATTATACAACTGTCATATCCTATGATATCACAAATGCTGAAAAATCCATTTAAATTATGTAATGCATATATGTAAAGAAAAGTACTAGTAGCCATTAAGGCAAGTAGTGTTGCAATGTGGTTGTTTAAAGTCATAGCTTCCAGTGACTAGCATTTGGTGTGACATTGGCATTATGCTTGAGAATACAGTCTTTGGAGTCCAATAAGCCTAAAGTTCTCACCCAGCTCTACTACTTGCTGGCTGAGTAAGCTTTATCATGGCTCTTAACTTAGCCAAGTCCCTATATCACGATCTGCAGAGAAGAGCTCTGTCAAAGAGAATTGTTTGAGTTTTGTAAAAGGTGTTTATAAACATGCACATATACTCATGCATATGCATATATATGTGTACATATATGCTTAGGGCAGTACCTTGCTGAGTAAATGACCATTGAACAGGGACCACCACAATCATAATTATCCTAATAATTATTTAGTTATGTTTATCTTTTCCTGCATTGGGTCTTTGCTGCTGCGCTCGGGCTTTCTCTAGTCATGGTGAGTGGGGATTCTTCAGTTGTGCCACGTGGGCTTCTCACTGCGGTGGCTTCTCCTGTTGCGGAGCGTGGGCTCTAGGCACATGGGCTGCAGTAGTTGTGGCTCATGGACTTTTGAGCACTGACTCAGGAGTTATGGAGCAGGGGCTTAGTTGCCTTATGGCATGTGGAATCTTCCCGGACCAAGCATCGAACCCATGCCCCCTGTTTTGGCAGGTGGAGTTCTTAACCACAGGACCACCAGGGAAGTCTACAGTCATAATTATTGTTGAAAGTAAAAGGAAACTAGAAAAGTTGAGTGTTAGAAGGGTATATTCTATTCTGTTGAATTTATTATCTGGGTCTTCTCAGTTCTAGACACCCCCTTCAGTTCTGCTATTTGGTGTTCTTTGCAAGATATTGCTCATTATATCCTAGTTACCAGATATCTGCAAGGTCTCTGAGGTCCAGGCCTCGTGTTTAGCACCATATCAGGGGGAGAGATTCCTAGCCTTATGGCACCTGGTCTTGTATCCTCTTCCTTCCAGCCATAGTCAACCTGTCCCTGTTGTGTGTAACAGGTTCTACCATAACATGGTCAGACTTTGGCCTTAATGGGTTAACTACATCAGGACAATAACAACTCATTTCTAGATTAGTGGTTTTCTAGGTCAAAAGGCAGCCCTGACTTTACAATAAAGGAAGGATGTTTCTTAATTAGGAAAAGTATGATATACCTGGGATCCTTTGGACTCTGTTCTCAGTTCTAAGAAGGAGTTGACTCTGGGCTTTTACCTAGTTTTGGAACCTATTAAATAAATCCACATCAAATAAAAGTAATGATACAGCCCTCCACAGCTATATACTGAGACCTAGTTTGTGCTAGGCACTGCATTAAGCCATGGGGATACAAGAATAAAAAGAAACAAATTTTCTGCCTTTAGAATGACATTAATCAAATAATCACACTAATGAAAATACAGTTACAAACTGAAGTAAATACTGCAAAGAAAGGAAATATGGTTTGGTGAATTAGGGAATAAAAGAAGGCTTTGCTGAGGAACTGATTGTTGAGTTGAGATTTGTAAGAAGATGAGCATGAGCTAACTTGGTAAAAATCAGTCCATCGTGTACAAAGGTCCCGTGGTAGGAGGGAGCATGATGTGTTGGTGGAACTCAAGGAGGTCAGAGAGTGAAGTAAATTTGTAAGCAAGGCTGGAAACATGAGCAAAGGACATACCTTGTGTAACCCCAGTCTCCAGACATGAGACAGAGGATTTCTCTGGGAGAAACCAACTGGATTCCAGGGTGCTTCATCTATGAATTGGTCTTTATCACCCCTCTGCATCCGCCTCACTTGTCAACTGAGCAGAGGTCCTTTTGGATTTTGATTCCCTGATCATAACCACAACTTTCGGCTTTTAGTTTCTGTCACTTTAGTACCATGGACAGCACCCTTCCTTTTACCCCAATAGAATGTTTCTGGGCAGGCTTTGAAGGAAGCTATGGGGCTTCCCAAATTTCTCTCCCTTGCTGCTGTTGCGGCTTTATCCCGTGGCTTAATGCAGTGCCTAGCACCAACTAGGTGCTCAGTCTGTAGTTGTAAGGACTGTATCTTTCCTTTTACTTGATAAGGATTTATTTAACAAGTTGCATAATGGACGAGGTAGGAGCCCAGGGTCAGCTCCTCCTTAGTCCTGTCCACAGCTGCACATATCAATCTTAGTCTGACATTTAGTGAAAAAGCAGAGCATCCCTCCCGATGGCACATCCAGCACATTGGCATGTGTGTGCCAGAGCAGCCCCTTCCTTGCCATGTTAATGCCACCTTGGTGGACTTTCCCAGACCCGGTGCCCTGCTTGTGTGGTCGCTGTCCCTCTGCATCTGAAACCAGATCCAGGGCTTTGGGGGACTGGGGATTTCTCTGCCCTTTGAGCCTCATGTTATCAGTAGAAAGGATGAGAAAGCAACTCTGCAGACTTCTTCTGGGGCTCCTTGAACTTCCCTGGAGTTGTGTCACTTAGTAGTTGGGAAGGCAGATTCTGGAGTCAGAGTCACTGGATTTGAATCCAGCTTCCTCCCCTAAGAGCTGTGACCTTTGACATTTCTCTGGCCTTCAATTTCCTCATCAGTTAAGGGGATAACAGAAGGTTACTGTGAAGTTTAAATGAGGTAGCCATTAGAGTACTTCGCTGAGTGCCTGGCACAAAGGGAAGACTATGCACAGTAGCTTTTATTGTTGGGGGCATATTTTAGGTTCTCTGTTCTTCCTACCCTGGATCCCACTCTTGTTCCTTGGATCCCATTCTCTCCTAAGAAAAGCACGGGTTAAATGGTCTACACCCAGGTGGGGCAGTGGTAAAGAATCTGTCTGCCAGTGCAGGAGACATAAGACATTGGGTTCGATCCCTGGGCTGGGAAAATCCCCTGGAGGAGGAAATGGAAACCCACTCCAGTATTCTTGCCTGAGAATCCCACAGGCAGAGGAGCCTGGTGGGCCACAGTCCATAGAATTGCAAAGAGTTGAACACAACTGAGCGACTGAGCACGCATACATCCAGGCCTGATATCTTGGCCTGTTGACCTACTGTGAGTTTTCTGCATCGTAAAAAAAAAAAAAAAAAAAAAAAACCTTGCCTAAAAAAGGCTGCTAAGTCATAAGAATAAATTAAAGTAAAACCCAGAAAAATGTAAAGATTTTTATTTTATTGGAATATAGTTGATTTACAATGTTGTGTTTCTGCTGTACACCAAAGTGAATCAGTTATACATGTATCTACTCTTTTTAGATTCCTTTCATATATAGGTAATTGCAGAGTATTGAGTAGAGTTCCCTACAGATAGCTAATGAGAACTCATCAACATTTCCTGAGCACTTTCGGTGTGCACTGGAGATGCCAAGATGAATAAAAAATCCATCCCTGATATCATAGTCCTGTCATCTACAGGGAGGATGAATTCAACCAGAGAAGCAAAACCAATAGGGAAGGGTATATGAGAGTGTGGAGAGAGAGAGAGACAGACTGGCATATTATAGTGAATTAGCCTGACAAACCCAAAGTCTGTAAGGCCAGCCGTCAGGCACAGAAAGACCACAAGAAGCTGGAACACAAAGGCAGGAACAGCACAGGCCACATTCACACACGGCCACCAAGATGGAAGAGTGAGAGGGAAGGGAGAGAAGCTGTGGTCTCAGCATCTGTTGGGGTCTCTTCCTCAAGAAGACCTAAAACTTGGTTTAACTGCCTTCCAACAGACTAGTTCAGGCCCACCCAGGATAACCTCCGTTATGATTCAATTAAAGTCAACTGACTGGGGCCTTTAACCAGGTCTGCAGAGTCCATTATAACAGCATGTAGATCACTGTTGGGCTGAACACAGGAGAATCTGTGCATGTGTGCAGAGTGGCTGCTTTCTCTCTTTTGTCCCTCCATTTGCCCGAGAGAATGAACCTTGTTACCCCACCACAACCAGAAACATTTTAGAAATGTTGTGCTTCACCAAGTTCACATTTCACAGAGCTTCCAAAGTGAGCATGTGGACAGAGGGAGACAGACACGCAACCATACTAGGGAGGATGAGACTGACAGTGTTTTTGGGCGGGGGAGGGAGTGCCTCTATGAAGTAGCAGGTGGATTACATCATCTCCTATAGTTTTCTTCCTTTCTTTGTTGATAAATTCACAAGTTCAAAGGCATTTAAAATGAGGGTTAGGTAGTAACTGGCCACAGGATTTGAGATTAAAATCTAGGCCGTTGTTTGTTTAGTTGTTAAGTCATGTCCAACTCTTTGCAACCCCATGTGTAGCCTGCCAGGCTCCTCTGTCCATGGGCTTTCCCCAGCAAGAACACTGGAGTGGGTTGCCATTTTCTTCTCCAGGGGGTCTTCCCAACCCAGCAACTGAACATGCCTCTCCTGCATTGGCAGGTGGATTCTTTACCACTGAGTCGCTATCTTACTCTTATATTCCAGGAAAATGCCCTGTATCACAGTATCTTAAGTGTATTCCTAGAGGTACGGTCAAGGTGCTATGGATAGATAGGTAGGAAGGATCATGAAAGAAGGGCTGGAACATTTCATACAGAAAGTAACACATGGATTGGCCTTTGAAGGAAGTATTGAATATTTTCTAATGGAGAAATTTCAAGCTCTGTGTCACATGAATAGGAAAGAGGCTGTGGCTATGGGGCTTTCAAGTACCCCCCACCTACAGTTGTAAAGGACATCTTATCCCATGTCTTTGCAGCTCAACACATGTCCCAAAGCACCTCCTAGGGCACCATGTATCTCTTTGTCAGTCCCATCATAGTGAGCCTAGCAACAGGCAAAGCGTCCGTGCGTGTTTGCACATTGGCTTTTCCAAAGCTCTTAAAAGAGGAAGATCCCTCAGAGACCTCTCTGGAGATTTTCAGTGTGTTGCCATCAAGCAGCAAGTCCTTTCTGCTGACCAGATCTGGATGGCTTGTAATCACTGCTTTCTATCCAAAGATTAATTTCAGACTTTGGAATAAAGATTTCAGATAAACTCTTGCTCCCTAAAACAGAATCCAGCTCTAATATGCCCAGTTTTCAAGGTCATGATAAGGCTATTCTCCACTTTCAGTATTGGCAGGCTTGAAGTGCTATCTGAAAAGCCTCGACTGCTTTTGAACATGGGTGTCTTACCCAGGTAAATCTAGAGTCCAGTCTCTGACTCAACAGGCAGATTGGCCTCCTGCTGGCTCTGCTATCAGAAAGAAAGGGGAGGGAAAAAATCTTCTCAGTATCAGCAAAATTAGCAGAGATAAAGACAGAAGCATATGAGAATATCTTCAAAAACTCACAAACCTAATGCATATAAAAGTTATCTTTGGAAAAAAAGACATGTTTTCTTTGAAAGTTTGGATTATTCAATCCACTGCAAAAACATTTAATAAACAACTTTTTCTACACTGTCTTATTTGATCATCAAAATTTCTCAGACTAACAGAGTTAACAGAATGATACCCATTCAAAGGCAAAGAAATTGAAATCCTGAGAGAGAGAAAATGACTTTCCCATATCTTGGAGCAAAATAGAGTTAGAAAGAAAATGAATTCTAATCTTTTGACCCCACTTGTTACAATTGCAGTATTTATCACAATAATGTCTTCAGCTTTACCCACAGACGTGGTTCCTGGTTTCTCAACTGTCTCATAGATGGTTCTAAGCCAAGGAAGCTACTTTATTCACTGTTTGTCTTCTTGGTTTAATAATATGGATTCATTGTAGATATTATAAAATGACCTATAATCTCACCACCTAATTTNTACCCTAGCCCACCCCTGTGCTCACATGCTTTCTCTCCCATCCCCCTGGGGCAGCTCCTGTCGACCTTGTCTTGTGATCGTAGCTTATTTGCAGGCACCAGCAGCAACTTTATTGAAGCCTGAGTGACACCAGCCCCTGTGACATGTGGCCAGAATGTCCTAGGGAAAGTATGACCCTGGTGCCTATGAGGAAAACGCCCGCCTTGCTGCTTGGGGTTGGCTTAGTCTGTCTTAGCACCATGTCCAGGCTCACAGGTTGGTTGCCGGTCAGCCACTAGCTCCCTCAATATGTGGCGTAAGACCACAGGCCCAGCAGCGGTAGCCCATGGAACCTGTGGGTCTCGTCTGTGATGGTGAAAATGACCTTCAGGCAGATGGGGCACTGGGAGTGCTCAGAGCCTGGCCCAGTGCTGCCCTGGGCACAGCATCCCAGGGATGGAGTCAGTGGACTGGAGCCCCAAGGACAGCTGGGGCACTTGGGTAGGTCTGGGGCCTCCCAGAGGAAGCACTCAGTTTGAGGGGACCCTGGGCCTGGAGGTTCCCAAGGATTAGGACAGCCTGAACAGGTTAGGAGTAGGGGACAGGGAACTGGAGTGGCTTGGGTGAGCCTCTGACAACGGTGGGTGAGTCAGTCTGACCTTGGGGTTGGGTGGTGTGGGCGTGGAGTGGTCAAGGCTGGGGGCTCAGAGCAGGTGCCCACTGGGATTGGGGGAGGGCAAGACTGTCCTGCAGGTCAAAGTGCATCTCATGGCTCCACCCATCTGTCCCTCACACCCACGTATGAGTAGAAGCTCTCCTGGCCCCTCTTCTGCCAGTAACCCTCAGTGTCAAAGGACAGCTTGCCAGTGACTGCCTTCATCTGGCCTGGTGCCAGGAGCCCAGGGCTGCAGTCATCCAGGTCTGTGCAACTGAGGAGGGGAGGGAGCAGTGCAGAGGGGGCCCCTGCTGGTCTCCTGGGTCTGTGTGCTTAGTGGCCTGACTCTGATCAGGGTGAGCAGGGCCTGGATGGCTGTGCAGCAGGGCAGCACCCAGGAACCGAGGCTACACTGCCTCACTGTGCTAGGGAATCCCAGAGAAGGCAGAGAAGCTCCCCGTCCACTGACAAGCAGTTATCACTTCATGTCTGACATGAACAGATTTTCTCTATGACTAAGTGCACTTATTTACAAACTGAAATAAAGTGGGTTGTTCTAACCATAAAAAAAAATTTCTTTGGAAATAAGAAATAATTTTACTGCAAAACAGAGAACACACAACTTTAACATTTTTAAAATGCAGCATACTTGATTAACTTTAACTTTTGTCATACCCAAAATGCTAAGTTATGTGCTTTGAAAGAATTCAATTTGTTCTCTGATTAAAGATCAAAGAACATTTGATTCCATTCAGAATTGAAGCCAACAAAACTAGTTAACAAAGTTTCTTATAAATAAAATGATGCTAATCTTCAAACCAACTTAACCAATATATGGATTAAATCTAAAGTAATCATAAAGATACCATTTTCTTATTATATGTAACATTTTCATAAACATACTTTCAAAAGCAATTTCAAAAAATTTTATTGTAACTTCTAACCGCTTCTATATTATTTAGGGTCCAATAAGTGATGGGTATCCTCCTCTTGATGATATTCTGGGTTTAGAAGGAATCGTGAAATGAAAGGATACTTATTTTTAAACTAACTGATAGGATCCTAAGTTTTAGAGATATACCACTGTTGTCAGTCATTTAGGAGTAGAACTGAAATAGTCACAACAGAAGAGATCAGTCAGATATAAGCTACCTGAGGGAATGTATCCCTAATGCTTAGAACATTACTGCACATACAGTAGGCACTCATTTACTAGATTAATGTATGAAAAATGCATATGAATATAATTTAAGATACAAATAAAAGGTACTATGTACACTCTCCATGGTTATAAAATCCAACCAGCTCCACAAACTTTATCTATTTGCTATTTTTCCAAATTTTGCCAATTTAATATATCATCTGTCTCAGCACACTGGCAATATGTGTGTGTGTGTGTGTGTGTGTGTGTGTGTGTGTGTGTATAACAAAAGTTGTTCAGTCATGTCCAGCTCTTTGTGACCCCATGGACCATAGCATGCCTGGCTCCTCTGTCCATGAAATTTTCCAGGCAAGAATACTGAAGTGGGTAGCCANGTGTGTGTGTGTGTGTGTGTGTGTGTGTGTGTGTGTATAACAAAAGTTGTTCAGTCATGTCCAGCTCTTTGTGACCCCATGGACCATAGCATGCCTGGCTCCTCTGTCCATGAAATTTTCCAGGCAAGAATACTGAAGTGGGTAGCCATTCCCTTCTCCAGGGAATCTACTTGACCCAGGATCAAACACAGGTCTCCTGTATTGCAGGCAAATTCTTCACCATCTGAGCCACCAGGGAAGCCCATATGTATAATAGTGAAATCAACTGTTTATATGTCTGCCTCCTGTGCTAGAGTCTGCAGTCTATGTCTTACAAATCTTTGTATCATCAGCATCTAGCTCAGTGACTGACACATGGTTAAGAACTATGAAATATTTGTTGAACTAGCTAGCTATGATTTGAATAAGACAATTAATATCTGTAATCATTTTTCGCCTAAAAATAAAATAAGGGTTCTCAGTGCCATCAATACTTCCACATAGAACCATCTGGAAATGTGTGGGGACAGGGTTTCTTGTTATCCTAATGCCAGAGATGTATTACTGGCATTATTGACTGGGTGGTACCAGGCAAGCTAAATATACTGCAGTCACTAAAATAATCCCTCACATTGAAGCATCCTCCTGCCCAAAATGTCATAGTGAGGCCACTCAGAATTTTAACCATTAATGTCCTTTCAAGTTTTAAAATTCTAAGTGGAAACTAAATTTTGAAAATTATTGCTTTAAAATGCAGACATGAGTATCAACATCAGCTAAGAAGCTTACTGTTATGTTTCTTATTGCCTTTTATGTGTGTTCTAGGTGGCGTATTTCTCTCAAGTACAGTATGTGGACTCTATGAGTGAAATGTCTAAACTTTTCTGGTGTGAATGTCAAACTCATGCCCTTATTCCTTACAGATCCAAAACCATCTTAGGAAATCTTTTTGGCTCTTGTACGTCAACCCAGTTTGAAGTGAGAGGATCTGGGAGATGGAAAAGGACCAAAAGGCTCTCTTATTCTCCCAGCTGCCTCCCAAATTTATAAAAGCCACCAAGACAATGAATCTCCTTCTAATGAGTCATAAAAATGATACTTATTCCTCAGACCTCCTGCTCTAGATGGAAGGCTGGTGGTATTTCCTGTGGCTTACCTTTTGGTGACTTGTGGCTATTTGTAACTTGTGCAACTGATCGGAACTCAGATGCAAGGTATGCTCTTTTTTATTTAGTTCTTTCATCACAACCTTTTGATTTTCCTGCTTCTGGGGTAATATTAACAGTGTGAGTAATAGCAACCTTGCCCTTTTGTAAAAAAAAATACTAGGTGGAAGAATGATTCAGCAGGTATGGTTACATACAACTTCCAAGTCTATGTTTCTCAACAGTGCATCCAAGGGTCAAAAAACTCCATAAGTCACAGCCAAACTTTGTCACAGACTCCTGTTTCAATTTTACCTATTTGTTAGCTCCCAGCTGAAATGTAATCTTTTATTACCTAAGTTCCAGAACTTTTTGGTTTTATTATTTTTCTGATTAAAAAATTTTAGCTGTTTTATTTGTTAAATTTTGTTTATATATTTAGTCTTAGCTAAATTTAGTCTTAGCTCTTTCATCCACTCATGTGTAATTACTCCCCAAGGTAAAGTATATGGTATATATCCACTCACAGTTTTCTTCCTAAATAAATGCTATTATAGATTACATCGATTCTCATCACCATATTTCTCATAGCCATTCTCTTTCCTTAATTACCAAGCTCTGGGAAACAAAACTCACTTGGGTTATGCCCCTCTTCTCTCTCCAGGCCCATATTGTGTGATGGTTCTAATAGGAAACTATAGCTTACATCTGGTTCTTACTTCAGGATCATTCCACTTAAAACTGTCCATCTAGTCCCTTAAATAAGACATCTTGGGGGACTAATGATTAATCATCCCATGCTCCCACATAATTGTGCTGTCATACATCTGGTATCTTTTTAATTAAGGGGGATACTATGAATTAGTAATAGCCATCAAAGGCCTTAATACAGTCAAACAAATTGTAACCCTATTGCCATTTAACTTATAACCCTAACCAATATCATAACCAAAAGGGGTTAATTAGTCAATACTTGTAGGACATAAAAAATGTAATTATGAACTTGTATACTTATTATCATCAAACAAAATTATTTTAACAAGCCCTCTTAACCCTTCATAGACCTTTACCCATACATGTTATACAGGTATGTCCCTACCCCACTTTTCAAAATTTTGTTCTATGCTGCTTTACCTTTACATTAATATCTGTTTTCACTATCCAAAAGAAATGCAAAGAAGATTTTCACTTTTATGAAAAAAAGGTGAAAAGTGAAAATTGCATTCAATGTTTGTTTTGCAGGAATCCTTATAGAGACAGCATGTGCCCCGAGCGGGAGAATGGCCCCATCAAGCTCCTTCCCTGGGTACAAAATTCAGCATAGCATTAAGCCATGACAGCTTTCAACTGTGTCTATAAGCATTCGTGCTTCATCTCTATTTATTACATCTGGAGCATCCACTATCAACGTAATTGCTTCTTCCTTTTAAGCCACTGGCTTACAAAAGTTTTCATAAGAATGTTCTGCTTTTGAAAGTGGTGGTGGTGGTTTAGCTGCTAAGTCATGTCAGACTCTTGCAACCCACATCTTCTGTGTCTCCTGCTTTGGCAGGTGGATTATTTACCATGGAGCCACCTAGGAATCCTCATAACAATTCATACAAAGCCTACATAATTTTAATTATCTCATAATTTATAGCATATATCCTCCAACTATATATAATCTCAACCAAACATGCTCTAACCTAACTACAAATTAAATGAAATTTTAAAACACTAAAATGTTTAAAAAATTAAATTTCATGGACTAAAATTTTTTTAATTCTTTAATAGATTTAAACCTACATCTGAAAGCTCTTCATTCACATACTGTTGAAGTCTAGCTTGGAGGATTTTGAGCACTACCTTACTAGCATGTGAAATGAGTGCAGTTGTGCAGTAGTTTGAACATTCTTTGACATTTCCCTTCTTTGGGATTGGAATGAAAATTGACCTTTTCCAGTCCTGCAGCCACTGCTGAGCTTTCCAAAGTTGCTGGCATATTGAGTTCAGCACTTCAACAGCATCCTCTTTTAGGATTTGAAATAATGCAGTTGGAATTCTATCACCTTCAGTAGTTTTTTTGTTTATAGTGATGTTTCCTAAGGCCTGCTTGGCCTCACACTCCAGGATGTCTGGCTCTAGGTGAGTGATCATACCATCATGGTTATCTGAGTCATTAATACCTTCTTTGTACAATTCTTCTGTGTATTTTTGCCACCTCTTCTTAATCTCTTTTGTTTCTGTTAGGTCCTTGCCATTTCTGTCCTTTATTGTGCTCATTTTTGCATGAAATATTCCCTTCTTATCTCTAATTTTATTGAAGAGGCCTCTAGTCTTTCCCATCCTATTGTTTTCCTCTATTTCTTTGCATCATATATGTGCTAATATACAATTTTTTTTTTNTTGGTATCTAAAGAATGACTTGGAGAAGGAACACGTGAAGTTCAGGAGGAATGCAAAAGCCTGATCATAATGGCCCTGATAATGGACTTAAATTTTGTTTCAAACTCAATGAACAGCCACTAAGGTAACCAGAGGACTAATCTGACTACAATTATTTTTTTGGAGAAGTTGCTTAGACTGAAGAAGAAGGATGGATGCTGGGTTCTGTCTGGGAGAACAAAGGGACACAAGGAAAGAGGTTAGGAAGATCCTGTAATGAACACAAGGATTTCTTAACAATGCATTGTTAAATTAAGGGCACAGGATTCTTTCTTTGATGGAGGTGGCTGTCCTATACATTGTAGAATGCTTTTCACAACTAAAAGTGACTCCAGACATTGTGAAATATCCTGGGGTGAAAATTGCTTCTAGCTGAGAACCATAGATCTAGACTAAAATTTATTGGCAGGTCTTCAACACGATCTTCTTGTATCTGTGATCTGTCCATTACGTATAAGCATTCTGAGAGATTCAATGGAGAGGTAAGACATCTTACACTCAAGCAATGTCAAGTTTGGCTGATGGGACAAGATGTACCCGGGATACCCAAGTGAGTGGTGGAGACAATTAGGGGTGTCGACATTTGTAGGGGCGTGGGGCATTGGAAGGAGACCTTAAGTGGAGAGGCAGAGGCTGAGGAGTCATGTTGAAGCACAAGTAGGATTTGGTTAGGTGAGAAGCAGACAGAAGGGTGTTTTTGGCCATGCACACAAGGGCACGGCCTTCAGGGCAAAAACCTGAAGTTAGGAAGTGATGTAGCACCTTTAAAGAGTCTTAGCAAGAAGTGTTGGGCTTAAGTTAAAGAGGAATATGGAGAAAATGAGTCAAATAGGTATGAAGGTTTATATCAAGTCAGTGGTTGAATATCAGAGTCAAAAGTTTATGCCTCCATTCATTCATTCATTCACTGAGTACCTGCTCTATACTCAGAGTCTGGCTCCTCTGATAGCTAGTCCTTCTCAAACTTCTGCACCAGGTACAGCGCTCCCAGAGCCAGGCCGTGAACCTCGCTGCTGTGAAGGAAGGGCAGTGAAAAGCAATTCAGCCTCTCTGATGTGCTCTGGGTGGCCTGGTTTCTCAGCAAAAGCAAAACGCCACACACCTGGCAGAGGCCCAACACCTGAGGGGACATGCTGACCACAGACGATTTTCTTTGAAGTCTTATTTTTCCATCTGAAAATTTCACATGGGTTTTACATTTTATTCCCATAAAATGACTACTTTCCACTTAATTTAATATTTACATTTCTGCTGCTGCTGCTGCTAAGCTGCTTCAGTCGTGTCTGACTCTGTGCGACCCCACAGACAGCAGCCCACCAGAATCCCCCTAGGATTCTACCCATCCCCAAATTTCAAACAAAATTAACATTTCCAAAAGATGCAACATTTACCTATGGTTTCCTATACTACTTCATGCACCCCCATACCCTCGTCCTCCTCCACCCTGACCTCCAGGGATACATACGTGTGCCCCAATTTGAGAAGCACAGTGCCTAGGATGTGAAGAGCAATTGGAGATCACTGTAATCTTTATATTTTATGGAAGATTAACACAGTGGTCATGGGAGGAAACAGGAGAATTAGAATGTTATGCTTTTGTCTCAATACAGTGGAAATTCATAACCTAGATAAGGATGGTAGCTATGGAAATAGAAGAGAAAGAAAAGGAAAAATAAACATTTTCTTTTCAAATAACTGTGGGGATGTAAAGCAATATTAGAGGATGGCATTCATCACACATGGATATTACTTATTCAATATCCTTTCCCTCAAGAGGAAGACATGAATCGAATCTTTTGGGTTGACCAAATAATTCATTCAGACTTTTTCATAAGATGTTACAGAAAACCCCAAGTGAACTTTTTAGCTAACCCAATATTTTGCTCACATTGTATCACAAAGGACTGACATACAAACAGGTGCTCAGTAAATATTGATTCCATAAATAAATTTACGCCTGAGGGTTGAAATAAATGGCATGTGGATTGTGGACTCATAAGAAGCCATGTGGAAAGAGAGTGAGGGGGTGAGGACCAGTCTGGGACATGGTCCCGGCTGCGTGGGAGGTGACATGAGTCGTCTAACTGGGCTTGAAGGGCCACCGACCCAAAGTGGATGGCAGAGATGCGTGAGAAGCCAGGTGTGTTCACAGCCCAGTGTGGCAGACACCAGCCTGGGCTCTGGCATCAGACAGACTCACATGAGGGCTGGATAGTGAGGAGGAAGCTGCCTAGAAGGCTCGGTGAACTGTGAACTCAAGATGGAAAAAGGATAAGGACTTAGAAAGTTCCAGAATTAGAATGGCTACGAGCAGAAGCCTCGGAATCAGAACTCAGCTCTGACACTCAGCAGCTGCCTGACCCCCCAGATCAGGTTATTGAATCCCGCTGAATCTCAAGCTCCTCCTTTGAACCTAGAGATAATAAAGACTGTCTCCTAGGGCTGGTTATTCATGAGGGGTAACTGTCATTGCGTGTCGAAGAGCCGAGCCCTGAGTCAGGCACGTGGAAGTCCGCAAACGTCAGCAGCTGTTACCGCAGTTACTCCTCCTGTGCGTGCACTGACTCTTTGTGACCCCACGGACTGTAGCCCACCAGGCTCCTCTGTCCATGGGATTCTCCAGGCAAGAGTACTGGAGTGGATTGCCATGTCCTCCAGATACTCCTCCTGAGTGCCCCCAATTTGAGGCTGGCGGCTACAAGGAGGTCAAAACTCCAACACTCCTTCCAGATGTGTAAGCCCCATTATTCATTTATTTAACTAGTACTTATTGACCACAAACTATATGTGAGGTACGGTAGTACCTGACTCTGGGACACAGTGATGAGCAAAGCCGGGTCTGCTTTCTTCCTTCTTGGAGCTGAAGGTCAGTATTGGTGAAGGTCTGCAGAGAAATGGAGCCAATAGGAAATATATATCTTTTACACATATATATGTATAATATATATACACATACATACATATGCATATATGTGTGTATGCATGTATTATATATGTGTATATAAATATGAAATAATTGTTAGAAGTATTTGGGTCATGCAATTAGGGAGACCAACAGGTCCCAAAACCTGCGGTGTGCCTGCAGGAGACCCAGAAGAGCTGATGAAGTACTTTTAACGCACAGACCGGCAGGCTTGTGGTCCAAGAAGGGCCAGTATTCCAGTTCAACAGCGAAGGCAGGGGAAAAATTGGTGTCCGTGCCAGAAGGAGTTAGGCAGCAGAATTTTCTCTTACTGGAGGGAGGGTCAACTTTTTGTTCTATTGATCTCAGCTGATGGAATAAGGCCCCACCCACATTAGGAAGGACAATCTGCTTTAGTCTATTAATTTAAATGTTAAATTCACTCAAAAACAACCCCCAAAAACTGCAGGATTATGTCTAACCAAATATATGGCCACCCCATTGTCCAGTCAAGACGATGCATAAGATGAACCATCACACTGTCTGAGGAAGGAAGATGCATTCATCAGAGAATCCCAGATAGATATGACATCACAACTGTACTAAGTGGTATGAAAACAGAGGCTTGTGGTGCTGGGAAGGGATATAACAAGGACCTTATAACCAAGGCAGTGACCTCTGAGCTTCTGCCTAAAGATGGAGAAGCTCCCTGAGGAAGATACTGGGGAGAATCATTGAGCCCTCACATCCAGGTGTCCCTGGAGGCTGCTCCTCCCTGCAGTCTGGATCGCATGCAGCCCTGGAGAAGCAGAACCCAGTGGACAGTCCCTAGGGAGGCCAGGAGCTAGCCGGCCATTTGCAGACCCCTACCTCATCCTTGCCTCCCTACGCCCCATCCAAACACCGACAGCACTCGGAATTGCCAGTCGCCAGCCTCCTAATCTAATTAAGAAGCCAGAATGAAACTCATTTTCTGACTCAGTCCAAAGTGCAGACCTTCCTCCGTGAGCATCTCCCTTTGTTTGGCTGCTGCAGTGGCGGCCCCAGCTCCCGCCAGCTGAGAAAACAAGTTCAATCTGACCTCGCGCCTGACATTTCATATTGATTTTCTCCATCCTCCTCCAATGCCAGCCTTCCGCAGACCATGGTTCAGCCTGGGTGTGCAAACGGAATTGAGACAGTTCATCAGAGTTCAAAATGAAAAGCAACATTGGCTTTCGGAGATGAGCTCTGAGAAAGAGGGTATTTAATAACCGTCGGTGTTTAATCAAAATGCCGAGGAGATTCGTGCTATCAGAGCTGCATATATTAATTTCCATATGTCCCTCACTCTGCATACTCAGCAGGGGTTGGAAAGGATGATTCTCTTCCTCATCTCTCGATTTTTTTTTTCCTATCGCTCCTGGCAGTAGTGACAAGGGTTGTGTTTGCAGTTTGAGATGCTAATGCCTGAAACAATAGGGTGCTGATGGCAGCAGCAGGGGCTGAGCTGAATTTTGCTTTTCCCTTTTAATGTGTGAGTTTGGGGAGTTGGGGCTTCCCTGGTGGCTCAGTGGTAAAGAGTTCACCTTCTAATGTAGGAGACACAGGTTTGATTCCTGAGTCAGGAGGATCTCCTGAAGGAGGAAATGGCAACCCACTCCACTATTGCTTAGAGAATACCATGGACAGAGGAGCCTGGCAGGCTACAGTCCATGGGGTTGCAGAGAGTCAGACACTTAGCAACTAAACAACAGTTAGGAGTCGAGTGAAAAAATTGGCCAGATGTGGTGAATGACAACCAAGGAAATGAGAGAGACATTAAATTTAAACTCCCTTCCAAGCCCCACAGGAATCTGGTCCCTGCCCACCTTTCCACCCTCAATCCCTTGTAGTCTGACCACAATGGCCTGCTTTCGGCACCTTTGGCACACCCAGCCCTTTCCTGTCTCAGGCCCTTTGCACAGCCTCTCCCCTACCTGAAATGCCCTCCCACAATGCCCTCCCTCGTCTGTACTACTCTCATTTTTTAGGTCTCTAGGAAAATATCTCTCAAAGAGGACTTCTCTGTTTCCCCATCTTCACACTATTTCTACTACATCACCCTACTTTATTTCCTTACATATTTCTTAGTTCTCAGCTACAGACGTTTTTCTTCCTCTGTCTCCCTGACTAGAATGTAGACTTCATAAAGGGATCTGTGCGTGCTATGTCACTTCAGTCCTGTCCAACCCCGTGGACTGAAGCACACAGGCTCCTCTGTCCACAGGATTCTCCAGGCAAGAATACTGGAGTGGGTTGCCACGCCCTCCTCCAAGGGATCTTCCCGACCGACAGACCAAACTCACATCTCATTACACCTCTTGCTTTGGCAGGCAAGTTCTTTACCACTAGAACCACCTGGGAAGCCCCCATATAGGCAGGAACTTTATTTCTTTTATCAACCACTGCATTACTAACACTTAGCATAAAGCCCAGCTATAAGTGAGGCTTCACTGAGCAACTGTGGTGGAAAGGCAGGCAGGTGGGAAAAGGCAGTTGGAAGAAGGGGTTTTCAGGTATGAGAGTTGTTATAACAAAGTACCATGGGCTGGGCAACTTGTAATTGTCTCCCTGTTCTGGAGGCTAGAAGTCCTGGACCAAGGCATCACCAGGGCAGATTTCCTCTGAAGACCGTGGAGAAAGGATCTCTTCTGGGGCTCTGCCCTTGGCTTGCTACTGACCACCCTCTCCCTGTGTCTTCATGTCATCTTCTCTCTGCATGTGTCTGGGTCCCAAACTGTCCTTCTTATAAGGACACTAGTCATACTGGATTAGGGTCAACCCTCATGACCTCATTTTTTACATTTAATTACAGCTTTAAAGATCCTACCTCCAAATATGGTTACATTCTGAAGCCCCAAGTACTTCAAAGTAAGAATTTGGCAGAGGGGTTACACAATTTGGCCCCTCGTAGAAGACCTGAAAATAATCCAGAGCACAGACCCTGGGGCTGACAGATCCAGGGGTGGGTCCCAGGCTTGTTCGCCACAGGCAGCCTGAGCAGGTTGCCCACGCTGATCCTTTCCTAAAGGTGGTGGGGGTGGAAAGTGAGCATGGACCTAGGGCGCTTGGTGCAACCCCAACCCGTCATGAGCACACAGTGCATGTGGCTCTTATTGAATGAGGTGGGGACCAGAGGATGGGGGCAATAAGACTTGTACGTGGAGCCTCTACCTCCCCAGGTATTCTATGGTGATGATGTCTGGATACTTTCATGTGGTGTGGAAGCATAATTTCTCTCTGAATAAAGGGGACTTGAACTGATTTTCCTGGAGGAGGGCATGGCCACCCACTCCAGTATTCTGGCCTGGAGAATCCCATGGACAGAGCAGCCTGGTGGGCTACAATCCATGGGTCTCAAAGAGTTGAACACGACTGAAGCAACTTAGCATGCATGCAGACAGGAACTGATTTTAGAGGTGATGAGGTGCTAAGAAGTCTGTTTCCTAGTAAAAAATCATGCATAAGCATCCTGAGTAAGCAGAGTTTGTTTTAACAGCATATAAGAAAAGCAGAAGCTTAGGTGTATGGGATTGCCAGATACACACCATTGAATATAAAGTAGATTAAAAAATAAAGCAAGAACCTAAGGTATAGCACAGGGAACTGTATTTCATATCCTGTAATAATCTATAGCAGAAAAGAATATGAAATATATATATATATAACTAAATCACTTTGCTCTACACCTGAAACTAACACAGTATTATAAATCAACTCTACTTCAATTTAAACAAGTCATTTTAAGAAAACTAGCAAGTGGAATCCTCAAATGGGAGTGGGAATTGAGAAAGGGGTTCCATGAAGGGCCATAGAGATGTGACTTGCCAATAACCTTTGGACGCAGTTAAAGATGGAACATGTGGGGAAATGCTTATGGTGAATGTTAAAGCAGGATGCAGGGTTACAAACCCATCCTGAATTCAGCAGTGTGAAGATGAGGACAAGGGGGTGTTCATGTAAGGGATGATGTCAGGGCACTGAAATGCAGGCAGTTTTTCTATTTTCCAGATTCTCCCCAAGGTTGCAGTTTTACTTCTTTAATTGGAAGAAGCTTGGTGGCTAACCAGAGAGCCTGCTGGGTGCCTCAGCTTCAATATGGACAAAAGGGATTCCCTCCACACACACCCTGGACAGCACCTGTTTTAGGTCCTTAGGATGGGCAAGGCAGTATGGAACCTAGGATGAAGTCTCCTGTCTTAGTCCATTCATGCTGCTGTGATTGAATACCACAGATTGGGTGGCTTAAACAACAGACATTTGTCTCTTGGTTCTGGAGGCTAAGAAGTCCAGGATAAGGCACCAGCAGATTCAGTGTGTGGTGCAGACCCGCTTCTTGGTCCATAGATGGCCATCTTCCTGCTGGTCCTTGCACAGCAGAAGGATGTGAGGGTACCTTGGAGTTTCTTTTTCATAAGGGCACTAATCACATTCATGAGAGCTCCACCCTCATGACCTAATCACCTCCCCAACCCCTCTTCAGATGCCATCACACTGGGCATTACATTTCGGGGTAAGAATTTCCTTTTCGTTTTTTGGCTGCACCTGATCTTAGCTGTGGCATGAGAGATCTTCACTGCAGCATGTGGGCTCTTAGTTTTGGGATGTGGGATCTAGTTCCCTGACCAGGGATTGCACCTGAGCCCCCTGTATCAGGAGTGCAGGGTCTTAGCCAGTGGACCCTCAGCATACAAATTCAAAGGGCCACAGTCGTTCATTCTATAGCATTGCCTAGAAGCACAGCCCAGATCGTGTCACCTTTGTTTCTTCCCTTCTGTCAAACTAAACTGAGAGTAAACTCAGAGATAGGGCCAAATCAGGGGAGGAAAATCAGAGTGGTATTCACTGTCAGTCTACATCCATGACCTAACTGGGTGATCTTAAACAGGGTACTTAACCTGTGTCTATATTTGCTCACCTATAACATATGACGGCCTGGTGGGCTGCTGTCTATGGGTCGCACAGAGTCGGACACGACTGAAACGACTTAGCAGCATAACATATGACTAGTAGCAGCACTTACCTTATTATGGGGCTTGTGAGGATTAAATGAGAAGACACCGTGAAGCCTTAGAACAATGCCTGGCCCATGAAAGAGCTCCGTGTTAGTTATGGCTGCAAAGATGATGCTGTCTTATTTCCCTTCCACGTGTGTCTACTAAGACCAGGAATGGGGTGGGAAGTAGCCGTGGTCATTATGTAATCATGTCGGGAGCCTTAATCACAGCTAACTTCCGTGGCATTTACAATATTAAGAGAGTAAGCCAAGGTCCTAACAACCCTATGGGGGACAGATGATTATTAGTCACATTTTATAGATGAGGAAACTAGCTAAGAGAGGAAATGATACTCTTACAGCCACCAGAGAGCAAGTGACAAGTGAGGTTTGATCCAGACGCACACCTCTTAACCTGGACTCTAGAAGTCACTTATTCAGCCAAGATTTATTCAACACCTACTCATTCCTGCCTTCGGGGAGCTTTCATTCTAGCAGAAGATATATAAGTATACACATGAGTGAGGTATTAATAATTTCTGACATTGAAAGAAGCTATAAGAAAATTAAAGGACCAAAGAGTTGCTGGTGCGATGCTATTTCCCTGGGGTGGTGACGGAAAGTCTTGGAATTGAGGCCTGAATTATCAAAAGGAGCCAAACAGAGAACACCAGAACAGGAAGACCCTGACACAGGAGCAACCGTGTGTGAGTGCCCCAGAAGGGGAAAGACCTGTGCTTGGAGACGGATGCGCTGGGGACCGGTGTGGAGGTGAGGCTGAAAATGTATGCTGGACCAGAGCGTGGGGAGCCTCCTGGGGAGACCAGAGTGCTGGGTTTCATTCTAGGTGTGACCAGAAGCTAACAGACAGCGCTAAGCAGGGAAGTGAATACTCTGTTTATGGTCCTAAAAGAATTCTGAAAAAGATTGGCAGGACTAGAAGCACTGAGGCCAGTTAGGAGGCTCACGCCATGATCCAGAAGTAAATGGTAGTTGCCGTGACAGGTGACGGGGGTAGTGATGGGGCGATGAGCGGAGGCACACAGAATCTGCTGAGGTGGTCAGGCTGAGAGGACTTGCTGAGAGGCTGAAAGTGGAGAGCTGACAGAGAGAGAGGCTCCTGAGAAAACTTGGTTTTGGTTGGAGCTGCCAAGGGTATAGTGGTAACATACCCTGATGAGACAGGAAGGAACAGGTTTGACGTGCAAAGACCAAGGGTTCTGTTTTGGATATGTTTGTTTAGACTGAGATGCCTGTGATACACCCAGTTAGAGAAGTCTGATAATAGTTGGGTACCTGAATCTGGAAGTCAGGGAAGAGGTCTGGACTGGAGGATAGAAATGTAGGAGTCATGAGTATCTCGTGGTCTTTAAAGCCATGTAGGAAAGAGGTGTAGATGCAGAGGAGCAGAGAGTCCAGGATGGAGGCCAAGCATTTACCAATGGGGTCGGGGGAGAAGCGAGCAGCCTCTTATAAGAGACTGAGGATGAGCTGCTAGGGAGGTAAGAGAAAAACCAAGGAGCAGAGTTGGATGGAGCGAGTGGTAGGCTTATAAGCCAAGAGAAGAGAATGATTCAGAAAGATGCTGAGATCCATTGTGTCAGATGCTTCTGAGAAGTCAAGAAAGGTGAGAGCAGAGAAGTGAGTATACGATTTGGTCTCGTGGAAATCTCTGGACATTATCTAGTTAATTAAAGTCAAAGCAGCTAGCTGATTGCCTGACACATAGCAGGTTCACAGTGCATATCTGCTGGATGAAGTCAATGGCTGTGTGAGCACCAGGCTCAGTGTCTGATGACACAGGACAGGTTCCTTGGTTGCATCTTAATTCTGTCATCATTTGGCCAGACCTGCCAGGGACGGGGGAGCCTGGTGGGCTACGTCTATGGGGTCACAGAGTCAGACACGACTGAAGCGACTTAGCAGCCCTAGAGGTCCCGTCCTGTTGTCAGGGAGTGGCTTGTGCTGGGGACTTGCAGGAGGGGAGGCTGGCCTCACAGGGTCTTGGCCAGAGTGAGGAGCCAGGGCTCCTCTAAGCAGTGGTGATGGGCAATCCTATGGCACCTGTCCTCCTGTATTGGCACTACTGGTCACTCTGCTTCCCCGCGTCACTCAATCCTTGCTCCAGGGCCCTCCCACACTGGCAAATAGGCAGCTCGAGACATGGCCGCAGAAATTCCCTCCATCAGATAAAATCAAGATGGGCTGGCTGTCCGGGGATAGTCAGCAGCAGCCCTGCCGGGCACTTAAATCTGCCCGTCACGGGGCTGGTGTGCACAGTCTGACTTTTCCATGCTGTGGGCAAAAGGCATAAGCACTTTAAGCCTGAAAGTCTGAGATGTGTTAGTGAATAGTGTCATCACTGGAAAAACAACTTGGTTTTCAGTGTGAACGGGGCAAAGTTGGATGCCTAACCTAACAATCTAAATCAGAAACTCCATTTTCCCCACCAAAGATGCATCTAGTGAAAGGGGCTGGATATTAGCTTTGAGCCCTTCTGTAGTTCAATTAAGTCTCAGAGCAACCAAAGCAGATTGATTTTTAGTAACTCCAGATTACAGATGAAGCACAGAGAGGTAAAGAAACTTATCCCACAGCCTGGATGGGAGGGGGGTTTGAGAGAGAATGGATACATGTGTAAGTATGGCTGAATCCCTTCGCTATTCACCTGGAACTATCAAAACATTGTTCAAAAAAGGAAGAAAGAAACTTGCCCCAGATCATAGTGAAAGACCCAAGATTTGAGCCCACGTCTGTCTGCTTCCCAAATTCTTTTCCTGGATATATCTGACAGCAGGAGAAAGAGTGTGATCTTTTTCTAACATCCAGAAGGATAATTCACAGAACTCCATTTTATACAGTTCCCATGGGTTGGATCCCTCAACACAGCAATTTCCGATGGCAGCATAACTCTGCCTTTACGCAGAACATGAAATCCACTGTCTCATTCATCACCTTCATCTACAAATTTAATTGCCAAGTCCTGGCTCTATAGGCCACTGGATCCCTTAATAAACCTATGGCTCATTCCCCTGATCTCTGATGGAATGTGTCCAAAGGCATCAGCCCTGGCTACAACTGCAATGCATCATCAAGCCTCTGAGGTTTGACACAGCTTCTGAAAGGGGTTCAGTATTGATTGGGGGCGTAATTAACAGTGTCTGTTTCAGGGGAGTTTGGTTAGGTTAAAACAACAAAACCTTTTATTAAAATGATTTCGCCTGATGACAGGATTACAAACACACACAGACACCCACCCCCCCCCCTCCCGGAGAAAAGCCAGAGCCTTGCTCCAAGCTGCAGAATTCACTGAACCCTGCCCCCCAATCCAGCATCTACCCCATTCAAGCTTAGCGGCAATTAGCAGCAGAGCAGGCAAGGCCCAAGCCTCGCAGTAAAAATAGAATCCCTCGCCTCTTCCTCATTTCCATTTTTGATTAATTTAACCAGTTCTGTCAATTAGTCATCCTGGAGACTCCAGTTGAGTGGATTTTCCTAAGAAATGGAAAGCTTATTAATTTTGGAGGCAAGTGTCATTCATTAGCAGTTAACACTGTCCCGGGCCCTGCCCTCTCCCCCTCGAGGGGTCTTGGCTAGAAAGGTGGGGTGGGGGGGGGCTGACGCTGGCTCCTGGCTGCAGCCCCAGAGACACACAGGACAGGAAAGCTTGGCTTCGAGGTTAGATGTGACTGTGGCTGCTCTGTGCTTGGCATGTCTCAAGGGCACTTGCCTCTCATCATTGTTCGTGACAAGCCATCACTGACAAAGCAGTCACAGACACTGGGTGAGCATTTTCAACGTAAGGTTCGAGAGAACCCCTGTCAAGGGAATACCTGGAGAAAATTTCCCCAGGGAGGGCCACTGGCCAGACAGAGCCTGGGGAGGGCTCTGAGCAGGGCAGGATGGGCCTTAAAATAGCCCGTCTCTCCCTGCCAGCTGTTGTTCAGTTGCTAAGTCGTATCTGACTCTTTTCGACCCCATGGACTGCAGCACGCCAACTATCTCACCTTCTGTCACCCTCTTCTCCTCCTGCCTTCAGTCTTTCCCAGCACAAGGGTTTTTTACAATGAGTCGGCCTTTCACATCAGGTGACTAAAGTATTGGAGCTTCAGCTTCAGTATCAGTCCTTCCAATGAATATTCAGTGTTGATTTCCTTTAGGATGGACTGGTGTGATCTCCTTGAAGTCCCAAGAGACTCTCAAGAGTCTTCTTGAGACTGTCCCCCCAGAGAGGATATCAAAGCTCACCTTCCCTCCTTGTATGTAGTTTCCTGGGCCGCTGTACTATAGTTCTGTAGGTCAGAAGGCTGACATGGATCTCATTGGCTAAAATCCAGGTGTTGGGAGGGCTGTGTTCCCTTCTGAAGACTCTAGGGGACAATGTTTCTTTGCCTTTTCCACCTTTTTGAGGCCATCTGCACCCCTTGGCTTATGGTCCCTTTCTCCATCTGAAAGCCAGCAACAGGGGAACACAGCCTTCTCATGTCTTGTCACTCTGACTCTCCTCTGCCACCTCCCTCTGCCACTTATAAGGACCACTGCCATTACACTGGGCCCACACAGGTAATCCAGGTAATCCAGTCTCCTTATTTTAAGGTCAGCTGATGAGCAACTTTGATTCCATCTACAGTCTTAATTCCCCTTTACCAAGAAAGGGAACATATTCATAGGTTCTGGAGATTAGGACATGGACATATTTGAGAAGTCATTATTCTGCTACCGTACTCTTCAAGGTCACCAAGTAGGCTAAGTGCCCTCCATCAGAGCATGTGATATGACCTGTTTCCATTTCTACCTGTCCCTCCATATTATACATATGTACGTGAAGTCGCTCAGTCATGTCCGACTCTTTGCGACCCGTGGACTGTAGCCCACCAACCTCCTCCGTCCATGGGATTCTCCAGGCAAAAGTACTGGAGTGGGTTGCCATTTCCTTCTCCAGGGGATCTTCCCGACCCAGGGATCGATCCCAGGTCTCCCACATAGCAGGCAGATGCTTTAACCTCTGCGCCACCTTATAGTTCCTCTATAATGGCTAAGGCTTTTTATTTTTCCCTTCAACACTTTACTTAGTGGAGCTACTAAGTAAATGCTTGCAGGACAACTAGAGTAGGCACCCAGAGCTGCTCTACACAAATGAAGAGGTTCATAGCGAAGAGTGGCTGACCCCATCTGGGTTCACTCATTTCTAGCTTGGGGAATGCTTTGGAATTTATAGACAATTAAAAGGAAGAGGGGTCTATGAAATGATGGTAATCAACCTACTATTCATTTATTTAATATCTATTGTTGCTACTGTGTGCTAGGAGCTGTTTCAGGCACTAAGTAAATGGTCCCTCCTGCCCGCATGGCACTCTATCCAGGTACAGTAAGAGAGACAATAAGCACAGAGGTGAATAAGATAACACAAGATTTGGTGAAAGTGTTTCTGGAGAAGCCGCATCAGCAGATGCAGAGGCTGTGAATCTGTGCTGTGCTTCGTAGGTCAACGGGCAGACGGAAAACCAATCTGGCTGCCAATAGAATCATGAAAAGGAGCAGGATGAGGGGAAATGGGAGGAGGAGGCTGGTGGCTCAGATCTCAGGAGAACTCTACACTTAGGCTAATCACTCCCAAAACCCCTGGGTCCTCATCCCTGTTGGATTCTATGCAAAAGGCTTGGGAGTTAGGCAACATAGCTTTGTAGGCAAAGGTTAAAATTTGGCTTTTATTTTATTTAAGAAGGAAAATTTGGTAGGGTTTTGTTTTAAGGAATAACATGTAATGTTATTCGGTTCAGTTCAGTAGCTCAGTCATATCTGACTCTTTGCAACCCCATGGACTGCAGCATGCCATGCCTCCCTGTCCATCACCAACTCCTGGAGTTTACTCAAACTCATGTCCATTGAGTCGGTGATGCCATCCAACCATCTCATCCTCTGTCATCCGCTACTCCTCCCACCTTCAATCTTTCCCAGCATCAGGGTCTTTTCCAATGGGTCAGTTCTTCGCACCAGGTAGCCAAAGTATTGGAGTTTCAGCTTCAACATCAGTCCTTCCAATGAATAGTCAGGACTGATTTCCTTTAGGATGGACTGGTTAGATCTCCTTGCAGTCCAAGGGACTCTCAAGAGTCTTCTCCAACACCATAGTTCAAAAGCATCAGTTCTTCAGCACTCAGCTTTCTCTATAGTCCAACTCTCACATCCATATGTGACTACTGGAAAAACAATAGCCTAGACTCAATGGACCTTTGTTGGCAAAGTAATATCTTTGCTTTTTAATATGCTGTCTAAGTTGGTCATAACTTTTCTTCCAAAGGGTAAGTGTCTTTTAATTTCATGGCTTCAGTCACCATCTGCAGTGATATTGGAGCCAAAAAAAAATAAAGTCTGTCACTGGTTCTGCTGTTTCGCCATCTATTTGCCATGAAGTGATGGAACCGGATGCCATGATCTTCGTTTTCTGAATGTTGAGCTTTAAGCCAACTTTTTCTCTCTCCTTTTTCACTTTCATCAAAAGGCTCTTTAGTTCTTCTTCACTTTCTGCCATAGGGGTGGTGTCATCTGCATATCTGAGGTTATATTGATATGTCTCCCAGCAATCTTGATTCCAGCTTGTGTTTCTTCCAGTTCAGCGTTTCTCATGATGTACTCTGCATCTAAGTTAAATAAGCAAGGTGACAATATACAGCCTTGACGTACTCCTTTCCCTATTTGGAACCAGTCTGTCCAGTTTTAACTGCTGCTTCCTGACCTGGATACAGATTTCTCAAGAGGCAGGTCAGGTGGTCTGGTATTCCCATCTCTTTAAGAATTTTCCACAGTTTGTAGTGATCTGCACAGTTATACTTGTAAATATATCACTCTATGGCTATGAAAAGAATGAAGCATCAGAAAGAAGAGTGGGTGCTGGGAGAAAAGTTAGAAAGCCATCAAAATGGTCCAGGCAAGAGGTGACAGTGGCTTGGACTAGATTAGGCTGATTTGGGCTACATTTTGAATGTGAAGTTAACAGGAGTTTTTCTTTTTCTTTTTCTTTTTTTTTTCTTTAGAGTATACTTGATTCCAGATGGTAAAGAATCTACCTGCAATGCGGGAGACCTGGGTTTGATCCCTGGGATGGGAAGATCCCCTGGAGGAGGGCATGGCAACCCACTCCAGTATTCTTGCCTAGAGCCTGGTGGGCTACCATCCACAAGGTCGCAGAGTTGGACGTGACTGAGTGACTAACGCTTTGACTTTTCATAGTTGATTTACAGTGTTGTGTTAGTTTCAGGTATACAGGAGAGTGACTCAATTATACATATAGACATATCTATTCTTTTTCAAATTCTTTTACCATTTAGGTTGTTAGATAATATGAGCAGAGTTCCCTGTGCTGTACAGTAGGTCCTTGTTGAAAGTGAAAGTCATTCAGTCATGCCCAACTCTTTGCAACCCCATGGAATAATCCATGGAATTCTCCAGACAAGAATACTGGAGTGGGTAGCCATTCCCTTCTCCAGGGGCTCTTCCCAGCCCAGGGATCAAGCCTGGGTCTCCTGCATTCCAGGTGGATTCTTTACCAGCTGAACCACCAGGAAAGCCCGAGAATACTGGAGTGGGTAGCCAATCCCTTCTCCAGGGGATCTTCCACCCCAGGAATTGAACTGGGGTCTCCTGCATTCAGGAAGATTCTTTACCAGCTGAGCTACCAGGGAAGCCCACGTCCTTGTTGGTTATCCATTTTAAATACAGTAGTGTGTATATGACAGTCCCAGACTCCAATGAATCCCTCCCCCATTCCCTTCCCTCCTGGTAACCATAAATTCATCTCTATGCCTATGAATCTGTTTCTATTTTGTAAGTAAGGTTTTTGTATCATTCTTTTTGATTCTGCATTATAAGTGCTATCATATGCTATTTACCTTCCCCTGACTCACTTCACTTAGTATGATAATCTCCAGGTTCAAAACTCAAAAACAAAAAACTAGGCATGGAAGGTGAGGTTGAGGGAAAAATCTAGGATGATGCCAGCACACGCCTTGATGAAGGGCAGTGAATGAGTGGGCAAAGACTAGGGGAGGGACGGTATGGGGTGGAAACACAAATTCCATGGACTGGAGACTCACATGAAAGAGCAAAGCATAAAATGGTTAACTGTTTATCTTTTACTGTTTGGGCTTCCCTGTGGCTGAGACGATAAAGAATCTGCCTGCAGTGCAGGAGACCCAGGTTTGATTCCTGGGTTGGGAAGATCCCCTGGAGGAAGGCATGGCAACCCACTCCAGTATTCTTGCCTGGAGAATCCCATGGACAGAGGAGCCTGACTGGCTACAGTCCATGGTGTCACAAAGAGTCAGACACGACTGAGTGACTAACATTTTCACTATTTTTCACTCTTTTTTTTTTTAACTGTTTAGCACTTTACCATTTACAAAACCCCTTCTCATCTGTTATCTTTTATTTATTTACTGGCTGCACCATGCAGCATGTAGAATCTTAGTTTCCCAACCAGGGATCAAACCCACACCCCCTGCAGTTGAAGGGTACAGTCTTAACCACTGGACCTCCAGGGGAGCCCCTCATCTGTTATCTTAATTGATCTTCATAAAACCCTTTGAGTTCAGAGTCTTTCTTCCTTTCTACAGCTTGAGAAAATCAAGCCCCAGAAAAGATGAATCTAATACACTGATAAAGATCATGGTTTACTATGGGTTTATTTCTTGCTTCATGTAATGAATTCAGCCACCTTCGGTGCTTGGCCAGCACTGGAGGATACAGAAGGGAAGGAGGGACTCTCTCGTGTGTAATTGACACATGTTTAAGTATATCAGCTAATTTAAGCCCCCCGTGCGGTTCACATAATTCTATTTTGACAGCTCTGTAGGTGGCATCGATAACTGAGTTGTGAGATCAGCTGTCCAGTCAAGCAGCTTTCCGCCCCATCCGTGCAGGTCCCTTTATCTGCTAAATTACTCAAGGCACCTGCTGGCCTGCCATCATCATCAAGCACAGCCCAGAGGCAGCAGAGGGCAGAGGAATGCTCATCCCTAGGGGGCTTATAATGATACTTGCTTTTATCATCTCTTATATCTTTAACCTGAACATTAGGATTTAAATAGGATTTATCTCTTGGATGGTCATCCTTAATCCTGGGGTCAACTAGCTCATCTTGAAATTTTGGTGTCATTCGAAAACCCCTATAATGTAGGGAAATTGAAGAGTTACATCTAAGATAAATGGGATCATCAAGCTTAGGAAATGATGGAGAGATCAAACAAAGCAAGGAATGGGTCAATAAGTGTGAGCAAGGTTTTGTGCTAAACACAATGGGATAGACAGCCTCATACGATGCAGTTACTCCTCCAATGTAACATGGTGGGATAAGAGGATGTGAAATTATGGAAGGTTTCTAATAGAAAGTTCATTTAAAAATTGAATTTGAAATTTAGGTTCTCAACATTAAAGACAGAAAATAATGTTTACTAATGCTGACCAAATAATGTTTACTCTGAACACGGTGTCATATGTTAAAATGAATTGTGATGTCAGACATCATCCTCAAGGTATCCTAGATGTTCCCCCAAGTCCTGACATGTAGCATTTTTCAGTCACTGTTTACTAAGAACCTTCTCTGTTCAAAATTTAGAACCCTCTCTATTCTCTATTAAGGGCAAAAAACTACAAATCTGTGTTGCCACAAAACATGGTCACTAGCCCCAAGAAAGGTTATTAAGAAGTAGATGCATTTTGAGGATAGGGCCCAAAGCATCATGGCTACTAAAGCATAGTAAATGAATGGATGGGTGAACAAAGGAATGAATTAGACACAGTTATAAAAGATCTAATATTAGGTAAAATGTGGTATGTGTTCTTTTCTTAAGCCATATGTAAATAAAGGAATTGAATGTTAGCTTTTTTCATAAAAGTGAAAATCCTCTTTGTATTTCTTTTAGTTAGGTTAGTGAAAACAGATACTAGCATAGGTCTTTCGTAAAAGCAAAGGGGCATAAGGTGAACATTCGAAATGCAGGAGATCCCCTGCCTGCTGTCATGGCCAATGGTGTTGGTTCTAGGATCACACAAACCCAGTGCGGGTATCTTGAAGTTCTTGGACTTGAACTTAACCTTCCTCTCTAAGCTTCAGAGCCTCCCTCTATAAAATGGGGACAATAACAGAGCCTGCATAATTGAGTTGTGAGGACTCAATGAGATAATGCCTGGCCCACAGTAAGCAGTCAGTGTTTATTTATAAATGTTTTATTCTTATCACAATAATCCAGGAGTGCAGAGACACAGATGAGAAAGTGGAGACTCAAAAAAGCAAGCAATTTATGTAAAGTCAAGAATGGAGCCTAGATTCAAACCCCAGTGTACAGCCCAGGGTTGAAGCTGTTGATAATGTCTAGAAAGTCTTCCCATTCTTGACCCCCTGGGCCAAAGTGGCAAGAAGCTGGGTAACCCAGGTAGCTGGAGAGCAGAGAACAGCACAGGCTTCTCACTAGTGGAGTGTGGCTTCCAGGAAATCAGCAAACCGTGAGGCCCTTGTTTTCTGAGCCACCTACTTAGGCTGACCCAGGAGGCATGAAATGAGTCACAGTGGAGATGAAGAGATCTCTTACTCTTCAGCCAAATTAAAAATGAGAACTGGGCACAGACAGTCCCCCCTCCTCTTGTCCTAGTCATTAAGCATTAAAGTGCCTGCTAAGGGGTAAAGCCTTTATTTGCTCCAGTGATTGCAAAATGTGTCTTCTCTCTGCATCCAAAACCAGAGGCTTCCAGGTCCCAGAGGTCTCAAAGTGGTAATGGTATGTCTGGAGCCAGGGGGAGGGCCTAGCAGGTGATAAGGTGCTCAACAAAGTTGATGACTCTTCTGTACATCACCACTGGTGCATGATGTTAGGTCCATTAAGAGATATCTCTGCTCTGATTAATTCTCTGTGGTCAGTGAGAACACACAGCTAATGAAGCCCAAATCAGAGGTTTAAGCCTTAGACCAATTCAGTTCATTTTTCTAGGACCATGCCCTCGGAGGTGGGACGGGGAGGGCTCCCTGTGTCTGTGAGCACCAGACAGGGGTACCCTCTCTAAACATTGAACTGGAGGAGAAATGATGCAGAATAGGGGGACAGTAGGGTCCAGTTATAGAACCAGAGCTGGGTTTACATCCTAGCTCTGCCTCTTCCTGGCCTGGGACAAAGAAAGATGGCTCTCTGATGTATCATGACTACTAAAGCATACTAAATGAATGAATGATACGTGTTTAGAAAAGATCCCACATCCGCTAAAGTGTAAAGCAGGCAGGTTGTGAGAGTGGAATGGACTATCACACGTAGTTAGCACAGTGTCTGGATGGGAGGCAATGACTCCATCTACTTGAAGACAGTAGCTCTGACCTCTCCGTGTATGCAAGTTCCAGGCACATTCAGGCACAACACTGACTGTTAGTCAAGAGCAGTGTTTTCCTGTCGAAAGCCAGGGCTGAGAACACAGAGGCAGAACATGGGGAAGACAGTGAGGCAGCGAGCAGCCCCCACCAGCATCCCTCCGTGCTGTGTGCTTGGGCCGTGCCCAGACCCTCCTTGTCCTGCTCTGCAAGGAAATGGCTGTCAGCAGGGAGCTGCTCCTCTCTCCCTTTCCGTGTTTACGCCTCTCATTGCAGTGATTATGTAGACAGCCCAGAAAATGGGGGCATTTGGGAGTGCAGCCCTGGCCTCGCGGTGCCATGACAACCAGCTTTCCAGCGATCACCCCTAATAAGGGCCACACACTCTCGGTGTCTGCCACCTGGGCAGAGGTTCCCCGGGGAGTCTGAGCTTCTCTCAGAGCAGCTGCATAGAGTTTCCTGTTGGAAACAAATTATGAGAGGGAGAAAGAGAAAGCAGGGAGGTAAGAAGTTTAACCTGTGATGTATTGAGTGCACCTAGGGGCCTGTGTCATGTTGCTGAAGCCCACTGGCTATAGGGACACATAAATCCACAGCAGGAGACATACAGCCCCATGAACCCTTTTGTCGCCTCCCCCCTCCCCGCCCCCCAGTAAACAGAGGGCTATCACGGAGTGGAAGACCAAATAGTGGGCTTGTAAAGCTGGGCCTCGCTGCTACCACATTTCTTCATTAGGCTCCTGTCAAGACACCCACTGCCAGCTCATCATCTTGTCTGAACTGGAGCCGCCCTTTCCTGCTGCCGGCTGGCGACAAGATGCTCCTTCAATAAGTATCTCTCCAGAATGGTGTTTCTCCAAAAGACACCCACCCTGCCGGGCTAGTAAATGATTCATCCTCACAAAGGGAGGACAGTCAGGCTCCACACGAATAACCTTTCCTGTGGGTGGGAGGCCCGGTTCAGCCTTTAGATTGGCAGGTGAGCCCTCGGCCAGACAGGTCCTCACTTCCCCTGTCTTTAGATCACAGAGTCCAGCTGAGGCTCCTTCAGGAGAAGCGAACGAGCGGGGAGCATGTGGCCCTTAGTGTCCCAGTCTCTCCACGCCTGTTTCCTGAGCTGTGCGATGAAGCTCAGGGAGGCGGGGAGCACGTGCTTTAGTTACCGCTGGTGCTGCCTTTCTGCGGATCCCACTCCCTGAACTAGGATGACTGACTTGTAAATTCCGGATGTATATTATATAAAGATTTATTTTAAATACATATATATATTCAGAATTTACAAGTAATGACATGACTGACTAAGCACAGTACAGTAAGTAACAGGGAGGAGTGTGGAAAGTGGCCACATTATCCGGTGAGAGGAAGAAAAAGGTGTGGTGGTGGTCAAGGAAGGCCTCGTGGAAGAGACAGTGAGTCCTGACGGCTGAAGAGGAGTCACAGAAACAGAGGAGCAGAGATAGAACAGTATTCCGGACTGGTTTTAGCCCCCGATATTTATGCTGATCTATTAACCCCCCATGTCACAGTTTCGAGGCAGTAGGACCTTTGAGAGATAATGAGGTCATGAAGGTAGAGCCCTCATGAATACAACATGTGTGTCCATGTGGACACAACAAGAAAATGACCCTCTGCACCTCAGAGCAGGGCCCTCACCGAAATGTGACCAGCCTGGCACCCTGCTCTCAGACTTCCAACCTATAGAACTCTGTATTTCTGTTGTCTGTAAGCTACCCAGTCCGTGGTGTTCTGTCATAGCAGACAGAACTAAGACAGAACTAAGACAGGAAGCTCTAGCACATGCTAAGTGCTCCATAAACATCGGCCATCATTAGTAAAGCATGCAAACCAGGAGTCAAACTGCAGCCCACAGGGCTTCCAGGTGAATTCTGTTTAACTGCATCCTAAAAGTTCTCAATTAGTTGTTAAAAATGAAGCATCAGGCTTCCATGGAAAAATTTAGACTTTAAAATGAGATGATCAGGCTATGCCAGACCAACACTTCTGAGGGGTCACAGTCAGCGGGAGCTGAGTGGAAACTCCAGTTTGCCACAGTCCCTAGCTCTCCCTGGTGTATACCCATGCATGCTTCGTCTCTTTCACCACCCGATTGGCACCTGGAGAAAGGAGTTCTCTGACTCCAGCAGAAATGACAAATAGGCCAGTCAGCTGCCATGGAGAGTTTGAGCCAGTGAGAAGTGGGCAGAGACACTGGAGTGCTGATCTGGGGCCTGATAGGAAGGGCCCTGCCTGCCAGGCCCAGTGGGCGGGACTGCTGGCTACTCGTTATGGGGCATCACTGTAAGTGACATTGCTTTGGGAAGAGTTCTCGTGGGCACAGCAGGGTCACGTGCAACCTCATGTTCTGCTGCTAAATCCTGATGGTCCCTGAGCTGCTTGACTTGCTCTGCTTTGCAGTCACCGTGTTCCAGTTTTTCTGGATGGTGTCAGCCGTGCAGGCAGCAACCAGGATGCTGGGAGGAGATGGTGGCTGAGCTGTGACGAACCCAGCCCAGCCCGCTCTAGTCTGCCTTCTGAGCCAGCTGGAGAGGAGCAGCTGCTGAAAGGGAGCAGTCTCTTCAGGGACCTGCAGGCAGAGACAGCAGCCGCTGGGGCCCAGAAAAGTAAGAGCAGCTGCCCAGAGTCAGTGCGGAGAGCTCATAAACCGTTATCTCCCCCTTTATGGGGGTTTCCCTGGTGGCTCAGATGATAAAGAATCTGCCTGCAATGCAGGAGACCTGGGTTTGATCCTTGGGTTGGGAAGATCCCCTAGAGAAGGAAATGGCAACCCACTCTCGTATGGACTGTCTGGGGAAAGAGGAGTATTAATTTCCTGTTATTACGACATTAAATGACCACACACTTAGTAAACGCAGTGACTTGAAACAGTAGAAAGTTATCATCTTACGTTCCAGAGGTCAGAAGTCCATAGTGTTTATCTTGCTGGGTCTGCAGGGCAGGCTCCTGCTTGGAGCTTCTGAGCAGGGGTTGGGAGGTGGGGGAGGTGTCTGCTTCTTGCCTTTTCAAGATTCTGGAGGCAGCCCACTTTCCTGGGCTCCTGGCCCTTCCCTCCATCTTCCAAGCCAGCAATGGCTGAGTCCTTCTCACACTGCATCCTTTGACACAGCCTCTCCTGCCTGCTCCTCCTTCATACAGAGAGGTGCTTGTCATTACACTGGGCACAGCCAGATGATGCAGCTCCAACATAATTGCCCCCACTTTAAAGTCAGGTACTCAACAACCTAATTCCCTTCTGGCATGTAACACAGTCATAGGTTCTAGGGATTATGATATAGACATCTTTGTGGGGGTGGCTGAAAATTAGCTTTTTTTCCTTTAGGGAAAAAGAAAAAGCACCCCCCCTCCCTGGCAATGGGCCCACCCCTTGTTGAAGGAAGTGCCAAAGAGCACAAGATCTTTTCCATCCAGCTCACTCTTGTAACCCCAACACCTATCAGAGCACCTCACACCTACCAGTCAGTCAAAATATGCTGGTTGAAGAGTACGTGACACTAGTATTTGTCGCCTTCTGATCATGTGTCAGGCACTGAGCTAGGTGGATTCTGACAGCCATGCAAAAACGGGAACAGATGTCTGCATACTGAAAGTATTGAAACTGAATCTTGGTACAAAAACTTGACAAAGACAATCCAGCCTGTAAATGGTGGGGCATGGGTTCCAGCCAGATGTCGGCTCCAAAGACCACTGACATCTCCTGTACCAGCAGAGAGACATTCCTTAGTAAGTCTTAGCAACTCTTCCTAAGCAATGATCTCCTCTTCCAGCCTTCCCACACGAGCAAGCTGTGCTGCTAGTCCCAGGCTCCCATTGTCTCCTCAGATATATGTATCACCCAGGCATGAACTCATGCTGGTTTCCCTGTCTAGCACAGGAAGCACCTCTACAACCCCAAAACATATTGATCGAGAGTCAGCAAGCTCTGGTGTGCAGGTCATGTCTGACCTACCTCCTGCTTTGGCACAACACCAGCAAAGAATAACGTTTTTACATTTTTCTTAATGATTGAGCAAAAAATCAAAAAAGACTTTCATGACACGTAAAAATTAGATGACATTGAGATTCCAGTGTCCATAAACAGAGCTTCATTGGAATAGCCACTCATCTGTTTACATATTCTCTCTTTCGTGCCACAGAGACAGGATTGAGCAGTTGCAACAGGGACCAGAGGGCCCTCAAAGCCTAAAATGTTTGCTCCCTGGCCCTTGACAGAAAAAGTTTGCCAACCTCTGATCTATCTAGAGCTGACTACTCATTCAAGGTTCAGCTCCCTGTTAAGTCTTACCCAGTCAGAGCAGCTGAGATCGCACTACCCCAAACTGTCTCATCATTTCTGCTTGCCTGAGAATTTTAGGTCCATTTTTTTCTATCTAGAAAAAAATGTTTTGACTCATTACATCTTCACTTTGAATAATGACTTATTTTTCAATATTATTTATTTGGCTGCCTCGGGTCTTAGTGGCAGCACATGGGATCTTTGCTGCGGCACATGGAATTTTTCATTGCAGCGCAGGGACTCTCTAGCTCTGGTGCATGGGCTCAGTAGTTGCAGCACGTGGGCTGAGTTGGCCCACAGCATGTGGGACCTTAGTTCCCTGACCAGGGATCAAACCTGTGTACTCTGCATTGCAAAGCAGATCTTTAACCACTGGACCACCAGGGAAGTCTCTAAATGATTATTTATTAAAAGAGATGACATTATGAATTATAATACATGCAGAAATATCATGGAAACAGTTATTCAGAGACCACAGTTCTCTCCTAGATGAACTGTTCCTGCTCCATCATGCTATGCACTGTGTTGCTACAGTCTTCACTGTTAAACAATCACTTGTAGAATTAGTGAAGGTCTGTATGAAAAACAAATTGTAAAATAGAGCCCACTGGGCTTGGTCGTTTCCCAGTTCAGAATCCACTGAGTCTTCATCTGATCCAAGCTCCAGTCTCCAGCTCATGTCTGGAGACTATGTCATTATGCCCACAGCAGTACAATAGCCACTAATTAAATTTTAAACTTCTCTCGCTGTCCTTAGCTGGATAAAGGCGAGCATTATCGGTCCATGAGTATTCTTACCTACCGTGGGAAAACTGTTGGCCATTTTTCTTGCTGGACAAAATTATTCCAAGTGTCTTCTGTACAGTAAAGATTACTGGCTGCATCTCAATCAGTGAGCCTTTCCTCTCCAGGGGCAAAACTGCGGCCTGCACATACCTCTGAAGGAAAATTGCCATCTGCCTTACGCTGTCGGAGGATTGCCAGTTGCATCCCCATTGTGGGGAACTGTCGGCCGGGTCTCCAAATGGAAAAGCCTGCCAGCTGTGCTTTTGCACAGAAGAAACGTCAGCAGAAGTGGGCGATTTAAACCCCTGCGCGTGATTCTGAGTTTGTTCCTTTTCACCCCCCTCCCCAGTTTCCTTCACTCTCTCTCTCATGTGCCTGAGTCATCAGAATGGGGGCGGGGCGGGGCGGGGCTGACAGTGTTCAGCACCAGATGAGAGGTGCACAGACTGAGGATGATATATATCAACTGATGGTCCAGAGACAATCTGTTCTGTGTCCATGTAATGGCCCGGGTAGAAGACCTAGAAGTCGATTTCACCACCAGCAGCTGTTAAGATCTGGTTCCAGTGGAAGAGCTTCCGGACTCATTACAGCAGGCTTGCAGTAAGCAGCACCGCTTCTGCACTGTTGCTGCCTCCTGCGCTACTGTGGGTACAGGCCCTGTGCTAAGCACTTGACCTGAAAGATCTCATCTGTCCCTCAGCCACACTAGAGGGTATATATTCCTCTGATGTCTATTTGACAGATAAGGAAAATGAAGCTTGGAAGGATCAAGCCATTTGTCCAAGGCTTCATAACATAAGCAACAGAGCTGACTTTCCACCCAGACCTGCTGAGCTTAGAACTACCTGTGGGCTCAGCCCCCACACCATGTGCGATAGAGGCGTTGGGCCCCCTCCTGACCCTCCGTCATGGGCGTGAGTTCCTGTGCAGTGTCCAGTGTGAGGTCCAGAAGGAGCAGCCGGCCCGGGATCAGCCTTTACCTGTGGTCTCCCTCCGTTCTTTCTTCTGCTGTCCCCAGCCTCTGCCCCCAGCACACAGCACGCTTCCTTTCCCCTTTTGCCCCACTTGTCATAAATGTAGTTTTAGGTTTCTCCAAAGTCAGCAGTTTCCTTCTTAACTCTTCCTCTCTCTGATCTGTGGTTTTCACGCTTTCCCATGATTCCAGTATCTTATTCAGGTGGCCAGTCATCTGAACTGTCTGAGGTGCCTGCCCTGGGCCAGGCACCATGAAAGACAACAGCATGGTACTTTTTGGCCCCACTGTCTGTACATGTTAGAACACAAAACACTGTCTGTACTGGACACCTATTATAGCCTATAGGACCTGAAAGGAAGTGTCAGTGCTTTTTAAGAAACATTTTGTTGGAGTATAGTTGCTCTACAATGTTGTGTTTCTACTGTACAGCAAAGCGAATCATCTATGCTGTTCAGTGTCTGAGTCATATCCAACTCTGTGACCCNTATAGGACCTGAAAGGAAGTGTCAGTGCTTTTTAAGAAACATTTTGTTGGAGTATAGTTGCTCTACAATGTTGTGTTTCTACTGTACAGCAAAGCGAATCATCTATGCTGTTCAGTATCTGAGTCATATCCAACTCTGTGACCCCATGGACTGCAGCACACCAGGCTTCCCTGTCTCACTCTCTCCTGGAGCTTGCTCAAACCCATGTCATTGAGTCGGTGATGCCATCCAACCATCTCATCTTCTGTCATCCCCTTCTCCTCCTGCCCTCAATCTTTCCCAGCATCAGGGTCTTTTCCAATGAGTCAGCTCCTCGTATCGGGGGCCATAGTATTGGAACTTTAGCTTCAGCATCAGTTCTTCCAATGAATATTCAGGGTTGATTTCCTGTAGGATTTAATATATATATCCCCTCATTTTTTGATTTCTTTCTCATTTAGGTCACCACATAGCACTGAGTAGGGTTCCCTGAGCTATACAGAAGGTTCCCACCAGCTACCAGTTTTATACCTAGTATCAATAGTGTGTGTGTGTGTGTGTCAATCCCAATCTCCCAGTTCATCCCACCTCTCCCTTTTCCCCCTGTCATCCATTTGTTCTCTACATCTGCGTCTCTATTTCTATTTTGTAAATAAGGTCATCTATATACCATTTTTCTACATTCCACCAATGCACATTAATGTATGATATTTGTGGCTCTCTTTCTGACTTGCTTCCGTCTGTATGACTGTCTCTAGATCCATCCACATCTCTACAAATGACCCAATTTCATTCCTTTTTATGGCTGAGTAATATTTCACTGTGTATGTATACCACATCTTCTTTATTCATTTCTCTGTTGACTGTAGCATGATAACCCAAAGTAGATTCTGAGGAGGTCTTTTCTGGAGAGATATTGGGTTGCAAGTGATTTTCCAAGAAAAATAAAATGGGATGGGTGGAGGGAGGTGGTTTGATTCAGTAAAATCTGAAAGCAGGATTAAAGCAGTGGTTCTCAACCAGAGGCAATCGTGGCCTTGGGATTTGGCAATCTCTGGAGCCATTTCTGGTTGTCCTAATTGGAGCATGTGGTTTAGTGAGCAGAGGCCAGGGATATTGCTAAACATCCTACAGTGTGCCAAGCAAAGAATTTTCTGGCCCAAAATTAAATACTGTAAAGGTTGAGAAGTCTGGATTCCTAGATAAAATTTGATAATTAAATTTATTTTTAATTGAAGGATAATTGCTTTACAGTGTTATATTGGTTTCTGCCAAATAGCAACATAAATCAGCCACAGGTCTACCTATGTCCCCTCCCTCTTGAACCTCCCTCCTACCTCCCTCCTCTCTAGGTTGTTACGGAGCCCCAGTTTGAGTTCCGAGTCATACAGCAAATTTCTCTTAGCTATCTATTTTATATATGGTAAAGTATGTTTCCATGTTACACTCTCCATACATCCCATCCTCTCCTTCCTCCCCTCTCCCCGCGTCCATAAGTCTGTTCTCTATGCCTGTGTCTCCATTGCTACCCTGCAAATAATTTCATGAGTACCATCTTTCTAGTTCCATAGAAATGTGAGTATGTAATATTCATTTTTCTCTTTCTTACTGACTTCACTCTATATAATAGGCTCTAGGTTCATCTACCTCATTAGAACTGACTCCAATGTGTTCTTTTCTATGGCTGAATAATATTCCATTGTGTATGATGTACCACAGCTTCTTTATCCATTCATCTGTCAATGGCCATAGGTTGTTTCCATATCCCAGCTATTGTAAATAGTGGGGCAGTGAACACTGGGGTACATGTGTCTTTTTCGATTTTGCTTTCCCCAGGTGTATGCCTAGGAGTGGGATTGCTGGGTCATATGGATGCTGGGAGGGATTGGGGGCAGAAGGAGAAGGGGATGACAGAGGGTGAGATGGCTGGATGGCATCACCAACTTAATGGACATAAGTCTGAGTAAACTCCAGGAGTTGGTGATGGACAGGGAGGCCTGGTGTGCTGTGATTCATGGGGTCACAAAGAGTCAGACACGACTGAGCAACTGAACTGAAGTGATGGTGGTTTTATTCCTAGTTTTTCAAGGAATCTCCATAATGTCTTCCATAGTGGCCATATCAATATATCAACATACATTCCCATCAACAGTTCAAAGGGGTTCCCTTTTCTCCATACCCTCTCCAGCATTTACTGTTTGTAGATTTTTTATGATGGCCATTCTGACCCATGTGAGGTGCTATCTCATTGTAGTTTTGATTTGCATTTCTCTAATAATAAGCAATGTTGAAGACCTTTTCATATGTTTGTTAGCCATCTGTATGTCTCTTTTGGAGAAATGTCTCTTTAGGTCTTTTTTTACCTGCAGGACTTCTCAGCACTTTTAACAGATTAATTGCATCATCAACCCCCCAGATTGAGTAGGACTTTCCAAAGCTCAATTGACTGCAGCATCTGGAATCCCTGACACATTCCTGAGTGTTCTTCTGGAGTCATGATGAGAAGGCTAGCCTAGGATAATGGGCATTTGTAGAGGAAGCTGACCCTGCTTTTTAGTTGTACTACAATGTACCGTGCATTTGTATGTGTTTCTGTTTGGAGATTGTAGTGCTTTTAAAATAGTGTCCTGATAACTCATTAGTTTTGAAATTTATTTTTTTGAAATATACTCTCTATTCTCTTCTTCAGTTCCAATTATATGTATTAACTTTTATCAATGTATTCTCTGTTTCTGTGAAATCTTTTTATATTCTCTCTGTTCTTTTGGAGAGATCTTCCAGTTTACTCATTCTCTTTAGTTGTATCTGCTCCACTGCTAAATGCCTTTATTGGGTTCTAATCACCCTTGTTTGGTTCTTTTTAATATATTTTCTAATTATCTGTGAAAGTTCTTAATCAGGCATTTTATTTGTTGAAATTATGAAACAGTTATTTTAAAGGATATTATATCATCTGTCTTTAACTGCTCTGTTTTATTCTGTTTTAAAAAATTATTTGCCTCTGGGTTGCCTGGTATATATATATATATATTTTTTTTTTTTTTAATTGAGACTTAAAAAAAAAGTAGAGGAAAGATGAAAGACAAGACCAGTGGAATTCACCAATCTTATTGTCTGAGAGCTGGGAGGGACCTGGTTGGCAATCCTACCTCCATCATATTACAGACAAAGAAACCAGTCCAGAGAGTTGATGTTGTCCAGTCATTCAAGTGGGAGACAATAGAGAGAGATTAAGAGCTTAGGCTGAAAGCAGACCGAGAGCATCTGTGCCTGCTGGGATTGATTTGTGGAAAAGCAAAATAAGATCTGTGAATAGCAAATGGATTAATGCCTGTGAGGCACATGGCATAAGTGGTAGCTTAACAGGTGGTAGGTATTATTAAGAGCCCGCTAATTTGAATCCAGCATAGACTCCACCCAGCATTCTTGATTTCCAGTCTGATGTTTTTCCTGGTAGCCCATGGTGGTCAGGGGAAGAGATGAGAAGGAGCAGAGACAAGGAAGTGGGCATGCACAGGTGTGTCTAAAACATGAGGGAGTCTACTGTGACTTGATTATTTAAACAGAAACGATACTGACAAAGCAAGGAGAGGTCAAATTGTGGAGGCAGGGTTAATGAGGCAGACAGATGGTCAGTAGAAAGGCCATCTCCACTACTCATTACCTGCATGATCCTAGGGAAGTTACTCAACCTCTCCTGATGTACCTCGCCTATAAATTAGGACAGGGAAAGTACCTTCCTCATAGGTTTGAACATTAAATGTAATGACGTATGCAAAGCATGAGGACCAAGAAAGGGTGGTGGATGTCATGATCGTTGTTGATAATGTCATTGCAGGAGGGTCTCCAAGACACAAGCATCCTGTCGGCAAGCCCAGCACNTAGATTATTACAGATATTGAGCAGAGTTTCCTGTGTCATACAGTAGGTCTTTGTTGGTCATCTCTTTTAAATATAGTAGTCTACATACGTCAGTCTCAAACTCTCAGTTTATTCGTCCCTCCCTGCCTCTTTGGTAACCCATAAGTTTGTTTGCAAAGTCTGTGAGTCTGTTCCGGTTTTGTAAATGAATGCACTTGTGTCATTTTCTCAGATTCTGAATATAAATGACATCACATGATATTTGTCTTTCTCTTACTTCACTTACTATGATAATCTTCAGGCCCATCCATGTTGCTGCATATGGCATTTCATTCTTTTTAATGGCTAATATGCCATTATGTATATGTACCATCATTATCCATTCATCTGTTGGTGGACATTTAGGTTACTTCTGTTTTGGCTATTGTAAACAGTGCTTTTTTGTGGTATCTTTGCTTTTGGTATCACGGTGATGGTGGTCTCATAGAATGAGCTTGGGAGTGTTCCTCCCTATACAGTTTTTGGGAAGAATTTCAGAAGGATATGGTGTTAGTTCTTCTCTAAATGTTTGATGAAATTCACCTGTGAAGCCATCTGATCCTAGCCTTTTATTGGGAGTTTTTAAATCACAAGTTCAATTTCAGTACTTGTGATTGGTCTGTCCATATTTTCTATTTCTTCCTGGTTCAGTCTTGAGAGATTGTACCTTTCTAAGAATTTGTCCATTTTATTGGATTTGGTTGCTTGTCGTAGTTTCTTATGATCCTTTGTATTTCTGGAGAAGGCAATGGCAACCCACTCCAGTGTTCTTGCCTGGAGAATCCCAGGGACGGGGAGCCTGGTGGGCTGCCATCTATGGGGTCGCACAGAGTCGGACACGACTGAAGCGACTTAGCAGCAGCAGCAGCAGTGTCCATTGTAACTTTTCTTTTTTAAGGAAAACTGCTTTACAATATTGTGTTGGTTTCGGCCATACATCAACATGAATCAGCCTCAGGTATACCTATGTCCCCTCCCCTTTGAACCTCCCTCCCATCCCATCTCACCCCCATTGTTACTTTTTATTTCTAATTTTACTGATTTGAGCCCTGTTTTTCTTAATGAGTCTGGCTAAAGGTTTATCAAATTTATTTATCTTTTCAAAGTATGAGCTTTTAGTTTCATTGACCTTTTCTATTTTTTTAATCTATTTCATTTATTTCTGCTCTAATCTTTATGGTTTCTTTCCTTCTACTAACTGGGTTTTATTCCTCTTTCTCTAGTTGCCTTGGGGGTAAGGTTATGTTGTTTGAGATTTTTTTTGTTTCCTGAAGTAAGACAATATTGCTATAAACTTCTCTCTTAGACATTTTTTTATTTTATATTGGAGTATAGCAAATTAACAATGTTGTGATGGTTTCAGATGAACAATGAAGGACACTTAGCCATGCATATACATGTATCCATTCTCTCCCAGGCCACCTCCCATCCAGGTTGCACATAACATTGAACAGAGTTCCCTGTGCTATACAGCAGGGCCTTGTTGGTTATTAAATATAGTAGTATGTACAGGTCCATCCTAAATTCCCTAACTATCCTTTCCCTCCACCCTTAACCCGCCCCCTGCCCCCAGCAGCCCCAAGTTCACCTGTTAGAACTGCTGCCGTGTTTGGGATCCTCGAGCTTTCATTTTCATCTGCCTCTAGGTATCTGTCTATTTCTTCTTTGACCTCTTCAGTGACCCACTGGTTGTTTAGTAGCACATTGCTTAGCCTCCATGTGTTTGTAGCTGTTTTACTGCAGTTTCTTTTTTTCTTACAGGTGATTTCCAGGCACATAGCATTGTGGTTGGAACAATGCTTGATATGATCTCAATTTTCTTAAATTTACCAAGGTTCCCCCTCTGGTTGCCAGACCCCAAGGCTGGGGAGCCTGACATGGGGCTCAGAGCTTTCACTCCTGTGGCAGAACTTCTGTAGTATAATGATTCTCCAGTTTGTGGGTCGCCCACCCATCGGGCATGGGGTTTGATTTTATTGTGATTTCACTCCTCCTATCATCTCATAATGGCTGCTTCTTTGGATTTAGAATATCTTTTTGGTAGGTTCCAGCGTTTTTTTCGTTGATGGTTGTGATTTTGGTATTTTCGTAAGAAGAGGTGAGATCACGTCCCTCTCCTCCACCATCCTGTCTCCACCTCTAGATTTTCTACATAGCATTTGACAGCTACTCCATGAGTGCATGAACGGGCAGGAAGAGAAACTCTTGCGGGAAGAGTTACTCAGTAACCTGCAGGCTGATGTTTCGTTTAGCCTAAAACTGAAGCACTTATCAAGCAGAACCATACTCAACTACCATTATGGTAGGTCAAAAATAATTAAATATAGGCAAATATGTATAGCTTAATGTCATGCAAGCTAACCACTTATAAGGCCAAGATTTTGTTAAATTATCTGTCTTTGGTTCCAATCTAGCAACAAATATTTTTTTTAATTTATTTTTTATTGAAGGATAATTGCTTCACAGAATTTTGCTGTTTTCTGTCAAAACTCAACATGAATCAGCCATAGGTATACATATATCTCCTCCCTTCTGAACCTCCCTCCCCACCCTACCCCTCCTGGTTGATAGAGCCACTGTTTGAGTTTCCTGAGCCATACAGCATATTCCCATTGGCTATCTATTTTACATATGGTAATGTAAGTTTCCATGTTATTCTTTCCACACATCTCACCCTCTCCTCCCCTCTCCCCATGTCCATAAGTCTATTCTCTATGTCTGTTTCTCCATTGCTGCCCTATAAATATTCTTCAGTACCATTTTTCTTAATTCTATATATATGCATTAGAATACGAGATTTATCTTTCTCTTTCTGACTCACTTCACTCTGTACAATAGGTTCTAGGTTCATCCACCTCATTAGAACTGATTCAGATACGTTCCTTTTTATGGCTGAGTAATATTCCATTGTGTATATATACGATAACTTCTTTATCCATTCATCTGTCGGTGGACATCTAGGTTGCTTCCATGTTCTAGCTTTTGTAAATAGTGCTGCAATGAACAATGGGATTCATGTGTCTTTTTCAATTTTGATTTCCTCAGGGTATATGCCTATGAGTGGGATTGCTGGGTCATATGGTGGTTTTATTCCTAGTTTTTTAAGGAATCTCCATACCATCGTCCATAGTGGCTGTATCAATTTACATTCCCACCAACAGTGCAAGAGGGTTCCCTTTTCTCCACACCCTGTCCAGCATTTATTGTTTGTAGATTTTTTTATGTGGACCATTCTGACCCATGTGAGGTGATATCTCATTGTAGTTTTGATTTGCATTTCTCTTAATAATGAGCAAATTAAGCATCTTTTCATGTGTTTGTTAGCCATCTGTATGTCTTCTTTGGAGAAATGTCTGTTTAGGTCTTTTTGCATACTTTTTGGTTGGAATGTTTTTCTGGTATTGACTTGGTTGAGCTGCTTATATATTTTGGAAATTAATCCTTTGTCAGTTGTTTCATTTGCTATTGCTTTCTCCCATTCTGAAGGTTGTCTTTCTCACCTTGCTTATGCAAAAGCTCTGCAAAAGCTTTTATGTTTCATCAGGTCCCACTTGTTTATTTTTATTTCCATTACTCTAGGAGGTGGGTCATAGAGGATCTTGCTTTGATTTATATCATCAAGTGTTCTGCCTATGTTTTCCTCTAAGAGTTTTATAGTTTCTGGTGTTACATTTAGGTCTTTAATCCATTTTATCTTTGTGTATGGTGTTAGGAAGTGTTATAAATTCATTCTTTACATGCAGCTCTCCAGTTTTCCCAGAACCATTTATTGAAGAAGCTGTCTTTGCCCCATTGTATATTCTTGCCCCCTTTGTCAAAAACAAGGTACCCGTGCAGTGCATGGGTTTATTTCTGGGCTTTCTATCTTGTTTCATTGGTCTGTTTTTGTGCCAGTACCATACTGTCTTGATGACTGTAGCTTTGTAGTATGACCTGAAGTCCGGAAGGTTGATTCCTCCAGCTCCATTCTTCTTTCTCAAGACTGCTTTGCTATTCAGGGTCATTTGTGTTTCATATGAATTGTGAAATTTTTTGTTCTAGTTCTGTGAAAAATGCTATTGGTAACTTGATAGGGATCACATTGAATCTGTAGGTTGCATTTGGTAGTACAGTCATTTTCACAATATTGATTCTTCCTACCCAAGAACAAGGAATCTCTCTCCCCAACTGTTTATGTCATCTTTCTTTCATTAGTGTCTCATAATTTTCTGTGTACAGTTCTTTTGTCTCCTTAGGAAAGTTTATTCCTAGATATTTAATACTTTTTGTTGCAGTGGGGAATGGGATTGAGTCCTTAATTTCTCGTTCTGATTTTTCATTGTTAGTGTATAGAAATGCAAGTGATTTCTGTGTATTGATTTTGTATCCTGCAACTTAAGCAACAAATGTTTATTGAACATTTATGTGAAAAACCCTCAGTACAAAGGTAAGAAAAAAGAAAATTCTGCCTTCAAGAAGCTCACGTCCTAGGTGAGATAAGCTGTGATTGTTAAATACTAATGTGAAAAATGATGCTTTCTTTGGGAGAGAACCCAAGCAAATGGTAAGTGAACAGACCAGACCAAATGCAATCTACAGACACAACAGAAGGAGGAACCATCAGGACATAAAAATGGGAAGTATCCAGAGGTATGGTGTACATCCAGTTTGAGCTAGAATTCAAAAAAAGGTTAGAAAGATGAATTAAGGCAGCTTACAATAAACTCAGTGTCTTTTATTCCTGTAAGTGCTTTTTTCATTCCTGTAAGTAAAAGTCAGCTGACTCTATGGGAAAAGAAAAGCAGCAACTGGATACCAGAGCAAATAGAAAACACAGACAAAAGACATTGTAACCAGTTTACTGATGAGACTGAGGCTCAGGAAAGTTAAATAACTTGCCCAAGGTCACACAGCTAGACAATGGTAGTCTGACCTTAAGCCTAAGGCAGTCTGGCAGCAAATTCCTACTACTAAACATCATGATCCAAGAGAGATGAATACATATGTTCACACGAAAACTTGTACATGAATATTCATAGCAGCATTATATGGTATGTATAGTATAAAATATATGTATAGTATGATTCCATTCATGTAAAATTTTTAGAATAGGCAATTTCATAAAACAAGAAAATAGATTAGTGTTTGCCTAGGGCTGCAGAAATTAGGGAACAGGAGTAAGTGCTCATAGGTATGAGGTAGTTCAGGGTTTTTTGTGAGGGGAGGAGATAATGCAAATGTCCCAAATTTAGGCTTTGTTGATGATTGCATGGTTGGTGGTATTATCTTTAATATAATCACATAAAGTGTAAAATTTAGATGAGTAAATTCTATGGTATGTGAATTACATCTCAAAAAAGTAGAAAAAAAAATTTTAGGCATCTAAGAAGACTACGTTTTGGTATGTAGCAATGTACCGTTGCTAGTATCACAATGATACCCAGTGACCATGGGGAAAGGTGGACCTGAGCTTGTGCAGGCGGTCAGCTCTGTGAATGGGACAAGCCCCGTGAGAGTCCTGCCACGAGAAACATGACACAGAAACCAGTGACAGCTTGTTCTACTGCCAGGGAGCCGACAGGTCTGCGAGCAACTTACATTCTGCCGATTCCAACCCTATGCCAAGTTAGACGGTTGGCTTTCTAGCTAGCCCGAACACGTTCACGTCAGTTAATGAGGTTCCGATTTGTTATGTCTTGCTTTTTGTTCTGCAGTTTTTGAAGAGCCCGAAGATCCAAGCAACAGGTCCTTTTTCTCTGAAATCATCTCTTCAATTTCGGACGTGAAGTTCAGCCACAGTGGGAGGTGTATCATGACCAGAGACTATCTGACCGTCAAGGTCTGGGATCTCAACATGGAAAACCGCCCCGTCGAGACTTACCAGGTACAGACCCCACCCACCCACATGCACACTGGGCCCTGGAGGGCTCCCAGTCAGCCTCGGCCTGCAGAGGCTCACAATGGAGAGTAAGAGACACGGTGAGCCACTTCAGTATCCAGAAACAGTGTGAGTTTGGATAGATCTAACCTAAAGGGAAGGTCAGGAACTACCCTGAGGTCCTAGGGATTACAGGCTAGGAAGAGGGAATGGATCTGGCAAGAGAAGTTGGAGAAAAGTGCTGGTGAAATGGGTGAGAAACGGAGAGGTTTCTGGAAGCCAGCTGGAGAAACCGTCTCAAGGAGGAAGTCACCAGCTGCTGAACGGTGTTGTTGAATCGAGAGAGGACTTGAGAAAGGGCCACTGGATTTAATGACATGGAAATTATCAGGTGACAGAGGTGAAGTGGTAGGAATAAATGTCTGATTGGAGTGGGTTCAAGAGAGATCATAAATGGAGGAGGCGAACGTAGTGAAATTTGGAAAGAGAGTTTGTTTTGAAGAGGAACAGAGGAATCGGGTAGTAGCTGAAAGAGGATGCAGGATTGAGGAAGGCATCATAGCTTGTTTTAGGGTGACAGAAAGAAGCCAGTAAAGAGTGGGCTAACTGAAGCAGTCAGCTTCTCAAGGGAACATACTCTGTTGCAGAATTAGATATAGATGAGATGGACCATTCATCCATCAAAGGGAAGCGAGAAGAGTAAAAACAGCTACAGATGCAGATTTGTGATGGGAAGATACAGATGGTTTCTGCTTCTATTTTCCAGTCAAATAAGAAGATCATTAGCTGAGTGAGAAGGGAAAGTGTAAAATATTTCTCTAAAAGAGCAAATTGACTAGGGCAGTATGGTAGGGTTGCAATGGGATCCACTTATTTATAAATTTTAAGTGAGACAAATCTGTGTGATTGTATGTTTCTTCCCAGCCACATGAGCCTGCTCGGTTCAGGTAAGGAAGGGCAGGAAGTTAGATTTAACCAGTGGTGGGCTTTTACCAAGTAACTACAAAGAAAGTAGGGAAAAAGGCAAGTTTGTTGAAGGTATTGATTAAAGGAGTGATTGGAATGAGGGGCCACTGAATCTAAGGTAGGTAAGGAGGGAAATGAAGAACTGATAGAATCAAGACACTAAAGGGCTTGAACTAAAATGATAGGAGGCAGCAATAGGGTGGTATTTATTAGACAAACACAGTTACAGTGATGACAAGGCTCATAATATGACCATGAAAGCAAAGGACAAAACTCATTGAAAAGAATGAGGCTAAGTAAGAGTCCAGAGTGTTTGAATTCCTAAGAATGATGGCAGGAATGGTAATGGAAGAGAGATCGAGGCACTAGAGAGGCTTCCAAGCCGGAGGCAGAGGGACTGTTGATGACTGTGAGAAGGATGGGAAGTAGTGTTTGATGGCATGCCTTTGAAGGAGCTGAGGCACGAATGATGGTCCCGAGGACCACAGAGCCCACTCACCTTGGCACAGGAAAGCAGAAGTCCAGCTGCTACACTAGAGGCCTCCAGAGAGGCAGGAAATGTTCAGAGAGGAGGCTGAGGACATGGAGGATGCTGACGGCTGACTGTGATGCTGTAAAAGGTTTGGGGGCCAGAACTGCAGGTGAGGTGGAGGTAGTCTGGTTAAGCCCTGTGGTTCACCTTGTGGTTCACACAGCATCCCCTGTGTGCTTGCAGTCTTACGCTCTCCTAACCCTCAGGCTCCTGCTAACAGCCCAACCATTTGGTGTTAGGTGCGGGAACTAGAAGCTAGGAGAGGGTTGTTGACAGAGGTGTGGCCTGCTGGAGAGCCCCAGCTAAAGAAGAGTGGATTAGGCTACACCATGGGGGAGCAATTGGTACTTTAATTTTTTATTATATCACATTCATTACCAGGATCATAGTAAGAAAAGAAAAGAATACTGTATAGAGATAGGTTTTAAGCCTAACTAGTAAAGTAAGAATTAAAAACTGAACCATTAAAACTATGTTTTCATTATTCCTATGTAAGCATTGGGGCTTCCCTATTAGCTCAGTTGGTAGAGAATCTGCCTGCAATGCAGGAGATTCCCGGGTTGGGAAGATTTGCTGGAGAGGGGAAAGGCTACCCACTCCAGTATTCTGGCCTGGAGAATTCCATGGACTATACAGTCCATGGAGTCGCAAAGAGTCTGACATGACTGAGCGACTTTCACTTCCAAGTAAGCATTACCTTGGAGATGAGCTTGCCTTTCTCAATGGGTCTGAAACTGATAAAGCTTCATTTTTCAACAGCAGATTTCTCAGCTAACCTATGGTACTTTTTTTTTAGACAAAGAGTTAACAACAAAGCTAGCTAGCTGTGCCATGAAGTAATTAGCATTTTAAACTCATGGTTCTCAAACTACATTTAGCAAGTGGTAAGCTTAGAAATCTTTCTAGAATACTAAGAAATAGAACCCATGTACAGAAATTAAACAACACAAAAATTTATTTTAGATGGTGTATTTGAAAGCAATCTAGTTAAGTTTATATACCATACCAAAGGTGGTAATACACTATATCAGAAATGGTAAACAGACTCATTGAGTGAGTGTCTGGAACACGGTTAAAAGAGATTATAAGGTCAGCAGGCTCCACAAGTACATGATGTGACAATCTCTGTGTTGGGAGACTCAGCCTAGTGTCGAGAAGGCCATACCCAAGCTCAATGGAACAGAGCAAAGAAACAGTATTTGGAACATGAAGAGAGAAGCATCAAATAGGATGAGCCTTAGGGTAAGGCATCCATGTGGGTGTATTGAGAGGGAAAAACTGTTGGCTAAGCAGGTTTCTATGGTACAGGCTTCTCAGAGATGTTTCTTGTGTCTGGGTCTTACCTTTTTCTCTCCTCTGATGGTGAACAGTTGATGTTCTCTGCCTAACGTTTCTTTTCTACAACAGTATATATACATGGAGCATACCTTCATAGTCCATAATCGTCTCCTGTAGATGTCCTCACCTGGGGGTAGTCGGGAGCTCCCAGAGAGTAGAGGCTGGAAGGAGAAAATAAGGGTTCAGACTAGGTTTTCCCTTTGAATCTTTCCTGACTTTTAAGGTCTGGAGAATCTCTGTGCTGGGAGACTATTGGTTTGTTCTTCTGTTTCAGGGATTGACAAACTGTTCCTGTAAAAGATTGTCTTTTAAGTCATAGAGTTCTTGGTGAGGTGATTCCTGCATGAAGGGGCCCACAATTTCAAAGTGCACATGCTTTGTTTGATACTTATCACTCACCTGTAGGGTTTCTGTAAAACAATGCCAAAGGGGAATGGGCAGGGGACAGGCTGAGCAGGACCTTAAATGGCATACCATGGCCCAATTTATAACCCTTAGTGCTCTGCCCCCTTTAATCCTAATTATTCAAGGCACTATTTGGTACTTCCCCTACCAAAAACAAATTTGGGGTGCTTATGATAAAACAGTATTCTAGCCCCCTCTTATAATTTTATAATGCCTTGATCATTGCAGAACTCTGAGAAGCCTGCATTAAAGAAACCTGCTTAACCAAGTGTCTCTCCCTCCTCAGAACACTCACGGGTATGCCTTACCTTAAAAGTGCTCTGTACAGCTGGTAGGACTGTAAACTATTACAGCCACTGTGGAGAATAGTATGGAGGTTCATTACAAAACTAAAAAGAGAGTTACCACATGAAAGAACAATCCCACTCCTGGGCATACATGCACCCCCACATAGAACTACTTACAATAGCTAAGACATAGAGGCAGCCTAACTATCCATCACCTGTTGCTGATGAATGGATAAGGAAGATGTGGGGGGGGGGGGGTTGTACACACATACCATACATATATACGCACAGGGATATTACTCAGCCATTTTGCAGCAACATGGATGTTCCTAATATTATCATACTAAGTAAAGCAAGCCAGAGAAAGACAAATATCGTATGTTATCATTTATATGAGGATTTTTTTAAAATGATAGAAATAATTTATACTCAAAACAGCAATAGTCCCACAGAAGTAGAAAACAAATTTATGGTTACCAAATGGGGAAAGGGGAGATAAATTTGGAGTCTGGGATTAACATAAATACACTACTGTATATATAAAATAGATAATCAAGAAGGTCCTACTGAATAGCACAGGAAACTATATTCAATATTATATAATAACCTGTATAGGAAAAGAATCTAAAAAACAATGCATAATGTATAACTGAATCACTGTGCTGTACACCTGAAACCAACACCACATTATAAATCACTATAGTCTAATATAAAATCAAAGTTAAATTTTTTAAAAAGTGTAAGGACTGGTCTTGTGGGAAGGAACTCTGTCATCAATTACTAGCACCTCGCCTGAGCAGGGAGATACACAGGTGCTAGTTCTAGGTGTCCTCATACATCTATCAGTTGATCTCAAGCATGTTTCTAGGAATAAGAAGCTTAGCCTTAAGTATTAATGAACTATTTTCACATTTTCCTATAGAATAGGGGTTGACAAACTGTGACCTGTGGGTCAAATCCAGCCCCGCATCTGTTCTTTGAAAAGCAGTTTTATTGAAACAGTACACCTGGTCATTTACCGATTGTCTACAGTTGCCTACAAGGGCAGAGTCGGGTCATGGTGACAGAGGTTGTATGGCTCACAAAGCCTAAGATATTTATTGTCTGACCCTTTATAGTAAAAGTTTACCAACCCCTGAGATAGAAGAACAAACCAGTAGAGTCTAACCTTGCCAGGCTAGAGTAGCCTATCAGCTATACACAGCAGGCTCCTCAAGGACGTGAAGTGAGAACCTCTGTGTTGGGAGCCAGCCTGGTGTTAAGAGGGCCATACCCAAGCTCACAGGAGCAGAGCGAAGACGCAATATTTGGAACATGGAGAGAAGCATTTGATACGACAGGCTTTAAGTCCCCTCTTACTCTGCTCTCTACATGCTTCTTGTGTCTGAGTCTTACCTTTTTCTCTCCTCTGATGGTGAATGATGGTGCATAGTCAGTGTTCTTTGCCGAAGATATCTTTTTATGACAGAATATATATATGCAGCATACCTTCATACTTAATGATCTTCTCCTGTAGATGTCCTCACTTGGAGTTAGTCAGGAGCTCCCAGAATGTAGATGCTTGAAGGAGAAAATAAAGGCTCAGACTGTGCTGTTCCTTCCCATCTTTTGTCTTTTAACACTTGGTCATAGAGTTCTTGGTGATGTGGTTCCTGCAATAACAGGCCCACACTTCCACTCACCTGTAGTGTTTGTTAAAAAAAAAAAAGCCAAAGGGGAATGGTTAGGGGTCAAGAATGGTTCACAAAGAAGGGCACAGGCTAAGCCAGATATTAAAAGGCACACAACTGCCCAATTTATAACCTCACTGCTCTGCATCCTTCAATCCTAATTATCTTTGGGGCAGTATTTGATTCTCCCCCTACCAAAAACAGATATTTGGGGTGCTTATATTAAAATAATATTCTATTCCCCTCTTATAATTTAATAATTCCTTCATCATTGCAGAACTCTTGAGAAGCCTGCTTAACCAAGCATTTCTCCCTGCTCAGAACACTAGTTATGTATGCCTTTGCTATAGAAGTACTCTGAACAGTTGGTGGGAATGCAAACAAGTACAGCCACTGTGGTGAGCAGTATGGAAGTTCCTTAAAAATATGAAAAGATAGTTACCATATAACCTGCAGTCCCACTCCTGGTTATACATCTGGAGAAAATCATGATTTGAAAAAACACATGCACCCTATGGTTCCTAGCACAGTTTACAATAGACAAGACATGAAAGCAAAATAAATGTCCATCATCAGTCACTGATGAAGGATAAAGAACATGTGGTGTATGTATGTGTGTGTATATATATACGTGTGTGTGTATATACACACACAATGGAATATTACTCCAGCCACTTGCAGTATGTTTAGACATAGAGAAATGAAATAAGCCAGAGAAAGGCTAATATGATGACACTTTTAATGAGGATTCAAAAAAATGATATAAATGAACTTATATACAAAAGAGAACTAGACCCACAGACAGAAAACAAATTTATGGTTACCAAATGAGAAAGGGAGGGGATAAATTTGGAGTTTGCATTTAACATATACACACTGCTATATATATATATAGAATAACCAAGAAGTTCCTACTGAATAGCACAGGGGACTATATTCAATATTATATAAAAACCTGTATGGGAAAATAATCTGAAAAAGATAGATATATGTATGTATGGAATGGAATCACTCTGCTGTACACCTGAAACTAACACAACATTGTAAATCAACTATAAACATTTTATAAATTTTATACTCCAAAATAAAATTTAAAAGATTATAAGGACTGCTCCAGTGTGGAGGAGTTCTGTCATTAACTACTAGCGCTTCCCCTGAGCAGGGAGACATACAGGTGATACTATTAGGTCTCTTCATGCATCCCCATCAGCTGATCTCAAGCATGCTTCCAGGAATACGAAGCTGTAGCCTTAAGCATGACGACCTAGTTTCATCTTTTTCTATGAACAGAGGTTGACAAACTGATCTGTGGGCCAAATCCAGCCCCCTATATTTTGTAAAAGCAGTTTCATTGAATCAGCCACACCTGATCATTTCGCTGTTGTCTGTAGCTGTCTTCATCCTACAATGGTAGAGCGTGACACGGTGGCTCACAGATCCTACAACATTGACTGTCTGACCTTTCACAGGAAGAGTCTGTCAACCCCTGAAGTAGAACAAACTAACAGAGTCTAATCTTGCCAAGCCTGCAGCGGTCTCTCAGTCATACGACGGCAGGCTCCACAAGTCCACGGTGTGAGCACATCTGAGTTGTGAGGCTCAGCCTAGTGTCAGGGGGCCACACCCAAGCTCATAGGAACACAGCACAGAAGCAGTACTTGAAATATGAAGAGAGAAGCAGCTAATAGGATGCCTCTTCTTTCTTGCTCTGCTCTCTAGATCTTTCTTGAGTCTGTGTCTGACCTTTTTCTTTCCTCTGATGGCAAAACCCCGATCTTCTTTACTTAAGCTTTTTCCTACAATAGAATATATATATGCAGCATACCTTCATAGTTGATGACCTTTTCCTATAGATGTCCTCACTTGAAGGCAGTCAGGAGCTTCCAGAATGTAGGTGCTGGGAGGAGAAAATAAGGGCTCAGACCAGGCTTTCCCTTTGAGTCCTTCCTGATTGTTGTCTTTTAAGACTTAGTTATAGAGTTCTTGGTAATGTGGTTCCTGCGATTAGGGGCCCACGTTTGCAAAGTGCACATGCTTTGTTTGATTCTTATCACTCACCTGTGATGTTCCTGTAAGACAAATTTCAGAGGGGAATGGCCAGTAATGGTTCATAAAGCAGGGGACAGGCTGAGCCAGACCTTAAATGGCACACCACTGCCCCATTCTTAACCCTCAATGCTCTTCCCCTTCAATCCTAATTATCTTCAAGGCACTATTTGGTACTCTCCCTACTGAAAACAGAAATTTGGGGTGACTATACTGAAATAAAATAACATTCTATTCCCCTCTTATAATTTTATAATTTCTTGATCATTGCAGAGCTCTGAGAAGCCTACCTCATAGAAACCTGCTTAACCAGGTGTTTCCAAAACCTGTTCTCTCCCTGCTCAGAACACTCACAAGTATGCCTTCCCTTAAAAGTGCTCCCTTCAGTCAGTGGGAATGTAAATTGGTACAGCCACTATGACAAAGAGTATGGAGTTTCCTTAAAAAACTAAAAAGAGTGCAGAAACAATATTGGAACATGAAGAGAGAAGCATCAAATAGGACAAGTCTTAAGTTCTTTCTTACTCTGCTCTCTAGATGCTTCTTCTTATGTCTGTGTCTTACCTTTTTCTCCCCTCTGATGGTGAACAGTTGATCTTTGCCTAAGTTTCTTTTCTACAACAGAATATATACGCAGCATACCTTCAAAGCCAATGATCTTGTCCTATAGATGACCTCACTTGAAGGCAGTCAGGAGCTCCCAGAATGTAGGTGCTGGGAGGAGAAAATAAGGGCGCAGGCCAGGGTTTTCCTTTGAGTCCTTCCTGACTTTTGTCTTTTGAGACTTAGTTATGGAGTTTTTGGTAATGTGGTCCCTGCAATAAGGGGCCCATATTTTCAAACCACACATGGTTTGATACTTACCACTCACCTGTGGTGTTTCTGTTAAGACAAATGCCAAAGGGGAATGGTCAGCAGTGGATCATAAAGAAGGGAACAGGCTGAGCTAGATCTTAAACACCACTGCCCAAATGATAACCCTCATTGCTCTGCCCTCTTCAATTTTATCTTCATTGCACTATTTGATACACCCACTATCAAAAATATAAATTTGGAGTGAATATACTGAATTAATATTCTATTCCCCTCTTATAATTTTATAATTCCTTGATTATTGCAGAACTTTAAGAAGCCTGCACTACAAAAACCTGCTTAACCAAGCGTTTCTCCCTGCTCAGCACACTAACATGTATGCCTTCCCGTAAAAGTGCTCCTTTCCGTTGGTAGGAATGTAAACTGGTACAGCCACTGTGGAAGTTCCTTAAAAAACTAAAAAAACTGTTACCACGTGATCCAGCTATCCCACTCCCATGCATACATCCAGAGAAAACCATAATTTGAAAAGATATATGCACTGCAGTATTCATAGCAGCACTATTTACAGCCGCCAAAACATGGAAGCAACCTGTATGTCCATCATCTGTCACTGATAAACGGATAAGGAAGATATGGTGTATATGTGTGTGTGTGTACATACACACACAATGGAATTCATACTCAGCTGTAAAAACAGAACGAAATATTGCCATTTGCAGCAACACAGATGCATGCAGAGATTATCATACTAAAGGCAGAGTTAGACAAATATCATATGTATTTATATGGAGGGTCTAAAAGAAAATTATACAAATGAACTTTCATATACAAAACAAAGAATCCTACAGACATAGAAAACAATTTTGGTTACGGGAGAAAGGGTGGGAAGGATAAATTAAGAGTTTGAGACTGATACATACATACTACTTTATATAAAAGAGATAACCAACATGAATCTACTGTATAGCACAGGGAACTATACTCAATATTATGTAATAATCTCTAAGGAAAAAGAATATGATAAGTAGATATGTATGTATACAAAATGGGAAAGGGGGAATATTAAATATATAAATTGCAATTTGGGATTAACATATACACACTGCTATATATAAAACAGACAATGAAGGTCCTACTGAATAGCACAGGGGATTATATTCAGTGTTATGTAAAAACCTGTATGGGGAAAGAGTCTGAAAGAGAATAGATATATGTGTAACTGAACCACTTTGCTTTATACCTGAAACTAACACAACATTGTTAATCAACTATACACTAATCTAAATAAAAATAAAATTTAAACAAATTTTAAGGACTGGTCCAGTGTTTAGGAATTCTGTCATCAACTATTTGTGCCTCCCCTGAGCAGGGAGACATACAGGTGATACTCCCAGGTCTCTTAATATATCCATCAGCNATACACTAATCTAAATAAAAATAAAATTTAAACAAATTTTAAGGACTGGTCCAGTGTTTAGGAATTCTGTCATCAACTATTTGTGCCTCCCCTGAGCAGGGAGACATACAGGTGATACTCCTAGGTCTCTTAATATATCCATCAGCTGATCTCAAGCATGTTTCCAAGAATAAGAAGCGGCAGACTTAAGTATAATGAGCTGCTTTCACATTCTCCTATAGAACAGGAGTTGACAAACCTCTGGGCCAAATCTAGCCCCACATCTGTTTTTGGAAAGAGTTTCACTGAATCAGTCACACCTGGTCATTTACCTATAGTCTACAGTTGCCTACATGCTCCAAGGGCAAAGCTGGGTCATTGTGACAGAGACCTATGGTTCACAAAGCCTAAAATATTATTGTCTGACCCTTCACAGAAAAAACTTGTCAATTGCTGAAATAGAAGAACAAGGCAACAGAGTTTAATCTTGCCAGGCTACAGTGGTCTATCAGCTACACACAGCAGGCTCCACAAGTACATGATGTAAGAATCTCTGTGTTGGGAGACTCAGCCTAGGGTTAAGAGTGTCAGACCCAAGCGCATAAAAACAGCAAAGAAATAATATTTGAAACATGAAGAGAGAAACAGCTAATAGGATGAGTCTTAAGTTCCCTCTTACTTTGCTCTCTAGATCCTTTTTGTGTCTGTGTCTTACTTTTTTCTCTCCTCTGATGGTGAACAGTTGATGTTCTCTGCCTAAGATTTCTCTTTATGACAGAAGATATATATATATATACACACATAGAGAGAGAGCGAGAGCTTCCCTTGTGGCTCAGTTGGTAGAGAATCCGCCTGCAATGCAGGAGAACTGGGTTCGATCCCTGGGTTGGGAAGATCCCCTGGAGAAGGGAAAGGCTACGCACTCCAATATCCTCTACTGGAGAATTCCTCGGATTATACAGCCCATGGGGTCGCAAAGAGTCAGACCCGAGTGACTTTCACTTTCATATAANGGCCTGGCGTGCTGCAATTCATGGGGTCACAAAGAGTCAGACACGACTGAGTGACTGAACTGAACTGATAGATCTGAGACACTCATATGCACAAGAGGTGGTAGGAGAGGAAGGGAGGACAGTGAGTGGAGAGGAAGGGAAGACAGTGAGTTAATTTATAGCAGAATTCCAAAGCTTAGGACTCAAGCCTCGCCCTTATTCTCCCCATCTAACAAAGCCATAAGCCTAGCTGCCAATGTATTCACTTGTCACCATAACCCAGAAGCAGAAACGCTGAAACGGACCAGAGCTATCTGGGAACACCAGTGTAAGGGTGAAGGAAGTTAATTTGCAGAGTTAGAAATCTTTACCCTGTCCAAATAACTCAGAGAGCTTTTCAAATACCCCAAACATCTAATGGAACATGGAATGAATCTGACCTCATTCCTCTGCCCAGGGCTTAGCACACAGCTGAGCCTCTGAGCTCAGCATCTGACAGAACCCTGGCACAAGGGAGGAGAGGGGCCCAGGCTGCAGAAAAAGAAATCATGAACCATAACTCTTTATCTAAACCAAGTCAAACTGTGCTTTCCATACATCTTTCTGCCTTCACCCAATTCTGTCTGCCTCTTGGCCTTGCTTCAGTTCATCATCACAGCTGTCTAGGACTGAGACTCTACATAAGGCGAGGCCAATGAAGCAGAGCGAGCGGGAGGCAGATTCCTAGAGCTGGCAGGAGCAGGTGCTCCAGAACCCAGACCCCTGGTTCACTTCCCATTCTGTCATTTCCTTTTCTGTGTGATCTTGGACACATGATGTCATACCCTGCAGTTCATCCTCCATTAAAGTGAAGAGCATGACAGTACCTACAACCTAAGATGATATTAGAGATGAGATGAGGTCTTATGGATAGTAAGATTGCTAATAATAACAAGCTGGCATATTACGTATGCCTAATGTCATTACCACTCCCCACAACGGATCTCAGGAAGAACTGAGAATGGCACCCAGATTACTATGTTCCAAGCCTCAATCATCTGCCTACTTGCCATTTTCACCTGAGTTGCTGAATGCAGGTGGAGAGAAACACCCAACCATGCTGACCAGACTCATTTGAAATTCACATCTAGGTGGCTAACAAACACGTGAAAAGATGCTCAACATCACTCATTATCAGAGAAATGCAAATCAAACCCACAATGAGGTAGCATCTCACACCGGTCAGAATGGCTGCTATCAAAACGTCTACAAACAATAAATGCTGGAGAGGGTGCAGAAAAAAAGGAACCCTCTTACACTGTTGGTGGGATTGCAAACTAGTACAGCCACTATGAAGAACAGTGTGGAGATTCCTTAAAAAACTGGAAATAGAACTGCCATATGACCCAGCAATCCCACTGCTGGGCATATACACCGAGGAAACCAGAATTGAAAGAGACACGTGTACCCCAATGTTCATCGCAGCACTGTTTATAATAGCCAGGACATGGAAGCAAGCTAGATGTCCATCAGCAGACGAATCGATAAGAAAGCTGGTACATATACACAATGGAATATTACTCAGCTATTAAAAAGAATGCATTTGAATCAGTTCTAATGAGGTGGATGAAACTGGAGCCTATTATACAGAGTGAAGTAAGTCAGAAAGAAAAACACTAATACAGTATATTAATGCATACATATAGAATTTAGAAAGATGGTAACGATGACCCTATATGTGAGACAGCAAAAGAGACACAGATGTAAACAGACTTTTGGACTCTGTGGGAGAAGGCAACGGTGGGATGATTTGAGAGAATGACATTGAAACATGTATATTATCATATGTGAAACAGATCGCCAATCCAGGTTCAATGCATGAGACAGGGTGCTCAGGGCTGGTGCACTGGGATGACCCTGAGGGATGGGATGGGGAGGGAGGTGGGTTCAGGATGGGGAACACATGAACACCCATGGCTGATTCATGTGAATGTATGGCAAAAACCACCACAATATTGTAAAGTAATTAGCCTCCAGTTAAATAATAAATAAATAAGTAAAATTCACACCTGGGGACTTCCCTACTGGTCCAGCAGCTACGATTCTGCACTCCCAGTGCAGGAGGCTGGGGTTCAATCCCTGGTCAGGGAACTAGATCGTGCCACAACTAAGAGTCTGCATGCCCCAACTAAAGATCCTGAGTGCCACAGCAAAGGTCGGCATAGATAAAATGTTTTAGAAAATAAACGCACATTCGACAACTTCAAGTAGCCCTCAGTGCCTTCCAGGAGCCGAGCACTGTTGCCAACCCCCTCCCCGCCCCTGGCCTTTTTCACGCTCAGCCGATAACCTTGCTTCTTATTTCACTGAAAAATGAACCAGGAGAGGATTGCCACACAATCCAGGGCTGCACTGTGCACACCAGCGTCTACTGGGCGTTCTCCCCTTGCACAGACATCTCCAAATTATCCAACCCCAGCGTGAACATGGCCACTCCATCCTTGCGCTTGCTCAAAAGCACGGTTCAGGAGCCATCTCTGACTCCCGTTTTCCTCTCCACACTTGACAGTGGCTCCATCCGCAAGTCCTATCAACTCTCCTTCCAAACTCGGCAAGACTCTGACCACCTCCCACCACTGCTCGCCTTGGTCCAAACCATCATCTGTCGAGCAGGTTACACCCGACCTCCCTGCCTTGGCAGGCGCAGCACCCTTCCCATGACGTCTGTTCACATCACTCAGAGTAAGGGACCTATGGGATCTGGTTGGCACACGCTGAGGCCCCCCCACTCTGCTCCTTGCCCCCTCTACCCCACTGCCTGCAGGACTCCTGCCTCTGGGCCATTATATTAGCTGTTCTCAATGCTTAGTAGCTCAGTGGTAAAGAAACTGCCTGCAATGCGGGAGACCCAGGTTCCATCCTTGGGTCGGGAAGATCCCCTGGAGAAGGACATGGCAACCCACTCCAGTATTCTTGCCTGGAGAATTCCAGGGACAGGGGAGCCTGGCTTCAGTCCATGGGGTCACAAAGAATTGGACACGACTGAGTGACTAACACTTTTCATTTATGCTTGGAGAGCCTTTCCCCAGATACCACTGAGATGCACTCATTTCCTCCAGGTTCCTGCTCCAGTGTTCCCTTCACGTGTGAACTTGACTACTCGCCCTCTATAAATAATCCCCCAGAGCTCCCACTACCCCTTTTCCACGTTTTTTTTGTTCTCATTTTATCACTATCTAAAATATCTTATACTTATTTCACAGCAGAAATACAACACTGTAAAGCAATTATACTCCAGTTAACAAATAAAATTTAAAAATCAAAAAAAAGAAAAGAAAATATCTTATATATTTACTTGGCTACACAGTCTCTTCCCCAACACTGGGAAGAAAGCACCCCAAGGGTATTCTGTTCATGGCTCTGTCCCAAACATAGAGCTGGCATTCAACAAATATTTATTGAATAAAAGCCTGAGTGAATTGTGTTGTCTAAATGGGCTAAGAGACTTCCCTGGTGGTCCAGTGGTGAAGACTGCACTTCCACTGCAGGGAGCATGTGTTCAGTCCCTAGTTGGGGAACTAAGATCTCGCATGCCCTGCTGCATGGCAAAAAATAAATTAAGTTTTTTAAAAGATACTGACCAAAAGTAAAAAATAAATAGGTGTAGAAAATGGGAATCTCCTACTTATTAGGCCCTGTTCTATGCCACCATCTATATAAGCGAGTTTGTTTAATCCACATGTGCCATGTAAACAACTCACCAAACTGTCTTAAAGCCCCAAGGCTGAGAAGGGCCATGCCTGGGCTAAGACCCAGAACTATCTGATTCAAGCCACATTTACAATGGAAGAATGAACAGCTCCCATCCAAAGAGGAGCTTCTCACAGAGGAATCATTTTTTAAAATATTAATAATTAACACCCTCTTAATTTGTTTTCCCTGCCCCTCCAGGTTCACGACTACCTCCGCAGCAAGCTGTGCTCCCTCTACGAAAATGACTGCATTTTTGACAAATTTGAGTGTGTGTGGAATGGGTCAGACAGGTAAGAAAGGTCTGGCGGCTGGGAATCTTCCACGGGGGGCCCTCTCCTTGCACTGGCCCTGGGCCATGTATACTAAGGGGGTGCAACCAAAGAGCCCTCAGAATCGGCCCTGAGGCCTGGCAGGGCTGCACCATATGGCCCAGCGGGTGACCTCGAGGTCAAGTCTGGAAAGGAACAGGCGATGGGTGAGACCCTGGACTCCTCTTTCAGAACTGGCTCAGGTGACCCTTTAACCTCACAAAAATTCTACCTTATACAGGCAAGGCCCTCCCAGAGCTGGGTCCATATACCTAAAATGAAGCTCCCCTGGCAAATTTTGAGGATGAACCATTCCAATGACTGTAAAGTGTGCTGTCTGGATGGGAAATTATCTCTCGAGCTGCCAGTAGAGACTGGCCTAAGGCCTGGTGGTCATGAACTGAATTCTCATCAGCCTCATTTATTCTGTGCCCTCAAAGGGATTTATGACTATTTGAGGCCTTTGGTTTCAACAGTACTTCCTATTACCTCCCTGCAGTTTCTTTTTGGCTTGACGAATAGATGCTGCTGTGATTTCCAGGAGAAGCCAGCACAGGCTACCAGGGGCTGTTCCTTTGTGAAGGCAGCACCAGCAGTCCTACTGAAAAGCAGGGAAATTCTATCACTGCAAAGCATTCAGAAGGGCGAGCTTCTAGTGAGCACAGGCTCTACCTCTCTGACCCCTGTTGGGTTTTTTGGGCCAGTGATCCAAAACCAGCCTTCCACTCGGCAGGCCTAGAAGGAGTCACCACATGGTAGACGACCCAGATCACACCACCCAGTTGGTGGAGGCCAGAGGGCCCAGAGCAAAGCACCTGTTACTTAGTTGAACAAAGACCCTCAGGGGAAAAGTAGCTATCCCTGCCCTGTTATTTTATTTTCATTTCCATCAGTAATTTATTCTTTGTTCATTTTGAATAGATATTTTTTAATATTTGTGGTTATTTTTGTTCAAGTTCCCCTTCTATCTGAACCAAGATTCAAAACCTATACCTACTAGGTACTTTCACACATCATGATTTTTTAATCCTGACCACAATCCATCAAGATTACTTTCACTGTCCCCATTTTACAGCTGAGGAAACTGAGGCTCAGCTAGATACTAGTTGAGGAGCTTGAGCAGATCACTGTAAGTAGTAGAGACAAGAGGAAGAATTTAAATCCTAAAATGAACATTCTTTCCACCACATTACAGTTGTCTTTCTATAACCGAGAAAATGTTATTTTTGGTCCAGATAAGGTTGAGATTACTTCCCCACCCCCCAAAAAAAAGACTTTCTCCTACGGTTTAAAAACAAGTCGGGTGGTGGTAATGGAAGCCGAGGTCGGTGCGTGGGAAGCAATAAGGCCAAATGGCTTAATGCTTGTTCTCCAGCATCTGGCAGATGTGGGCTGGAGGCCCAACTTGGCTACTTACTCGCTGTGTGACACCATACATGCAACTCACTTTTCCTCCTGTGTAAATCCCTTAACATGGAATGATGGAAAAGGAAATGAGACTAGGGGTAAAGCACCCAGCACCCCCACGTGATGAGATGATAATTGCTCACCCTATGATAGATACACACATTTCATGGCATCAGTTTCCCAGGCCAGGGTAACAAAATCTAGCCCTTGATTAATTTCCGGGACAACTAACAAATACCCCAAAACTCAGCCCCCTGGCTATGGCTCAGTCTTGTCAGTTTTCCTTCACCTTCTTATAACCCAAGACAACGAGATGCAGTGTTCTCCCATCCCAACCAGCCAGTGGGAGCCTCACCCACAAATAAGGCCAACCCCACCTCTCCTGGGGTCAGCCATAAGAAGGTGCTGCTTGAGGGATATTATGTTTCCTTGGCCTGTCACATGTCCAAACTGTCACCATTAAGTAGAGTTGGTCCATGGCTTCTTAGAGGCTCTTGGCACCCCCTGCTCTCTTCATCAATGAGAGATACTCCTGAGAATGGATAGTTCTTGTAGGAAGGTAGGCAACCATCTGTAAGTCCACTACAAAGGCTTATTTCCTCATCCTACATCCTTTTATTTATTTTTTTGTTTGTTTTGTTTACTTTTTACTTTACAATACTCTATTGGCTTTGCCATACATCGACATGAATCATTTTTTTTTTTTTTGTAAAGTTAAAAAAAAAAGAGTATTAAAACCACCCTGACATTCTATCTTCTTCTTTTTTTTTTTTTTTATGGTCAATCCGTGTTTATTTTATTTTATTTTTTAATTAATTTATTTATTTTTTAATTTGACTTTACAATACTCTATTGGCTTTGCCATACATCGACATGAATCCTTTTAAAAATTCTAATTTTTGTTTACTCCCTCCAAGACCAAGATGAGATCCATTTTTTAAGTTTTCAGAAAAGGCAGAATTTCGATCTAGTTCATAGCGGGAAGAGGGCACGATGTCAGCATCTCTCAGTGCTGATGCGAGAAAGCCTTATCAGTTGGGCAGCACAGTCCCTCCTACGACCGCCAGGCTCTAAAGGAACACAATACAGGGACAGCTATTTTCAGCGTTCCTATTCTCATGACTTCACTGCAGCCTCAGAATCCTGATGCGAAGGAGGTGGGCTGGGATCCTTAAAACCACTAGACTGACTTATGGAACAAAATAACCTAAAGGAATCTATTGATAAATAACAAGAAGGGCTATCATCACCCTTCACCCAGCCCAAGAGCTTGTTTTCCTTAGTGCTTCTAAAGTCACTGGTCACACTACAAAGCCTGTTGTGGTGTTTGGTCTCTTAGCTGTAGAAAGTCTGCGTCTATGGCACTCAGTCACTCCCTGTTTCCTCTGCCTTTCAGTGTCATCATGACAGGCTCCTACAACAACTTCTTCAGGATGTTTGACCGAAACACCAAACGTGATGTTACCCTTGAGGCCTCGAGGGAAAACAGCAAACCCCGAGCTATCCTAAAACCACGCAAAGTGTGCGTGGGGGGCAAGCGGAGAAAAGATGAGATCAGTGTCGACAGTCTGGACTTTAGCAAAAAGATCTTGCATACAGCTTGGCATCCTTCAGAAAATATTATAGCAGTGGCGGCTACAAATAACCTATATATATTCCAGGACAAGGTTAACTAGGAGGACAAGTTATTACTTAATAATCTCACATACTGAATACTAGTCAAACACGTTTTTAAATGTTTCTTTGGGTGTTCATTTGATGCATCGACTTTAATTTCCCTCTGCAGGAGACAATTGGAATAGAAGTCCATGGAGTCCAACCTTCCCACATCCCCAGCTCTAAGAAACTTTTGTCAAACCCAGTAGGTTCTGGGACACTTCTGTTTAGAATTGAGAGCTGCCAGCTAACAGTAATTCTTCCATAGCTAACTTGAATTTCTGATGCTTTTATTGCCCCGTTTTCTCTGGTGGGTCCAGTGTTTTGTTTCTAGGTGTCTGCTGAGATAAAATGAGGTTGTCTGTAGTATTTAAAGAGAAAAGAAATAAGTTTTTTTTAATTAAGCAATTCCATTTGATTGAAAAAAAATTCAATGAAAAATAAACACTGTTTACTCTTAGAGAAATTCTCCTTGTTTTGTGACAAATCAGAACCGGTCAGCACTTTTTTTTTTCCACTTTCTTTTTCATGGTTTCACTTGAGCCAGAGATTTATTTCACCAGGCTGCGAAGAGGATGCAGAATGGGAAGGGGAAAGGACCACATCAACAATGCTATATTCTTTTTTTGTAAGCGCCATAGAAACAGCCTGAGAATTTGGCCAGGAAACCCCGTGAATGCTTCAGGGGACATCAAGAGAACACTTCGCTTCTCAGAGTTAGCTTGGCAGGGCCCTGTGGGGCCACATTCCATCTGTCGCTTTGTTACTCTTGCTTTTTGTCATTTTAAATGGCCCCATATAATCCTCTACTTACACGTTCCTTGGCTTTTTCCCTTCACCCTTTTCCAGCTTATTTATCCCCTTGACTTCTAAAGGCCGAGTCCTTGTTGTTTATGATCTGGCTTCTAAATGCAGCAGTAAGCTGATGTGCTGGGGCACCTCCCAAAGCAGCCCCCGCCCCCTTTCCTGGGTTTTTTTTAACCCAAAGTAACACTCCATCTATCTCCACTACAGCGAGAACAAAAACAGCCAATGGAAAATGCTGCTCTGTAAAGGCTATTCAAGTGCTTCTGACCCACCATAAGTTTACCATCCAAAAAACAACAGACCAGAGGGCTCTTCTACAGAAATGGAATATGGGGGAATCAAGAAGCTTTGACATCAAAGTGAAGTCTGCTTGAAACTGTAGAGGCTGGTTCATCCCCCCGCCGCTTCCCGTCCCTTGCCATTGAAGATTCAGACATGTAACTTCCAGAAGTTTCTCTGTGGTGCACCTCTGGGAGAGAGACTAAATTAATTCAAAAGATGGAGAAATTTGAAACGGAGGCTCAGGGAGGAAGTGGGAGGTCCTCCAAGCCGGGCCTGGGTTCCATGTCTCCATTCCTGTCACCATGACTCACCTCCTCTGACTTGCATTTAGTGACTAGGAAATGGCTTGAGATGAGGATTTTCCTTTTAAAGATAAATTTTCTTTCTCTTTGTATATTTATTAGAAGTCCCAACTTTCAAGTGTAATTTGTTTTGGAAGAGAGAAAAATAGTGAAAGTACCATCTTTCAATGCTAAGCTATTACCCACTTAATAACAGCTTTTTGGCAAGGAAATAACTATCTACTTAAGCGAACACTTTTGTAAGATGCAGCTTTCAGAAACGTTAAAATATGAAAAAGTACATCTCAAAACTGAGGGAGCATATGGATGAAGACATGCCTTTTTTCTCCGTGTTTATCTTTCCTGCAATAAAAGTGCTGATGGAAACTCTCTGGCCAGGATTCCTGGCCTGATGGGGACCAGGTTCTTGGAGGAGATCCAAGAAAGCCACAGAAACTTCTCCAACTCACAGAGAATCATGGTATCAGGACAGACAGAAGGACTAGCGGGCTCCTGTCCTGAGCTGACCATCAACTTCCTCACGGCCTTTTCTCTGCTTCCTTGAGACTCAGCCCCTCTATCTGTACCAGCTGACAGGATGAATCATTCATTGTTCCTCTAAATTGAGCACCGACCTACCTTTATACTGTTACTCATTTCACACTTAAGTCACCTTTTCTAAAAGCAAGACATAGCCTCCTCCCAACAAAGAATGTTAGCTTTAATGTTTTGTTCTAACACTAAAAGAATCACATAATCATTAAGAAACAAACATGTACCCATTCACCACCTACAGGCAATTTGTGAACCCCAGGATGCATGCTTACCAAACTTGGGGAACACTGAGTTCTGATGCTGCAGAACACGGAAGCTTTTGGAGGCATTAGAGACTTGCAACAGTCAGTAGTCCACAAACTGGGAGTCAAGCTTGCTTCTCAGAACACATGCATGAACTATTCTGGTCACGGCTTTAAGGGGTTCACAGGCCCACCTACAGCCTATCTGTGGCCTTTACCTGAAAGCTCTTACACTAACCCAGTGCCTTCAGCACACAGATGTACACTTTGAGATCTGCAGAGTGGGAGGAATTTGCAGAAGACATCAATGCTAAGAACAGAGGGCCACCATCTTCCCCATTACCCCAAACAAAGGAGGCACCAGAGCCAACATCCTTGACTCGTACGTGGAAACAGGAGGGGAAGGCCCTAGAGACCAGGCCTTAGCAGCAGCGCCCACCACCATGCTTTAGCAATGACCTGCTCTGTGCCAGTTATGGAACCAGGTATTTACACTTGCCATCTTCTTCCACCCCAGTGTTGGTGATCTTCTTGGCTGATGGTGCCTAGAAGTCAGTCCCTTTTCCAGCTGACACTCAGAATTACGTGGAAGCTGACTTACCACCTTTTCAACAGCTTCTTGGGCTCTCAGACCCTATTGTCTGTTCCTGAGGCAATAGTCCATTCCTGATATTTTAACAAGCAGTTCAAAAGCTGAACTTTGGCAGACATCCACACTTCAACTTCCAGAGGAAAAAGATGAGTTTGAACAAAACAAAGAAGGAAGACACAAGGCAGCATGCAGCAATGGGGTGTCCATAGGTGAATGGGCAGTAGGAACCCCTGTGCTTCCTAACTCCTTAATGTCTGGCTTCTGCCTTCAGTCTTCTATCTGGTACTAGGGGGGCAGGGAATATTTCTCAACCTCTCATTGGCCTCATAATTAACTCAACATGCATTAGGCAACCAGCACATGTAAGGTGAAACAGCTGTCAATGAAAGGAACAAAGGTGAAACTACAATTCTTTTAGCTCAGTGACCCGATGAAGCAAGTCAGCTGTCTCACATGTATTTCTTTTGAACCTGCAGGGCCTATTATAATAAAAGTTAGACCCTCAAATGCTTCATCACCGACCATGTGGGAGACCATTTCCTTTCCTTCAAACCTACAGAGCAACTACCCAAAGCTTCCCTCTGAATCCCCAACCGTGGGCCCCATTCTTTCATCAGCCCCTCTGCTGACTGCCCCCAAGAGTCAGGAAGGCCCTAGTAGGCCTAATAATAAAGCTTTGTGAGGGCACTGGAGTCCACAGCCTGACTGGAGGAGACCTTCCTAATTTGTCTTCTTCCATTATGGCCGTGTGTGGATGAGGATGGTGTGTTTTAACACTACCCTCAAAGCCACAGCAGCCCCTGGTTCACCCCTGGGAAACAGTCACACACTGTGCCTCTTGTCACACCTTAACTGTCCTCTTGCCCCTGCATTTCTAAGTCAAGTCTCAGGAGCCACTTTCCATGGGAATGACTCGCCAGGTCAATGGAGAGAACATGGATCGAGGGCACAGAAAACGCAAATCCTGCTCCTGGCTCTGTAGAGTAACTGGCCACCCTGAGCAAGTTATCCAGTGCCTGCATCAGTCACATCACCTGTAAAACGGTCAGAAAGCCATCAGCCCTCACTCATGGAATGATGAGGAGGGGCACAAGAAACCCATTTGTTTATAACTGCTTTGATAACCTTAAACCCCCACAGAATAGTAACAGCAACAATATTCACTGAGGACATATGACTGATTTCTCCTCATCTCCTTCTCTGAACCCCATGAGATCCATGCCAGGGTTATTTCCCTTTTTGCCACTGAGGAAATAGACTCAAGTTTTCAATGTAGCCAGTAAGTGGTAGAACCAGGTCTCCAACTCAAGGTTTCATACTTTAAAGCCAGAGTTTTTAAAATACTGTTTTTTATATATGAGGGTAGCTAACACTTACTGAATGTTTACTGTGGGCCAGGCTTTTTTCTACAAATTTCCCAAGTATTAATTAATTTACCTCCAAAACTCTAGACACAAATACATTATTGTTCCCATTTTACAAATAAGGGAACAAAGAGATGATATAACTCGACTAAGTTTGTGCAGTTCACAAGTGCCAAAGCCAGACCTTTTGGTCAGAGTTCTTATCCTCTCTCCCCATCTCGTGTGTGTGTGTGTGTGTGTAAAAAGNACCTCTGGGAGAGAGACTAAATTAATTCAAAAGATGGAGAAATTTGAAACGGAGGCTCAGGGAGGAAGTGGGAGGTCCTCCAAGCCGGGCCTGGGTTCCATGTCTCCATTCCTGTCACCATGACTCACCTCCCCTGACTTGCATTTAGTGACTAGGAAATGGCTTGAGATGAGGATTTTCCTTTTAAAGATAAATTTTCTTTCTCTTTGTATATTTATTAGAAGTCCCAACTTTCAAGTGTAATTTGTTTTGGAAGAGAGAAAAATAGTGAAAGTACCATCTTTCAATGCTAAGCTATTACCCACTTAATAACAGCTTTTTGGCAAGGAAATAACTATCTACTTAAGCGAACACTTTTGTAAGATGCAGCTTTCAGAAACGTTAAAATATGAAAAAGTACATCTCAAAACTGAGGGAGCATATGGATGAAGACATGCCTTTTTTCTCCGTGTTTATCTTTCCTGCAATAAAAGTGCTGATGGAAACTCTCTGGCCAGGATTCCTGGCCTGATGGGGACCAGGTTCTTGGAGGAGATCCAAGAAAGCCACAGAAACTTCTCCAACTCACAGAGAATCATGGTATCAGGACAGACAGAAGGACTAGCGGGCTCCTGTCCTGAGCTGACCATCAACTTCCTCACGGCCTTTTCTCTGCTTCCTTGAGACTCAGCCCCTCTATCTGTACCAGCTGACAGGATGAATCATTCATTGTTCCTCTAAATTGAGCACCGACCTACCTTTATACTGTTACTCATTTCACACTTAAGTCACCTTTTCTAAAAGCAAGACATAGCCTCCTCCCAACAAAGAATGTTAGCTTTAATGTTTTGTTCTAACACTAAAAGAATCACATAATCATTAAGAAACAAACATGTACCCATTCACCACCTACAGGCAATTTGTGAACCCCAGGATGCATGCTTACCAAACTTGGGGAACACTGAGTTCTGATGCTGCAGAACACGGAAGCTTTTGGAGGCATTAGAGACTTGCAACAGTCAGTAGTCCACAAACTGGGAGTCAAGCTTGCTTCTCAGAACACATGCATGAACTATTCTGGTCACGGCTTTAAGGGGTTCACAGGCCCACCTACAGCCTATCTGTGGCCTTTACCTGAAAGCTCTTACACTAACCCAGTGCCTTCAGCACACAGATGTACACTTTGAGATCTGCAGAGTGGGAGGAATTTGCAGAAGACATCAATGCTAAGAACAGAGGGCCACCATCTTCCCCATTACCCCAAACAAAGGAGGCACCAGAGCCAACATCCTTGACTCGTACGTGGAAACAGGAGGGGAAGGCCCTAGAGACCAGGCCTTAGCAGCAGCGCCCACCACCATGCTTTAGCAATGACCTGCTCTGTGCCAGTTATGGAACCAGGTATTTACACTTGCCATCTTCTTCCACCCCAGTGTTGGTGATCTTCTTGGCTGATGGTGCCTAGAAGTCAGTCCCTTTTCCAGCTGACACTCAGAATTACGTGGAAGCTGACTTACCACCTTTTCAACAGCTTCTTGGGCTCTCAGACCCTATTGTCTGTTCCTGAGGCAATAGTCCATTCCTGATATTTTAACAAGCAGTTCAAAAGCTGAACTTTGGCAGACATCCACACTTCAACTTCCAGAGGAAAAAGATGAGTTTGAACAAAACAAAGAAGGAAGACACAAGGCAGCATGCAGCAATGGGGTGTCCATAGGTGAATGGGCAGTAGGAACCCCTGTGCTTCCTAACTCCTTAATGTCTGGCTTCTGCCTTCAGTCTTCTATCTGGTACTAGGGGGGCAGGGAGTATTTCTCAACCTCTCATTGGCCTCATAATTAACTCAACATGCATTAGGCAACCAGCACATGTAAGGTGAAACAGCTGTCAATGAAAGGAACAAAGGTGAAACTACAATTCTTTTAGCTCAGTGACCCGATGAAGCAAGTCAGCTGTCTCACATGTATTTCTTTTGAACCTGCAGGGCCTATTATAATAAAAGTTAGACCCTCAAATGCTTCATCACCGACCATGTGGGAGACCATTTCCTTTCCTTCAAACCTACAGAGCAACTACCCAAAGCTTCCCTCTGAATCCCCAACCGTGGGCCCCATTCTTTCATCAGCCCCTCTGCTGACTGCCCCCAAGAGTCAGGAAGGCCCTAGTAGGCCTAATAATAAAGCTTTGTGAGGGCACTGGAGTCCACAGCCTGACTGGAGGAGACCTTCCTAATTTGTCTTCTTCCATTATGGCCGTGTGTGGATGAGGATGGTGTGTTTTAACACTACCCTCAAAGCCACAGCAGCCCCTGGTTCACCCCTGGGAAACAGTCACACACTGTGCCTCTTGTCACACCTTAACTGTCCTCTTGCCCCTGCATTTCTAAGTCAAGTCTCAGGAGCCACTTTCCATGGGAATGACTCGCCAGGTCAATGGAGAGAACATGGATCGAGGGCACAGAAAACGCAAATCCTGCTCCTGGCTCTGTAGAGTAACTGGCCACCCTGAGCAAGTTATCCAGTGCCTGCATCAGTCACATCACCTGTAAAACGGTCAGAAAGCCATCAGCCCTCACTCATGGAATGATGAGGAGGGGCACAAGAAACCCATTTGTTTATAACTGCTTTGATAACCTTAAACCCCCACAGAATAGTAACAGCAACAATATTCACTGAGGACATATGACTGATTTCTCCTCATCTCCTTCTCTGAACCCCATGAGATCCATGCCAGGGTTATTTCCCTTTTTGCCACTGAGGAAATAGACTCAAGTTTTCAATGTAGCCAGTAAGTGGTAGAACCAGGTCTCCAACTCAAGGTTTCATACTTTAAAGCCAGAGTTTTTAAAATACTGTTTTTTATATATGAGGGTAGCTAACACTTACTGAATGTTTACTGTGGGCCAGGCTTTTTTCTACAAATTTCCCAAGTATTAATTAATTTACCTCCAAAACTCTAGACACAAATACATTATTGTTCCCATTTTACAAATAAGGGAACAAAGAGATGATATAACTCGACTAAGTTTGTGCAGTTCACAAGTGCCAAAGNTACTGTGGGCCAGGCTTTTTTCTACAAATTTCCCAAGTATTAATTAATTTACCTCCAAAACTCTAGACACAAATACATTATTGTTCCCATTTTACAAATAAGGGAACAAAGAGATGATATAACTCGACTAAGTTTGTGCAGTTCACAAGTGCCAAAGCCAGACCTTTTGGTCAGAGTTCTTATCCTCTCTCCCCATCTCGTGTGTGTGTGTGTGTGTGTGTGTGTAAAAAGAGAGAGAAGAATATATACACATATATATAGAGAGATGGAAGTTACAAATTAGAAAACAAGTTCCAGTAACATCCTGTAAATTCATCAAGATTAAATATTTATTGAGCTCCTGGTATGTATCAGCCCTAGGCATAGGGCTGGGGTTCCTGACATGTGTAAGCCACTGGTCACCACCCTCCCAGAGATGATAGCCACGTGTGTTGGGGACATATTTACAATGTATACAGTGCAGAAATGATACAGAGAAGGAAATGGTTAACTCATGAGGACTGGTAGTTGAGAAAAAGTTTCTTGGAATAAGTGACTCCCGAGCAGAGCTCCAACGCAGTTTTCTCAACAACAAATGAAACACATGGATGTCCCTGGTGGTCATGGGGTTAAGACTCTGCATTTCCACTGCAGGGGGCCTGGGTTCAGTACCTGGATGGGAAAGTTCCAGATGCCCATGGTGCAGAAAAAAAAAAAAAAAAAAAACATTTCCTAGAGAGAACAACATATATGAGTTACTGAAGCAAGAATGGATTTGGCATGGGAGCATGAAATCAATATTTCTCTACTTCTATTAAAACGAATTTTCAATTTTCCAAAACTGACTTACCCCTTATTTCTTTCATTCACCCAATAATAAATATTTATTAAACTCCTATGTCTAAGGACTGTTTAAATGTAAAAATAGATGGAAGGAAGGAATAAAAGGAAACCAATAATTATGAGCACTTATTAGGTAGCAGGTGTTGGGTGAGGCACTTTTTTAAGTCCTTACAATCACTTGATGGGTAAATACATTATTCCATTTTTCTAGTTGATGAACAGACTCAAGAGTGACACAGTCACTGTGACAAAGCCAGATGTTTTATCTAGACCTGCCCTGACCCTGATCCTGTACTTCTTTCAAGGGAATGCATAGCTATCTTGTCTTGTTTATTTCCACTAGTGAGGATATTCACAAACCATCTCTCTGCAACCAAACATTGCCTGACAGCTAACCAGGAAAACCAATGTCCTCTGTCATCAAAGCAGAGAGTGAGGTCAAGTGGCTCCCAGAGGTCTCCAACCCCTGACCCTGACCTTATTATTACTGTTTAACCATCCCCCCAATTTAGACCTTCCATGCCCCACTGGTTAAACTGCTGGTGGCAGAACTAAGGTGATCTGTGTCTCCGCCAATTCCTGCCTCAGATGCTGTGAGGCAGGAATCACTTAGATCACTCAAAAGCAGTGATCACTGTGGGATCAGAAACAGGAATTTGGTGATTGTTTCCAGATTCCCAGTCCACTCCCTACCCTGTCAAGCTTGATCTCTTGGACAGACAGGCTATTCCCCACCAGAGCCCCGCGTGCCATCTCAGAACTCCCAGTTGCAATCCCAATCACTTGGCTTGCTGTAGTCGGTTTGAGTTGAAGAGAGCATTTCTCCTGAACTCATCCTTGTGTGGGAACCCTGAGACCACACAACCCTGAGACCATCCACAAGTCCTGAGATTCCTGCTCTGGTTAGCTAGTGGGACACAGCCTCCCCATCAAAACATTAAATTCTCGTGGAGGTCAAAGGGGATCTCAGGAAGGCCGGAGCAGAAGCGAGTGGAGAAGACTACCTTGTCGGCAAAGGTGAAAAGCAGTACTGGGGCACTCTGTAAGCAGCCTCTCAGCTGAGTGATTTTCATGCGTTCATTCACTCAGTCCTCAATAAACAGATAAAAGACTGGTCATGCCAAGCCCTGTGCTAGAGTGGTCTTAGGGAAGGAGTCGTGACAGTCCCTATCTTCACAGGGGTGATGGGGTCATGGAAGAAGCAAGCAAGCTCCCAGGCAACGATAGCAGTAGAAGATCAAGGTTAAGAGCCCAGGGTCCGGGACTTCCCTGGTGGTCCAGTGGTTAAAAATCCGCCTGCCAGTGCAGGGAATGTGGGTTCAATACCCCTGGTCCAGGAGGATCCCACATGATGCAGGGCAACTAAGCCTGTGTGCCACAACTACTAAGCCCGCACATCACAACTTTACTGAAGCCCCCGAGCCTAGAGGCTGTGCTCTACACGAGAAGCCACTGCAATAAGCCCACATACCACAACAAACAGCCCCCGCTCGCTGCAACTAGAGAAAGCCTGTGCACAGCAATGAAGACCCAGTATCACCAAAACCAAATAAATAAAATTCTGTAAAAAATTTTTAAAAGGGCCCAGGATGCTTGCCTGGGTTGAAACCTAAACTTCACCACTTATAAGCTGAATGACCTTACTGATAAAATAAGGGTAAAAATGGCCCCTGCCTCATCAAATAGACGTGAAGATTCCTAGCCAACAAAGAGTCCACACACGTTTCCTGCTCGCGTTCTCCTAGGACTGTACAATGGCACACGTATGCCCTCCTAGGAGAATACAAAGGAACACCACCTCACCCAGAACACAAATTCCCCAGAGGAGGTGATGGCTACAGTAAGCCTGAGAGATAAGTAGGGAATGAGTTATCCAGGGGATGAGAGAAGAAAAGAGTGCTCCAGGTATCGAGAAGGTCTAGGTAAAGGCAGAGGAGCATGGTGTATTGCAGGAACTTACAATATTCTGGTATGACTGATCAATAAAAAACAAGAACGTAGACCAAGAGAAGGAAGAGGACATGAGGTCAAGGGACAGCAATGCGTGATATGAGAAACAGCGATGCATGGCCTTAGTGAGGTTGACACGTCACTGGAGGGCACTCCTACAGCTAGACTATGATCTGCTCAATTAAGAGGCATAGTTCCACAACACAGCAAACATGAACGGTCCGGGCACAGGGAGTATACAGAAAAACTCAGCTCAAGTGTCAGCCCCTTGGAGAGGACTTTCTTGACCACCCTAACTTCCGTGAGAACCAAGGTATTCTTTATTCTCCCCCTTCTGACAAAGCATTGAGAAGGGCCAGGCTCATAATGTGTTTGTGCACGCTTAGTCAGTCAATTGTGTCCAACTTTTTGCGACCCCATGGACTGTAGCCCGCCAAGCTCCTCTGTCCATGGGATTCTCCAGGCAAGAATACTACAGTGGGTTGCCAGGCCCTCCTCCAGGGGATCCTCCCAACCCAGGAATCAAACCCAGGTCTCCTGCATTGGCAGGTGTGTTCTTTACCACTAGCACCACCTGGGAAGCCCTCTGGTATTCTCCCTCTCTGGTATCCCCATAGCATTGAGAAGGGTCTGGCAACAGGGTAAGTGCTCATTAAATAGTGGTTGAATGAGTGAACAAACAAGTCAGAAACACAGGCACAGTCTCTGCCCTCAGGAAGTTTACAAGCTGAACACAGTCCCCTGGGAGTTTAAGTTAAGGGAAGTTTGGTATAGGTCATCATAAGACTGCTCAGATGAGCCAAGGAATGAAAAAGAAAAAATGGAAAGCCAGTGAGCCAAGATGTGTTCAGAGCAAGTGACTGAGCTCAGAGAGCAGCATTAGTTAATAAAGCACATGTATGCCTGCCTGATGCATTACGCTTCCAGCCGCAGTGAGCCTTTGGGGGCCTCGCAAAGCATACGAAAAGGTTGACAGCTTACAATCAATACCGTGTTCACCGACGCAGGAAGCGACATTATCACATCCAGGATATCACCCCCATATCCCAGCTCAAGCACTAAATATTCCCCATAACAAGGCTCGGGGAAGTGACAGGAGCTATTACTTTTATCCCTTCCACGTGGAAGCAAGAGGTGAGGCGAATCTTTCCCTGGATGTGTTTAAAGGAAGGCAAGCCAGTTCCCCCAGAGAAACTGTTCAGAGCTGAGCCCACGCTTAATACAGCAAGACAGGGATGGGAAAGATTGGCATTTTCATTTGCCTGGGTGTCCACAATATAGAAGGGGAGGTTCTGTGGGCAACTGAAAGGCACAACAATAAATTAGAAGGGTTGGCAGGATGTGTGAGGTGTGAATGCTAGATTCACTCGCATGCCCAAGTCACTCTAATAAAAAAACAACTTGACTGCCACCCACCACCCCCGGCCCAGATGGCTTTCTTATTTCACCTTTTCTGACTGTGGCATAATTGAAAGTCATATTTCATCTAGGCTAGTGATTTCCAAAGCCAAGTGCAGGTGGCTTATGAACAGTCAGCCCAAATTCATCAAAGAGAGCAGCAAACAATTGCATGTTAAACAGCACCCCTTTCTCAGCAGGGAAAGCGGGTCATGTCACATCCCAGCCCCCACACAGTTCCGCTGACAGGTCCACTGCAGCCTGCTTCCTTAGCCTCTGGGGGGACTCGAACAGGAAGAAGGCTGGGGCTAGGATAACCAGAGTGGTTTTCTTAGTTCCGAGGTGCATTTATTTAACGGCAGCCTCCATTTTCCAGCCCCTTCATTTCCTCTCTGACAAGATGAAGGATATGGCTCTTAGTTTTCACATTCTTTTTGAAAAAGCAGAAAGGTTAATTAGTATATTTGAAATGGTTCTTAAAAAGAATCAGCTGAAACTCAAAGATGGTTATATTCATTGAAGATGCGACAAACATCATAGGAGATTATGAAGTGTCATCATGGAACAAGAAAGCTCAATTCAAAAGCTAAAACTTTCCAAAGTACAGAAAGAATACCACTTCAGGAAGGGAACGTGGCTCAAAACAGCTCTTCCCTTTGACCAGCACAGGAACAGTTAAGGAACTCTGTCGGTGTCAGATGATGTCCCGAGAGGGGCATTGCAGACACTCCTGCAGGAGCAGTGATTACAGCTTTTCCCTCTTCTCCAGCATTAAACACATGATGGATTTTTCTTAACATCACACACACACAAACATGCACACAGCCTCAACATCCCACTAACAGACTCCCCCTCTCTCGTAGCATCATCTCTGAATTTGTGATCCTTCCTTTAGGAATGGTGGATGCTTCCCAGATGATTAAGGACACAGCCTGGAAACAAAGGCTATAAATTTGCTTTATTGTATTTTATATCAGGACCGGAGATCCATTTACAAATGAAAACGCCACTGGCCTGGTTGATAATAAACTTATATGACTCCACAAAAGACTGTAACAACTCCTTTTTTCACCTGCTTATGATATTGCTTACTTTGGGTAGAATAAGTGTCCTGGTGATGAACAATAATTGAACATTATTGGTTGTGGAGATGTTACAATTGACTGAGGCACTTTCACAACTAGAAGAGTGATGCCAACAGCCCAAGGTTACACAGAGTCACTCCAAAACCACCACTGAAACCAGGTCTTTGGAATCTCTAAGATTGGCCTTATTTCATAGTTATTTTTCATTTTTTCCACATGTCTAAAACCAGTGGGTCAACTCAAACCTGGATTGAAGTCTTGGTAAGATATTTAATTTCTACTCAAGGAGCATTGCAGCATTTCTGTCTGTAGTACCAAAGACCGTTTCCCCAGTGGTGCCCCGAAGACTGCCTCATACCCAAGTTCCCTGGTGTCCAGGTTGGCTCAGATTCATACAGATAGATCCACTGCATTTATTCACCACATTACACGTTTCTTATCTACAAGAGTAAATGCCATCATGCTGCATAGCAGAAACACATTTTAAATCAATTATTTCCAAAAACTTTTTGAAGATTAAATGCTATAAATTATTTATACCTGACCATGTGCTGCAGAATAAGCAATGTAGGTAATCAAGGCATGATTTCTGTCCTCAAGGAATATAGTCTAACAGAAAATGAAATTCCAACAGGTGACTTCAATATAACATGGCTAAAGTAATGGCAGAGATGTGCGTAAGTGATTAAGGGTGTACAGAGTTAAAGAATATGATCTCCTGGAGATGAAATGAAGTTCAACCCTAGAGGAGGACAGGGCAACCAGGTGACCACAGACATGAGAAAAGGCACAGGCTGAGAAGCCCCACCTGTCTCTGAGAGCTACCATCAGGCTGATTTTGCTACAGGCTCTTGCCCAGAGCTGCCTGGAGTGCTTATGAGAGCAAGGCCCAGACTGTAGAAGGCCATTTAGAGAACTTAGATGTCCTTAGCAGCCAATGGAGTGCTACTGGAAGACTGATTTTAAGAAGAGGATGAACATGGTTGGAATTCACATTTCCAAAGCTCCCTCCGGCAGCTGAGTAAATGACATATCTGAAATAGGCAAGATTGAAACTAGGAAGCTGTTGCAGTAATCCAGGAAAGCAATGATGAAGGGCCTAAATCAGGGATGGAGAAAACATTGAAAAGGTGGGATCAACATAACGTGGAGATTGACGTGATGAGAGCAAAGAGAGAAGTTAAAGATGCCCAGGTGGATAGCTCAGGTGATCAGCAACGGCATGAGCAGAGTTGGAGACTAAAGGAACGGGAGAGAAGGGTTTAGGGGGAGGAAAAGAGAAAGATGAAGAGTGTGATTTGGGACACAGTGAGCTCAAGGAGCTCCTGGGCAGCCAAGTGAAGGGAGAATCCCAGGAGACATCAGGATAAAAAGATCTGTGGCCAAAGTGTCATCGATAAGACAGAGAGGTGTTCACTAGTGTGTCCCAGCCTTTATGGAGAGGATGACATAGGGAGAGAGTAGAGAGAGACTACGTTGGCTGAGGAGAAGGTCCTGGGGAGCAGTATGCTGAGGAATAGACAGAGGGGGGCAGCGCCCAAGCAATAGAGAAGGAAGCAATGAAGTCATGAGAAAACTGGGGACAAAGGATATCACGGAGATAAGGGAGTAGAGCTCCCCCACTGAAAAATGTACTTCCTATAAATCTATGTTAAAAAAAACAAACAACCTAATCTTCATTGACGGATGAATGTATAAAAAAGATGTGGTACTCTGTCACATGGAAATATCAAATGGAATATTCCTCAGTCATAAAAGGGAATGAAACTGGGTCATTTGTAGAGATGTAGACAGACTTAGAGTCTGCCATACAGAGTGAAGTAAGTCAGAAGAAAACAAATGTCATGTATTTATATATATATATATGAATCTAGGAAAATGGTACAGATGACCCTATTTCAGGGTAGGAAAAAAGACGCAGACATAGGGAACAGGCTTGCGGACACAGTGGGGAAAGGCGAAGGTGGGACAGATGAGACAGCAGAACTGACGCCTGACACACCACGCATGGAACCTGCACCACAGCACACGGGCCTCAGCTCCGTGCCCCGTGGTGACCTAGAGGGGTGGCGCAGGGCGGGGGCTCACAATGGAGGGGATTTGATACATAAAGCTCACTCTGTCACACAGCAGAAAATGAACATAGCACTCTAAAGCAACTATACTCCAACTAAAAAAATAGAAATTCAGGAAAAAAGTGGGTAACAGACTTGAAGGCAATTCACATATAATATCCAGAAAAATTAATGAATATAAGAAACGTGCTCCACTTAGTAATCAGGAAAATGTCGGTAGTATGAACAGCCACAAAATGGCTGCAAATAGAAGGGCTGACACTAACAAGCATTGGCAAAGCTCTGGCACAACCGACAGGCTCACACACTGCTGGTGAGATTATCGATCCACCACTTTGTAAAAACAACTGTGGCACTATCTACTAACATTGGAGATATTCACACCCAGTGACCCAGCAGCACATTCTAAGTATACACCCAAGTAATTTATGCACATGTACAGCAAGAGGCAAGTTCATAGCAACACTATTTGTAAATGTTAAAATTAGATAAGAACCCAAATGACAACCAATAGAACAAAACAATATGTTCCTCTCGAAGTGTGGAATTCTATCAAAAATAAGTGAACTACAACTTTAGCCAACATGGATGAATTTTACAAATAGTAGGTTAAGTAAAAGAAATCAAACAAAAAATATTTGCTTCATGAATACAATTATATACAATTCAAAAGCAATTTTATAGATTCACAAACAGGCAAGACTGAACTATAATGTTTATGATGCATACTTAGGTAGTAAAACCATAAAGAAAAACAAGAGAGTGGTTATTATAGAATTAAGGACAATGGTTATCTTTGGACAAAAGGTGTGACTAGGAAGAAGCATTCAGAGGACTTTGAAAAGCTCTATGTGTGTGCTCAGTCATTCAGTTGCGTCCGACTCTGCAACGCCATGGACTGCCAGGCTCCTCTGTCCATGGAATTTTCCAGGCAAAAAATACCAGAGTGGGTTGCATTTCCTTCTCCAGGGGATCTTCCCAACCCAGGGAGTGAACCTGTGTCTCCTGCAGTTGCTGCATTGCAAGTAGATTTTTTACCACTGAGTCACCTGGGAAGCTCCTCTGAAAACTGACACAAAACTGATTCACCATTCTAAAGGATTCCCTTGAGAATAATTTACTAAGTTTTCCATTTGTGCTTTTCAGTTTTCTGTGTATTATATTTCACAAACATTTTTTTTTTTAAGCTAAAAGAAGTACTCAAACCCTTTGACTATATGACAGTGCTACATGTTAGGGAAAACAGTCCTGACTACATGCCAAGAGCCCTACAGGGCATCACTGAATCACAACAGAGGACAGCATGTTTACAATGATGACCATAAGTTATCAAGAAAATACCAAGCTCATTCTGTATGTGGTGCTGGACAAGGCAAGGAAGCACGAAATACATAAAAACAAAGGCAAGTTACAGAGGTTGCAGCAGCTATAGCTGAAAGAACACCAGTGTTCAACCTAGCAGTTGAGTGTAAATTCAAATTATCTCCCTTCCTTCCAGGACTCTTCCTCATCCTTCTCTCTTCAATGATCTTTTTCTTTACTCTCCTGAGAAAGAACAGCCACTGTTACTGTCCAGCTTCTAGTGGGGAATAAGCACACCATCAAAAAACTGGGTGGAAACATCACCTTCTCAAGATATCTGGGTGCATTGCTGGACTATTTCCATCCAATATTTCCATTCGCCTTATTAAACGGTGAAATAAACTAAACAGAGCATTATTAATGCAGCCAACATTTATTTTCACTATCCAGAATTCTGCCCTCTTACCAAAAATCTCTAGATGTCTCTTCGGATAGGGCCTCCCAGGTGGCTCAGGGGTAAAGAATCTGCCTGCCAATGCAGGANGCTTTTAATGCACTGTCTAGGTTGGTCATAACTTTTCTTCCAAGGAGTAAGTGTCTTTTAATTTCATGGCTGCAATCACCATCTGCAGTGATTTTGGAGCCCAGAAAAATAAAGTCTGACACTGTTTCCACAAATAGATGTCTTGCCATCTATTTGCCATGAAGTGATGGGACCGAATACCATGATCTTAGTTTTCTGAATGTTGAGCTTTAAGCCAACTTTTTCACTCTCTTCTTTCGCTTTCATCAAGAGGCTTTTTAGTTCCTCTTCACTTTCTGCCATAAGGGTGGTGTCCTCTGCATATCTGAGGTTATTGATATTTCTCCTGGCAATCTTGATTCCAGCTTGTGTTTCTTCCAGCCCAGTGTTTCTCATGATGTACTCTGCATAGAAGTTAAATAAGCAGGATGACAATATACAGCCTTGATGTACACCTTTTCCTATTTGGAACCAGTCTGTTGTGCCATGTCCAGTTCCAACTGTTACTTCCTAACCTGCATATAGGTTTCTCAAGAGACAGGTCAGGTGGTCTGGTATTCCCATCTCTCTCAGAATTTTCCACAGTTTATTGTGATCCACACAGTCAAAGGCTTTGGCATAGGGCTTTGCTGTTTAGTTATTTTATGACTATATCAGAGTGATATCTAACTTGTAGGTGAGCCCTTGAGAAATCTATCAATAGTTTGGCTCGGGGATTCTTTGGAACGGGACACAGTCCTACCCACTAAGGAGTTTATAATCCATGGAGGAAAAAGTATCTACAATGTATGGGGCATAATTATATACCCTGAACTGTACTAAATTTAAATTTATAATCTCATTGTAACTAACCTCACTCAGTGTCTTATGCAAACACACAGCACAAGAAACGTGCAGAAATGTCACCTAATCCAAACTAATCATGGCACACTTGCCAGCAGTGAATTTATACAATCTCAGGGTAAGACCAGCTTCCCTGGTGGTTCAGATGGTAAAGAATATGCCTGCAGTGCAGGAGACCTGGGTTCAATTCCTGGATTGGGAAGATCCCCTGAAGAAGGGAATGGCTACCCACTCCAGTATTCTGGCCTTGAGAATTCCATGGACTGTATAGTCAATGGGGCTGCAAAGAGTCAGACATGACTGACTTTCACTTCAGAGTAAGACCAAGTGGTGTCATGTGGCTGGGCCATTCTCAGATGGCTCCATAGGAACAGCAAGAATCTGATCTGTAGCAAAGTGGACTCTGCACTGATCAGGAAGTGGCGGGCTAGAGAATGGCATCTAGACAGACTCCCCGACCAATGGTGCTCACGGGAAGAGAGAGCCACCACAGGGGTCTCAGAGGAGGCCGTGGGCCTGGACAGAAGTGAGAAAGAGCCTGAGTTGGTCTGAGAAACTTTTCCTCTGAAGTTCTGAAACACCATATCCCCCAGAGAAATTTATTTCCTTGTGTGTGAGGCCAAAAGGGCAGCTGCCTCTAAAATCATCAGGAGAGTTGTTAAATATATGGATTTCTGAAGGCTTTCTGACCTACCAAACCATAACTTGGAAGGTTTGAGCCTGGAAAGACTCTAATGAGCCATCTCAATGAACTTCATGCAGGCTAAATTGAGAACCATCACCCCAGAAGATGGTCCAAGCACCAAGTCAAACATTTATTCAGTCAACAAACATTACTGTACACCTCCATGTGCTAAGCCTAGTGCTGGGAAATGAGTAATACAACCTACTCTCATTATCCTCTCTGCCATGGAGCAATAAGAAAGAGAATCAAGCATACATCTATTCTGGGAATAAACTATATTTCCAAGGTCATCAAAGTATTCGAGAAAAATTATTCTAATTATGGCTTAATTGATAGAAGGAAGACCTGGGACGCTCATGGGCTCAGATTCAAACACTGAAGAGGTCCAAGTGAGTAGCTCTGGAGGGCTATTCTGAGCTTCATTAAAGGATGCCCCTGCTGCAAAAAGTATGTCTCTTTTTCTCTCCTTTAAAAGTGAGAACACAAAGAAATATCAAGGAAATGCAACTGGGAAAATGAGACTGTTTTTAAAAGTCATTTGCAGAACCGGGCAAAAACAGAGGAAATTCTGTGACCGAGTCCACTCCTGTACTGCAAATCCCTGCTCATTTTCCTTCTGATTTCTTCCTCAAAAGTAATATTGTGAGGTAAAGACAGAGTCCACCTTGCTGTAGATGGTCCTGGTGTCAGCCCTGAATAACACACTTGAGCAAACCAGAAGCATTCAGGCAGGCAAAATGAATCCCAGGAGGTGGCCTTCACAGTTGGGAACAAGTCTGACTCATCCAGTAAAAAGAAATATCTAACCTAAAACATATGCATTTAGATACAACTCTATAAAGCCAATGCTAATTAATCCTCCTGCTCATATAAAATGGCAAAGGAATTAACAATATTGCCAAGTCTGAAAAAGTCTTTTAATTGCACTGTGGTTCTTTCCAAGCAGCAGGCATCTGAGTCACACGTGGCCGCACCCCCTACACCCAGGCGACTTTGCCCTTCACGCAAAGCACTTGGCACTCAGGCTCACAACCATGTTTTGTTGAAGCCTGGTACATATCTCCCCCACAGACTGCTCAGAAACCAGCAAGGTAAGTCCTGTTTACCTTTGTAAAAGATCAACTGCTGAACATTGCAGGTACCCTAGGAACCCCATCAAGTCCCCTGTGGCATTTACTTTCCTGTGAAGTTATTTTTGCTTGTTCTTCATGCTAGGAAAGGAATTGATTTGGATTAAAATTGTGGGCTATGGGCATCTTGCCTTCCATTTGGGAAAGGTCATTAAATACATTCTTAATGTTGAATTAACTGAACTTTCCTTTTTGATTCCAAGACTAAAATGAAAAGCAAGGTTAAGTTAGATTCTCTTTAAACACAAACTCTGGAATAGACTCCTGGGCATACTGGATGGAACACGCTGGTGCAGTGCTCAGACCACTGCCGCTGAAGGTGAAGGAGGTCCCAGGAAGCCCCCAACTCTGTCTTCCACCCCTGCTCAAGCAGAGGGCTTCATAATCTCACTGGGATGTGAGTTCTGAGGGCATTCTGACACTGGATTTTCGATCTTCTGCAGCTGGGAGCCCTCAGATGGTTCCAGCTCCCGGAGACAGGGTTATTCTGCTGGAGAACTAGAACTCAAACCTTTCTGGGAGGCCCCAGCTAGAAAAGCTCTGACTCATCATCACATGCATTCTGCAAATTACCAGGTTAAATGACAGAATAAATAGTTATTGAGCACCTACTGTATATGAAGCAGTGCTGTTCTAGGGGCTCTGGGAAGCACGGGTGAATCAAAGATTCTGTTCTCAGGGAACTTAAATTCCGAAATGAAGAGAAGGAAGGACAAAGTGTGTTTGAATAAATACACATTATCACTACGACTGGGGTGGGAGGGTGGCATTGATGGCACTCAAGCTTTCCAAGTTATTCATCACATTTGGAAGTTTTGACAACATGAAGTTTCTGGACTTCTTTCCAGGAACTAACAACTAGTTTTGAGGCCCTCAAGGCTTTTGGAATCCATGTTCTGCAGTGATGATTCTGTTTAAAGAATACAGGGTTAAGGTTCATGAAACTTGAAAGTCCTGAAGCTCCCTACCTCCAGACCACTATGATGGAATTCAACTAGGGAGCAATGAATTAAACTAAACAGAATCCACTGTCTTCCTCAAATCCACCTCCCCTACCATTATTCTCCTGGCCCCCACTCTGCTCTTCACCCAGATTATTCTATAAGATAAATCAAAGGGGAAACCCCATTAGCAGGAAGCCCCATCTCGGTCAAAGCCACCGTATACAGTCGCATTCAACTTCGTCCACGTGGATGGTGGCCCTAGAGCTGCCTGGGACATGAGCTGCCACTGTTCATGCACCCTCAAAGGAGCAGCTTGTTCTCGGGCCATTCCTGGCCATGATTTCCACAAACTGGATCAGACAGGGTTGGTGAAGCTCTCAGAAACTTAAGGAATCCTTAACCTGGGGAAGTCGGACAAGAAGAAGAGCTCTAGGATCACCTCACTTGTCCAGACCAGAGCTGTCCTCAGGGACTGGAGCTCGACTAGGCCTATTGATATTTTCTCAGATAATCTTGAGTTAAAATTTTTAAACTGCTCCATTCTTCTGAGAATTATTCCTTGACCTTCTTAGCCAAAGGAGCTTCTCCCCACCCATTTTTCATTACTTTATACCATCCTAGTTTTGCTTCCTTTATAATATCATAATTTCTTAACAATGTATTTGACTATTTAGTTGAATTCTTCTGTCTCTTTCCTCTAAACCTTTATGGCAAGCTCCATGTCTGCCTTGTTCACTGATGTATCTCCTCAGCTGAGAATAGTTCCAGATGTATGATAGGTACTCATAAAAATGTTTCTAATTAATGAATGACTGATAGGAAAGGATAAAGGACATATGCCATAAGGGTCAAGTTACCCTTCATCAGACATGAACCCAGCAGAAATGGCAAAGTATGAGCACAATAGTCATATAGTTTGCACAGATAGGTTAAGTTTTTAAACATATATGTAATTTTGTATCAAAAACTCCAAAACGTTTCTTCACCATCATCTAGTTAAAGGAATGAACTGAACATCCTCTGAGATCTCTTTTGGCCCTAACACAGCATGACCTATGATACACATTTGGTAAACTAATCCATTTCCTGTCTCTGATCTCTGATCTCTAATCTCTTTAAATTAGAAACAGGGCCAGTGCTGCAATCAATTGGACAGAGGAATAGTTTATTTCTAACATAACTGAAAACAGGTCAATACTGACATTTTTGAGAAGCTCCTTGATAAGACTTCTCTGACTTAGATACACACATTATAATTTCCTTATAATGTCTAAAGGCAGGAGGTGGTTCAGCTTAGGTATGTGTCCTTGGAGATGTCTGACTATCATTGAGTTCTGATTACATCATTACATCATGTTCTCCCAATAATTGTCCTTCGATGGGTCATTATTCATGGACCACAGTGACCCAAAGTACTTTTCTCTCCACCTGTTCCCTAAGTATGCTGCCTCTTTCCCCTAATGTAGTGGGCAATTTTTGTTTGGACCACTCAGCATATATTTCTTTTATCTCTTGGAAAGAGAAGTTTAATTCATTCAACTATCTACCTCCACCATATGCATGGGAAAAACTGACCATACTCCTAGCTCTATGAGTGAACCTTCACTAATTTAAACACCACACTGGCTGAGTGTGCTCAGAATGGCTAGGGACATTCCTGGTTATGTCATCCTGCAGTTCTAGTGAGAGGAGGGAGATGTCTTCCCTAGTGAACTACTGTTACTCCATCCCTGACAGCTAGATTTCAGCTCTACAGAGTTCAAAGCAAAGATCCAAGTCCCAGTCCTAAAGACCAGAGAGATTTACCCCTTGGAATGATCAGTTTGATACTAAAGCCTGAATCTAGTTTCAGGGTTCATAGGATAAGGCAAAAGAAGTAACAATTCCTAGAAGAAAACACCACCAAAAGATACCCCTAGCTTAGTGCTTTAGTGTCAGTCACTCAGTCGTGTCTGACTCTTTGCAACTCCATGAACTATAGCCCACCAGGCTCCTCTGTCCATGGAATTTTCCGGGCAAGAATACTGGAGTAGGTAGCCATTCCCTTCTCCAGGGGATCTTCCTGACCCAGGGATCAAACGCCAGTCTCCAGCATTGCAGGCAGATTTGTTACCATCTGAGCCATCAGGGAAGCCCCTATCTTAACCACTCATAAAAATTAATTCAAAATGGATTAAAGACTTAAATATAAGCCTGATAGTTATAAATTCCTAGAAGACAACATAGGGAAGAAGCTCCTTGACACTGGTCTTGGCAATGATTTTTTTGGATATGGCACAAAAAGCACAAGTAACCAAAGCAAAAATCAACAAATAGGACATCAAACTAAAATCTTCTGCACAGCAAAAAAAAAAAAAAAAAAAANCCTGACTCGGGGACTGAACACAGGTCTCCCACATTGCAGTCAAATTCTTTACCATCTGAGCCACCAGGGAAGCCCTGTATATATGAGAGCAGAATCTAACACACACACACACACACACACACACACACACACACACACTCTTACATAATTATAAGACATGAAAAAGCAAGGAAATAAGATGAATAATTGAGAAGAAAATCAATTAATAGAAATAGACCAAGACATGACAGAAATGATGAAATTAGTAGACAAGGATGTTAAAGCCATCCATCATTATAAAAATTATACAGATATTCAAGAAAGTATAGGAGAATGTGAACATGAAGAGGAGAGACATGTGGGATACAAAGGGAGGTCAAATGGAACTTCTAGAGAGGAAAAACAATATCTGAAATAAAAAATATACTGGATGGAATTACAGTGGATAAGACATTACAGAAGTAATGGTCAATGAACTGAAAGAAATAGTATAAAAGTGATTCAAAATTAAGCAGAGAGGAAAAACACCTCAGAAATAGAGCATCGGTGACCTATGGGACAATATTATGTGGCCTCTTGTATGTTACTGGTGTTACAGAAGGAAAAGAGGAGAGGGTGAGACAGGAAAAATGTTTCAAGAGAAAATAGCCAGTTTCTAAAGTACAATAAAAAATATGAAACCATAGATCCAGCAATTTCAACAAGATCAAAGTAGAAGCAGCATAAAGAAAATCATACCAAGGGACATCATAATCAAATTGGTCAAAGCCAGAGATAATCAGGAAATCACAAAACCAGCCAAAGGAAAAAAGGGATACTATGTATAAAGGGACAAAGATAGAAATGATAATAGGCTTCTTATCATAAACCAAGCAAACCAGAGGTAATGGAGCAACATTTTAAGGTTATGATAAAAACATAAACTCTCAGCCTAGAAATCTAAGCTACAAAAATATCTTTTAACATTGGAGGTGGAATGAAGACTTTTTCAGACAAAAAAAGGTGAAAGAATACATTACAGTGGGCTTGAATTTAAAAAAAAATTAGATTATTCAGGCAGAATAAATATGAAGACAGGTAAAAATTTAGGTCTCTACAGATGAATGAAGAGTTCTGCAGGTGGTAAATATAGAGACAGATATAGAATAAATTGTTTTCCATTTTAAACTGTGTTACATAATCATTGACTGTCTCAAGTGGAAAAGAAAACAATGTAATTTATGGTTTATAGCATTACTTGAAATAAATGTATGCCAGTAACAGAGGAGAGGGAGAAATGAAGTATGCTATTATAAAGTCCTTACTTTATATGTGTGAGGCATAACGTTATTGGAAAGTAGATTGGGATAATTTAGCAAACACCAAAGCAACCACAAAACAAAGCTGTAGCTAATATTGAAGATAAAATGGTGTCTAACTTCCCTTGTGGCTCAGAGGGTAAAGCATCTGCCTACAATGCGGAAGACCCAGGTATTTGATCCCTGGGTTGGGAAGATCCCTTGGAGAAAGAAATGGCACCCCACTCCAGTACTCTTGCCTGGAAAATCCCATGGATGGAGGAGCCTGGTAGNGCTCACACACTGCTGGTGAGATTATCGATCCACCACTTTGTAAAAACAACTGTGGCACTATCTACTAACATTGGAGATATTCACACCCAGTGACCCAGCAGCACATTCTAAGTATACACCCAAGTAATTTATGCACATGTACAGCAAGAGGCAAGTTCATAGCAACACTATTTGTAAATGTTAAAATTAGATAAGAACCCAAATGACAACCAATAGAACAAAACAATATGTTCCTCTCGAAGTGTGGAATTCTATCAAAAATAAGTGAACTACAACTTTAGCCAACATGGATGAATTTTACAAATAGTAGGTTAAGTAAAAGAAATCAAACAAAAAATATTTGCTTCATGAATACAATTATATACAATTCAAAAGCAATTTTATAGATTCACAAACAGGCAAGACTGAACTATAATGTTTATGATGCATACTTAGGTAGTAAAACCATAAAGAAAAACAAGAGAGTGGTTATTATAGAATTAAGGACAATGGTTATCTTTGGACAAAAGGTGTGACTAGGAAGAAGCATTCAGAGGACTTTGAAAAGCTCTATGTGTGTGCTCAGTCATTCAGTTGCGTCCGACTCTGCAACGCCATGGACTGCCAGGCTCCTCTGTCCATGGAATTTTCCAGGCAAAAAATACCAGAGTGGGTTGCATTTCCTTCTCCAGGGGATCTTCCCAACCCAGGGAGTGAACCTGTGTCTCCTGCAGTTGCTGCATTGCAAGTAGATTTTTTACCACTGAGTCACCTGGGAAGCTCCTCTGAAAACTGACACAAAACTGATTCACCATTCTAAAGGATTCCTTTGAGAATAATTTACTAAGTTTTCCATTTGTGCTTTTCAGTTTTCTGTGTATTATATTTCACAAACATTTTTTTTTTTAAGCTAAAAGAAGTACTCAAACCCTTTGACTATATGACAGTGCTACATGTTAGGGAAAACAGTCCTGACTACATGCCAAGAGCCCTACAGGGCATCACTGAATCACAACAGAGGACAGCATGTTTACAATGATGACCATAAGTTATCAAGAAAATACCAAGCTCATTCTGTATGTGGTGCTGGACAAGGCAAGGAAGCACGAAATACATAAAAACAAAGGCAAGTTACAGAGGTTGCAGCAGCTATAGCTGAAAGAACACCAGTGTTCAACCTAGCAGTTGAGTGTAAATTCAAATTATCTCCCTTCCTTCCAGGACTCTTCCTCATCCTTCTCTCTTCAATGATCTTTTTCTTTACTCTCCTGAGAAAGAACAGCCACTGTTACTGTCCAGCTTCTAGTGGGGAATAAGCACACCATCAAAAAACTGGGTGGAAACATCACCTTCTCAAGATATCTGGGTGCATTGCTGGACTATTTCCATCCAATATTTCCATTCGCCTTATTAAACAGCGAAATAAACTAAACAGAGCATTATTAATGCAGCCAACATTTATTTTCACTATCCAGAATTCTGCCCTCTTACCAAAAATCTCTAGATGTCTCTTCGGATAGGGCCTCCCAGGTGGCTCAGGGGTAAAGAATCTGCCTGCCAATGCAGGAAGCACAGGAGATGTGGATTCAATCTCTGGGTTGAGAAGATTCCCAGGAGGAGGAAACGGCAACCCACTCCAGTATTCTTGTCTGGAGAATCCCATGGGCAGAGGAGCCTAGAGCGCTACAGTCCATGGGGTTGGAGTCGGATACAACTGAGTACAATCTTAAAGTAGACTACTCTCTCCCAGCACCTACCCATTCACATACCTTGAATGAAGCTGACCTCACTCTTAGCTCCAAGGATGGAGCATGATATCCGGGCCAACCCAATGAGCCTTGGCCACTATTCATAACAGATGACCTAAGTCAGGCCAATCAGGGCCAGCAAGGGTGAATTCTTGGACTTAGTTTGAACAATGAGAGAACTGAACATGTTCTTTCTTGATGAATATGAACAGAAAGGGGTTAGAAACAGGAACAGCTACAGCCATCTCACCACCATATAAGCCTGAGATTGGTAAAATCCCAGAGTAGGAGTCAGTCAACTCTCCCTATAAAGGGCCAGACGGAAATATTTTAGGCTTTGCAAGCTGTACTGTCTGTGTTGTAACTGCTCACCTGTGCCTTTGCAGCATGAAAACATAAATAAATGAGGGTGACTGTGTTCCAATAAAGCTTTATTTACAAGAATGAGTGGAGGTGGAATTTGGCCTGTAGGCCAGAGTTCTCCAACCCCTGTTTTAATGCACAGGTTCTAAAAACTAGAACTATCACATAGACGTGAATCCTGACTCTCTTATGTGCATAGTCCTGAACAAGTGACTTCATCTCACCATACCTCACTTGCCTCATCTGTAAATGGAAATACCTACCTCCTAAGCAGTGACTGCAGCCATGAAATTAAAAGAGGCTTGCTTCTTGGAAGAAAAGCTACAACAAACCTATGCAGTGTATTAAAAAGAAGATATCACTTTGCTAACAAAGGTCCATATAGTCAAAGCTCTGGTTTTTCCAGTGGCCATGTACAGATGTGAGAGTTGGACTATAAAGAAGGCTGAGCACTGAAGAATTGATGCTTTTGAACTGTGATGATGGAGAAGACTCTTGAGAGCCCCTTAGACAGCAAGGAGATCAAACCAGTCAATCCTAAAGGGAATCAACCCTGAATATTCACGGGAAGGACTAACGTGGAAGCTGAAGCTCCAATGCCTTGGTCACTGGATGCAATCAGCCACTGGAAAAGACCTTGATGCTGGGAAAGATCAAAGGCAGGAGGAGAAGGGGGCAACAGAGGAAGAGACTGTTGGATGGCATCATCGACTCAATGGACAGGAGTTTGGGCAGACTCTGGGAGATGGTGAAGGACAAGGAAGCCTGGCATGCTGAAGTCCACGGGGTCTCAAAGAATCAGATGTGACTAAGCAATGGAACAATAACAACAACCTCGTAGACTCAAGAAGATTAAATGAATTAGTGTCAAGTGCTTAAAACAGTGCCTGGCACACTGAAATGCCGTGTGTACTCCCGGCTGTCACTGTAATCACCATAATCTCTATCACAGGTGCCAAGAAAAAGAAACCGGGCTTGTATCACTGGAGCCCAAGATCAAAATGGACCCATGTTCTTAGCCCATGCTGTTTAGCTGCACGAGGTAATAAATTCCGTTTTTGCTTATAACAGTTTGAACTGGTTTTTCGTCTTATAACTGAAATTACTCCAACTGAATCAATGAATGAAACCCAGATAGAAATGACAACAACCTGACAACTGTGATGCAACCTTGCATCACAGACATCACCAATCGAACACAGCATTTCCTCTCACTGAGCTCAGACAGGGCCTTAGACATGGCTGTGAACTGAAATTATATCCCACCCCGTTCATATGGTGAAGGGGCCTTTGGGAGGCCATTAGGATTAGTTGAGGTCAGGAGTGTGGGGTCCTTAGGAAGGAATTGGCGTCTTTATAAGAAGAAATAGTACGGGGCTTTCTTCCTCTCTTTCTCTCCACTTGCTCACACTAAAGAAAGGACATATGACAGCACAGTGAGACGACAGCCATCCACAAACCTAAGAGAGGGTCTGCACCAGTCACTGACCCCACTGGCACCCCAGACTGCCGGTGCCCAGAAGGAAGAGGAGCACACTCCTATTGTTTAAGCCACCCAGTCTACGGTGTTTTGTTACGGCAGCCCGTGATTAAGACAGACATGTTTTCCCCTCAAAACAAGACCTAAGCAGCCTCTCTCAATCAATCAAAGTCAGTACGTGAAATGAAACCTCTTTATCCCTGCTTTAAGTCATGAATTCTAGGGGCTGATCCCGAGTAATATTAATGAGCTTTGTAAACGGTCTCTTTACCATATGCTTGTGAGTGCAAGAAATTTGCACAAAGTGCTATATACATTTTGAGATGTGTAATCTCCATCTCTTAACTTCTCATTTATGAGTCTTTATTCCATTTCAAACCCATATACTTTAAACTATCTGCAAAAAAAAAAAAAAAACCCCACACTTGAAATCATCCTATATTTCTCTTTTCACCAGGCACCTTTTCTCTTAGAACATTCAATAAATGCTGTTTGCATGAATGAGGCCAGCAAAGGTTTGTAAAGAACAAGTTTCTCCTCTTACCTAGGAAGTGATAAAATTAATAGACTTGAAAATGTAGTGTGTCACTGATGAATGTAATGTCCTTAATCTACAGCAGAAAAAACAATCACATAATTGATTTGTTTTATAGTCATAGAAAGAAGGGATCTTTAATTTAAAATGCAAATGAGCCAAGAACCTGGATATTTTTCTTTTAATTAGCTATTGCTAGCAATATTCCATGGGAGAAGGCAATGGCAACCCACTCCAGTACTCTTGCCTGGAAAATCCCATGGACGGAGGAGCCTGGTAGGCTGCAGTCCGTGGGGTCACTAAGAGTTGGACCCTACTGAGCGGCTTCACTTTCACTTTTCACTTTCACACATTGGAGAAGGAAATGGCAACCTACTCCAGTGTTCTTGCCTGGAGGATCCCAGAGATGGGGGAGCCTGGTGGGCTGCCGTCTAGGGGTCATACAGAGTCGGACACGACTGAAGCGCTTTGCAGCAGCAGCAATTTTCCATACTTCCCAAATTCTTAACTCACAAGGTGGGAATACCACTGCCACCTCCCTGAAAACCTATTCAGACATATTTTGTCTCCTCAAATCAATAGAGACACCATATGTTCATTAAGAAAAGGATTCCTGGTAATGCTACAGCTATTTATGAACTGTGCAGAGCAGAGGTCCTCAAACATGAATCCGCATCAAAATCACCCTGAGAGCTCATTAAAACCCACACTGCAGACGTTCCAATTCAGTAAGTCTCAGGTGGTACCTGGGAATCTGGATTTTTAACTAGTTCTCAAGTGATGTGATGCTTAGCTACAAGTGAAATATTTGTGTTAGTTTTCTACACCAGGCAATAAATTACCACAAACTTAGGACCTTTGCAAAACACAAGTATATTCTCTCACTGTTTCTCTAGGTCAGGAGTCTGGCCATGAGTTAGCTGGGCTTTCTGCCCAGAGCCTCCAAGGTGCCAGAGCTGGGGTATCTGTCCATGATTACAAGGGTGTTGGCAGAACTCATTTCCTTGCACCTGTGGAAGTCATGGAAGCTGTCTCATCAAGGCCAGCAGGAGAATTTCTCTCACACTCTGAAACTCTTCTGCCCTCAGGAAGACAGGGTCCCGTTTAAGGACGCACCTGATTAGGTCAGGCCCACCCAGGTTAATTTCTCTTTGGATGAACTCAAAGTCAACTGATGAGTAACCCCATCTCAGGAGTGCTATCCCATCTATTCACAGGTTCCACCCACACTTGAAATGAGAGGATTACACCAAGGGGAAGGTAAGCAGTATACACCAAGAACTCCAGAATCACGGAGGCCATCCCAGAATTCTGCCTACCCCAACAGTACCTAACCTCACAATATTGAATTATAAATTTGCCTATCTGTTCCCTTATTGAAAAGTACCATTTTATATCAATGTCCTCAACACCAAACACTGAGTGCCAAAAGATATTCCATAAACACCAGATAGCCAAGCTAACTGATGAATGCTATACTATTACCTCCTAGTGAAGACCTTTTCTTCCGTACTTGTTTCAACTTTAACTTGAAAGCTTCTGGAAAAAGTAAATGACACATGTGATTACATGTAATATAACTGGACAAAAGAACTGAGGAAAGAAGCAATCATAACCCTAAGCAAAATTCTAACGACATGTGCACAGTTCTGGCTTCAGAGGGTAACACACTTCACATAACAGGTATTTAAACATTAACTAGGTTTCAATTGAGATTGCTGAAAGATTTTGACACATATGCTTTGAAGCTTCATCTTGTGCTTGACCATAGTACTTCAGTTTATAACTGCTGTCATACAAACAGCCTAAATGTCCCTCAACAGATGAATGGATAAAGAGGATGTGGCACATATATACAGTTAGTATATGTGTTCTGAATATATGTATTCAGCCATAAAAAAATGTATTTGCAGTGACATGGATGCAATTAGAGGTTGTCATACTAAGTGAAGTAACTCAGAAAGAGAAAGAAAAAAACCACATGATATCACTTATATGTGGGATCTAAAATCTGACACAAATGACGCTATCTATGAAACAGAGAATCACAGATGTAGAGGAGAGACTGCTAGTTGCCAAAGGGAAGGGGAGGTGGGAAAGGATGGATTGGGATTTGGGGATTACCAGATGGAAACTGGCATTTACAGAATGGATAAACAGCAAGGCTGTACTGTATAACCTGGGAACTGGATTCAATATACTGTGATAAACCACAATGGAAAGTATGAAAATGAATTTATATATGTGCGTATGTATATGTGTGTGTGTATAACCAAGTCACTTTGCTGTACAGCAATAATTAATACAACACTGTAAATCAACCACACTGCCATTAAACAAAATAAATTATAAATGTCATTACTATTTATATTGATCATGTGAGCACTGACTATATGCCAGGCGTCATGCTAGATGGTTTGAAAGCAAACATTCTCCCCTAATGTCCCATGAGGAGTACAGATTACCTCTCTTTTTCACTACTTTACCAGTGTCAACCCAGTGTCTGGCCACTTGTAGGCTCTCAGTAAAATGAGTGACCAAAAACCCTTGGAAGAAGTTATTATGCCCATTTCAAAGATGGGGCAACGTGCTGAAAAATTAGGTATCTTGCCTAAAGACACACAGAGACAGAATTCAAACCCAACGGCTTCACTCCAAAGTCCACATCTGTCCATACACATCTGTAATACTTCACTTCTCAACTGTGGAATTCCCATATCACAGTAAATTTTGGCAGTTTAAAAATGAGACTTAAATTGACCTAAGTCTCTTAAACCAGCTTCCCTGGTGGCTCAGACAGTAGAGAATCTGCCTGCAGTGCAGGGGATCCAGGTTTGATCCTGGGTCAGGAAGATCCCCTGGAGAAGGGTATGGTAACCCACTTCAATATTCTTGCATGGGGAATTCCATGGACAAAGGAGACTGGTGGGCTGCAGGCCACAGGGTCGCAAAAAGTCGGACACGACTGAGCAACTAACACTTTCACTTCTCACTTAAACCAAAGTCTTTTTTGGGTGTACCACTCCTGGTTCTTACAGGGATCTGCCTGTCAAGCAAGCCTATTTTAAGAGAGGAAGATGAGAAAGAGAACCACCTGTTATAACCAAGGCCTACACTCCTGTAAGTTTATACCGCACACTCTTTCTCAGGTAATGTAAGGAAGAGCACTGACAAACGTTTAGGATTTAATCTGCATGTCTTCCCTAGAAGCTAATGGTTTTTGAAGTCCTCACCATGCTTGAAAGACCCTGACCTTTGCTTGACTAAACCCCAAGTGGACATTTCAAATCCTTCCCATGAAATAGAAAATTAATCCACAAAACATTGTGTGGGAAAGACACAAGGGCTTTAAGAGTTAGTGCCATCTGGGAAGCTGGATGCTCAAAAAATACTGGGATATAGAAACAGAAGTAGGCTGGCAGGAAGGGTAAACACGATGGTGTATGTATGCGTGCTAAGCCGCTTCAGTCATGTCCGGCTCTGTGCAACGCTATGGACTATAGCCCACCGGGTTCCTCTGTCCACAGGATTCTGCAGGCAACTGGAGGGGGTTGCCATGCCCACCTCCAGACGATCTTGACTCAGGGATTGAACCTGCATCTCTTACGTCTCCTAAATTATCAGGCAGGTAACGTCCCTAAAGGCTCTGGTGAGGACAATCATGAAACAGGCTTATGACTTTTCTTCTCTGAGCTCAGTCGCACATTTAATTAGAGTCACCTCCCAGAGTCCCTGGCAACCAAGCAACCAAAAACTTCTGATGACATGTTTAGAAGAGAAACAGAAATCAATAGTGCCAGAGACCTCCCTTGTGGACACATTCTAGGGTATCCTTGGGCTCACACCTTGACTGTGTTCCCAGCCACGTGGCAACACTCCTGGCTGCCATGGTTTCACCCTGTGCTGCCACCTAGTGGTCATAGCTGCACAGACCCTTAAAGCAAAGTCTGACACACAGACCCCAGCGGGGCTGGGGCCAGGAAATTTGTTCTAGTTTCCTGCAGAGGGGTGCAAACTTGACAACTGAGGGGAAGTGCTCTACAGTTTCAGTGTGAAATACAGCCATCTCTGCCCACTACTTCTCTGTTAACAGTCCATGAGAAATTATGTACAGAAATGGAAAGTAAGAATTCAGAATCTCTTATAGTGGGGGAACTGAGATCCCACATGCCGCAAGACAACTAAACCTTGCACCAGCAACTAGAGAAGCCCACACGACACGAGAAGATCCTGTGTGCTGCAACCAAGACCCAACACAGCCAATAAATATTAAATTCTTATAGAACTTTGACAGAGCAATTTTACGACTACGGAATATAACAATCAAAATCTGACTATATTTTATTTTGGCATAATAAGCTTTCTTGTGTTTTGGTAGAGTTTGGGGAACACTGGATTTCAGAGAAGCAGCAATAGATCTGCAGACACTTAAAGAAGAGGCAAAGGCAGATGTTTGTGAAGGGGTTCTTGATATCAGTTCCAAACATTCCTGAGACTTGCTTACTCCCATGTCATAAGGGGCTTCTTAAGTGGCACCAGTGGTAAAGAATCACCTACACGAGACACAGGTTCAATCCCTGGGTTGGGAGGATCCCCTGGAGAAGGAAATGACAATCCACCCCAGTATTCTTGCCTGGAAAATTCCATGGACAGAGGAGCCAGGCGGGCTGCAGTCCATGGGGTCACAAAGAGTTGGACATGACTGAGCGACTGAGCATGCACCCACATGTCATTAGATTCAAAAAACATTCCTGAGTCCTTGTGATGAACATTCCTTTTCTGCTAAAACTTGCTCATGCAATTTTATGGGCCTTGAAACTGGAGTCCTAGTAAATACATTCTCATCCATCTCGGAGGAGGGAAAAAGCCCTACTGGTGTTTATTCTCGTTTCCTAAGAACGTCTCCTAACCTGAGACTCCATCAAAGCAATTCAGAACAATCACTCTTTCATTCTCATCCTTGACTAGACCATTAATTCTAAAATAAAATGGTTGTTTATGTAGGAATCATGGAAAAGAGAAGGAAAATGGTTGAGACAGAGGAGCATTAGTCAGTCAACAAGTAGAGAGAGTCTGCTAGGTGCTCTCATTTAGGGAACACGCAGGTTCTCATTTAGGTACATGCAGGCTGCCATATGTAATTCAGGTCGTAACTGGAGGAGAGTGCTGACGAGTCAATAAACAAGACTATTTCAGAAAATGATACATACAAAGAAGAAAATTATATATGACGGGAAAAACAGACCAGCCCCTCAAAACCACCAGCTAAGACAAGGAGGAAGAAGAAGTAGGGAAGGTCAATAATTATTTTTAAAAATCATTTATTAAAAACTCTATGCCAGGCCTGCTAAATACTTTAAGTACCCTTGCAACAACCCTAGGAAATGCTGTTGTCATCCCCATTTTACAGATGGGGGGAATGTTCAGAAAGATCCCTAAAATGCCCAAGATAACACTTGGGAAGACGTGAAGGCAGGGTATGAAACTAAATATTTTCTCCCAAAGCCCATACCATTAACCACTTGTGGAGAGCAACAGAACAAAAAGGTGAGCCTCAGCAACATGACTATTTTATTTGTTTTTATTTTTTGGTCACTCAGAACAGTCAGGCTCAAACACTCTTGCTTCTTAGAAAAAAAGGACCATGAAATCCCTTCACATACATATTCCCTTCTGAAAGCCAAATGCAAAGGACTCCTGTTTTGTGAGGCTGGTGGTTATCAGTTAGTAGAAACCAACAGTAGCCAAGTACTTCGGGCCACAAAAAAGGTTTGTTTTTTTTTTATTAAATGAAGTATAGTTTGTTTACAACATGTTTGTTTCAGGTGTACAGCAGAGTGATTCATTTATATATACATATATATGTATATATATTTATACACACATATATTCATTTATACATATATATTTATATAACAATTTATATAAAATATACACCTGAAAAAAGCTTTTATGTGGCCCAAAGCACTTGGCTACTGTTGGTAACAAAAAAGCTATCTTTGCAGAAAGCATCTCACGAAACAGAACAGGAAATAAAGTTGGATCTTATGACGCTATTTCTCCAAGCAGTGGCAAGAAATGGCTGTAAGATGTCTCTTCAAATCCATCAAATGTACAAATGGCATGAACTTAAGTTGAACAGCGATTCAGTGAATCATTGAACATCTGGACTGCATTTCCAACAGCCAGAAGAGCCTGGGGCTCAGGTCTTTGCTTATAGAAGCTACTCAATCGATCACAAGCCCCCTCCACCATTTAAGCCATGTCTTTCCTCTCTCCAGGGTGTACCTCTCTCCCTCTCACTCTTTTTCTCTTGATAGGTTAATACACGTGTTTTCTAATAACAGTTTCAGGTGACCGAAGTAGTCCATCTTCTGGAACTTATTAGTAGGCAGGTTTTGAATTTAGGCCCTATAATCAGCTCCAGGCAGATCCCCTGACATCCAGGCAATGAGCAAAGATGAACGCAAGAAAGCTGGGTGCCTTCAGGTAAGGAAAAGATTTATGGGATGATGGCTCTAGTGCAATAAAAAAAATCCATTCCAACTTCAGAAGTCTAGAATTTGCTGTAATCTAAGATAATTTTTATTGGATTTACCTGCATGATGCTTATTAAATAAATGTATACTAAAGCAATTTTTAAAATATATTATTTTAAAATTAACTTGGTCACTCAGTCGTGTCCAACTCTCTGCAACCCCATGGACTATATACAGTCCATAGAATTCTCCAGGCCAGAATATTGGAGTGGGTAGCCTTTCTCTTCTCCAGGGGATCTTCCCAACCCAGGGATCGAACCCAGGTCTCTCACATTGCAGGCGGATCCTTTACCAACTGAGCCACAAGGAAAGCCCTTAGTAAAATTAGCTCTCTGCAAACACACCATGTGCTATTCATTTAAGAGTTATAGTTGACCAGATGTCACTAATAATAATATTAAGTGCTCAACAAACACTATTTTTCTGTCAGCTCCCACCAGGCTAAGTGTTACTACAGCCCTATGGTGTAGAGAGTATTATCCCCACTTTAAGGAAAAATTAAATTCAAGCTTCGAAAGTAAGTGTTTACCAAGGATACCTCAGGTGAAAGTGAAAGTAGCTCAGTCATGTACGACTCTTTGCAACCCCATGGACTATACAGTCCATGGAATTATCCAGGCCAGCATATTGGAGTGGTAGCCGTTCCATTCTGCAGGGATCTTCCCAGCCCAGGGACTGAACGCAGGTCTCCCGCACTGCAGGCAGATTCTTTATCAGCTGAGCCACCAGGGAAGCCCACTTCAGGTATGATTCAAATCTAAACTCAGGAGACAGGATCAAGAGTAGGAACATGGTGGGAAGACCTGAGTTCCTCTTTCCCCATTGAACACATCAAAACCACAATTACATATAGAGCAGTTCTTGCAGAGGATGACCTGAAGACTAGCAGAATAGCTCTTGACCACCACGGCTATAAAGAAAGAACCACATGGAGTCTGGTAGGAGTGGAGGAGAAGCAATCAAGCTCTTAGTGGGTGACCCAGAAGAGGAGAGGGGATCCTCTTTAAGGAGCAAGGGTTTGACACCCAGACTAGGCACCCCAGCCCTGGGGTCTGGCACTGGAAGGATGAGCCCCTTTGGCTGAATTGAAAATCAGTGAGGCTTACTATAAGGCTATAAAAAACTAAGACTTTGCTCTTGAAGATCATGCACAGACTTGCTTGCTACCAGTCTTAGCACAGAGGCAGCAGATTAAAAATTGCCAGGTGCTCTCACCAGCTTACCAAGACTGCTTCAGAACACTGCCCACTCTCCAACCCCCACTAGGCTCTTACTTCAGAGAACAGCTCCATGATACATTGAAAGTGTTGAAAAGAAAATACTTACAATCGAGGACACTCCACCAGGAAGATTATCATTTAGAATGAAAGAAAAAATAAAGAATTTCTCATGCAAGCAAAAACTAAAAGTTCACTAATACTATACCTATCTTAAAACATTAAAGACTTCTCTTAAAGGGAAAAGAAAAGGCTACAACAAGAAGTAAGAATACATAAGAAAGAAAAATATGACACTAGGAAAGGCAAATATATAATAAAAATAGTGGATCAACCACTTAAATAAGCTAATATAAAGATTAAAGGACAAACAAATTGTAAAAATTAATTATAACCACAATAAACAAGTGAAGATGTAAAATATGACATCAAAAACCCAAAATGTGGGAGAAGGGAGTAAGAAATCATGTATATGTTTTCCGAATGTGTTTGAACTTAAATGACTGCCAGTTTAAAACAAGTGGATATAGTTACAGGTCAAGAAGATATCCTGGAGAAAGAAATGGTAACCCACTCCCCACTGCAGTATTCTTGCCTGGGAAATCCCATGAACATAGGAGCCTGGTGGGCTACATTCATAGGGGTGCAAAAGAGTCAGACAGGACTTAATGACTAAACAACAGCATATATGAACCCCATGGTGATCACAAATTAAAAACATGATAAATACACAAAAGCTAGGAGGAAAGGAATACAAGCATACTATTAGAGAAATTCACCAAATCACAAGGGGAGAAACCAAAAGAAGAAGAAAAGAACAGAGAAGAGATGCAAAAACAACTGAAAAACAAGTAACAAAATGCCAGGAAGGACATTACCATCAATAATCACTTTTTGTCACTGGACTAAATGCTCCAAATAAAACATAAAGGGTAGCTGATTGGGTAAAAAACCAAGCAGACTCATTTATATACTGCCTACAGGAAACTCATTTCAAAGCCAAGAAATATAGACTAAAAGTGAGAGGATAGAAACAGATACTGCATGAAAACAGACACTACAAGAAAGCAGGGGTAATATTTATAGTACTAAATTAGACAAAATAGACAAAGAAGGGCACTCTCTATATAAAGGGATCAATACAAGAAGAGGATTAACATATATGCACCCAAAATGGGAGCACCTAAATACATAAAGTAAATACTGAGAGACATAAGGGAGAAATTGAAAATGATGTAATAATAGTAGGGGACTATAATACCCCACATATATCAATGAACAGATCATTCAGACAAAAAAATCAATACAGAAGCAGGAGTGCAACAATAGATCAGATGCACTTTAGTAGATAGCTACAGGACATTCCATCTAAGAACAGCAGAACACACATTCTTTTTAGGTTCACATGAAATATTCTCCATTCTCACCTGCTAGACTGCAAAACAATCCCAGGGACAGGGGAGCCTAGTGGGCTGCCGTCTATGGGGTTGCACAAAGTCAGACACGACTGAAGTGACTTAGCTTTAGCTTAGCTTAGACTGCAAAACATAGCCTCACAAAACACAGCAAAATATGCTTCAACAAATTTAAGAGGACGGAAATTATATCAAGCTTTTTTTTTTTTTTCTGACCACAGTGGTTTGAAACTAGAAACTAATTTCAGGAAGAAAAATGGGAATAACTCAAACATGTGAAGACTAAACAACAGGCTACTCAAAAAACAATGGGTAAATTAAGAAATCAAAGGAGAAATCAGAAAATATTTCAAAACAAATGAAAGGAAAAACAGAACTTTTCAAAATCTGTGGGATGGAGCAGAAGCAGTTCTAAGAGGGAAATTTATAGTGACAAAAGCCTACCTCAAAAAAATTAGAAAATTTTCAAATAACCTAACCTACTCTCTAAAGGAATTAGAAAAGGGAGAACAAACAAAGCCCAAAGTCAGCAGAAGGAAGGAAATAATAAAGAGCAGAGTGGAAATAGAGACTTTTTTAAAAAGAGAAAAGATCAATGAAACTAAGAGATGTTTTTTCAAAAAAATAAACAAAATTGAAAAAACTTTAGCCACATTCATTGAAAAAAAGAGAGAATTAAATAAAAGAAAGTAGAAATGAAGTTTCTATATCACAGAAACACAAACAATTATGAGAACAATATAAAGAGGAAAACAATAGAATGAGAAAGGTTACATACCTCTTTAAGAAAACTGGAAGTACCAAGGAAACATTTCACGCAAAAATAAGCACAATAAAGGACAAAACCCAGCAAGGACCTAACAGAACAGAAGAGATTAAGAAAATGTGGCAAGAATACACAGAAGAACTGTACCAAAAAAAGCTTTTAATGACCCAGATAACCATGATGCTGTGGTCACTCTCCTAGAGCCAGATATTCTGGAAGGCGAAGTCAAGTGGAACTTAGGAAGCACTACTACGAAAAGCTAGGGGAGGTGATGGAATTCCAGCTGAGCTATTTAAAATCCTAAAAGATGATGCTGTTAAAGTGCTGCACTCACTATGCCAGCAAATTTGAAAAACTCAGCAGTGGCCACAGGACTGGAAAAGGTCAGTTTACATTCCAATCCCAAAGAAAGGCAATGCCAAAGAATGTTCAAATTACCGTACAACTGCACTCATTTCACATGCCAGCAAGGTTATGCTCAAAATCCTTCAAGCTGGCTTCAGCTATACGTGAACTGAGAACTTCCATATGTACAAAGTGAATTTAGAAAAGGCAGAGAAATCAGAGATCAAATTGTCAGCATTCGCTGGATCATAGGAAAAGCAAGGGAATTTTTTAAAAAATCAATTCTGTTTCATTGACTATGCCAAACGTTTTCACTGTAGATCACAACAAACTGTGGAATATTCTTAATGAGGTGGGAATACCAGACCACATTACCTGCCTCATGAGAAGCCTGCATGCAGGACAAGAAGCAACAGTTAGAACTGGACATGGAACAACACTCTGGTTCAAAACTGGGAAAGAGTATTCAAGGCTATATACTGTCACCCTGCTTATTTAACTTATATGCAGAGTACATCATGAGAAATGCTGTGCTGGAAGAAGCACAAGTTGGAATCAAGATTGCCAGGAGAAATATCAATAATCTCAGATATGCAGATGATACCACCCTTATGGCAAAAAGTGAAGAGGAACTAAAGAGCCTCTTGATGAAGGTAAAAGAGAAGAATGAAAAAGCTGGCTTAAAACTCAATATTTAAAAAACTAAGATCACGGCATCCAGTCCCATCACTTCATGTTAAGTAGATAGGGAAAATGTGGAAAACAGTGCCAGATTTCATTTTCTTGGGATCCAACATCAATGCAGACAGTATCTGCAGCCATGAAATTAAGATACTTGCTCCTTGGAAGAATAGCTTGGACAAACCTACAATGGTGTATTAAAAAACAGATATCACTTTGCTGACAAAGGTCTGTATAGTCAAAGTTAGAGTTTTTCCAGTAGTCATGTATAGATTTGAGAGTTGGACCATAAAGAAGGCTGAGCACTGAAGAATTGATGCTTTCCAACTGGGTTCTGGAGAAGACTCTTGAGATTCCCTTGGACAGCAAGGACATCAAACCAGTCAATCAATCCTAAATAAAATCAGCCCTGAATATTCATTGGAAGGACTGGTGCTGAAGCTCCAATACTTTGGCCACCTGATGCAAAGAGCTGACTCCTTAGAAAAGACCCTGATTCTGGGAAAGACTGAGGGCAAGAGGAGAAGGGAGCGACAGAGGATGAAATGGTTGGATGGCATCACTGACTCAATGAACATTGGTTTGATCAAACTCTGGTAGATGGTGAAGGACAGGAAGCCTGGCGTGCTGCAGTCCATGGGGTCACAAACCGTTGGACAACTTAGAGGCTGAACAACAACAATAAGCAGTTACACATCAACACACTGGACAACCTAGAAGAAATGGATAAATTCTTGAAAATACACAATCTTTCAAGACTGAATTAGGACGAAATACAAAATCTGAAGATTTACTAGTAATTGAAGAACTGCCAACAACAACAGAAAAAATCCAGGGCTGGACAACTTCATAGGAGAATTTTACTAAACATTTAAGGAAGAGTTAATACCTTTACAAACTACTTCAAAATAATTTAACTTCCAAACTCATTCTACAAGCCCAATATTACCTTGATTCCAAAACCAGACAGACATTTTTAAAAAAGAAAATTATAGGCCAATACCCCTGATAAACATAGATACAGAAATACTCAACAAAAGATTAGCAAATCACATTCAACAAAACATAAAAAGGATCATATACCAGGAACAAGTAGGATTTGTTCCTAAAATAAATGGGATTTATTTCATGGATGCAAAGGTGGGTCAATACTCATAAATCAAACAATGTGATATACCACTTTAACAAAACGAAACATTAAAATCACACAATCTTATCAATGCAGCAAAAGCATTTAATAAAATCAGAGATTTTCCTGGTGGTACAGTAACTAAACTCTGTGCTCCCAGTGCAGGCAGCCCAGCTTCAATCTCTGGTCAGGGAACTAGATCCCATATGCCACAACTAAAATTCACATGCCACAACTAAAAATCCCACAGTTCAGTTCACTCACTCAGTAGTGTCTGACTCTTTGCAACCCCGTGAATCGCAGCACGCCAGGCCTCCCTGTCCATCGTCAATTTCCAGAGTTTAACCAAACTCATGTCCATTGAGTCGGTGATACCATCCAGCCATCTCATCCTCTGTTGTCCCCTTCTCCTCCTGGCCCCCAATCCCTCCCAGCATCAGGGTCTTTTCCAATGAGTCAACTCTTTGCATGAAGTGGCCAAAGTATTGGAGTTTCAGCCTCAGCATCAGTCCTTCCAATGAACACCCAGGACTGATCTCCTTTAGGATGGACTGGTTGGATCTCCTTGCAGTACAAGGGACCCTCAAGAGTCTTCTCCAACACCACAGTTCANATAGAGTTGTGGTTGCCGAGCAGGAGCGGGTAAGGGAGGGATGAACTGGGAGTTTGTGACTAGCAGATGCAAACTATTAAAGAATGGATAAACACCATGGTCCTACTGTATAGCACAACAAATTATGTTCAATATCCTGTGATAAACCGTAATGAAAAGAATATGATATATGTATACATGAATCACTTTGCCATACAGCAGAAATTAACATGACATTGTAAATCAATGATACTTCAATAAAATAAATTTAAGGAAAGTAAAAGAACTAAGCTGGAGGTATCACACTCCCTGACTTCAGACTATACTACAAAGCTACAGTAATCAAAACAGTATGTACTAGCACCCAAAACAGACAAACACAACAAAACAGAATAGAAAGCCCAGAAATTAACCCGTGCACATATGGCCAATTAATCTATGACAAAAGAGGCAAGACTATACAGTGAGAAAGGACAGTCTCTTTAATAAGCGGTGCTGGCACTTTGGATAAGTACCCAAGAGTAGACACTTCTTCGACATTTACAATGTCATGTTAATTTCTGCTGTATGGCAAAGTGATTCATATATACATATACCATATTCTTTTCATTATGGTTTATCACAGGATATTGAACATAATTCGTTGTGCTATACAGTAGAACCGTGGTGTTTATCCATTCTTTAATAGTTTGCATCTGCTAGTCACAAACTCCCAGTTCATCCCTCCCTTACCCGCTCCTGCTCGGCAACCACAACTCTATATCTGTGAGTCTGTTTCTACTTCGTGGATAAGTTCATTTATGTCACATTTTACAACATTTTCTCACATCACATACAAAAATAAATTCAAAATGAATTAAATCTAAATGTAAGATGAGAAACCATAAAACTCCTCTAAGAATAGATGTGTGTTCTTTGACACTGGTTTTAGCCATATTTCTTTGGATCTCCTTGGGAAAGGGGAAAAAAAAAAACAAAAATAAACAAAGGGGACCCAACTTAAAAAGGGTATCAACTTAAAGGCTTTTGCACAGTGAAAGGAACTGTCAACGAAATGAAAAGACAACTTACTGACTGAGAGAAGATATTTGCAAATGATATGTCTTATAAGGGGTTCTTATCCAAAATATGTAAAGAAATCATATAATTCAAACATCAAAAAAACAAATAATCTGACTTTAAAATGGGCAGAGAACCTGAATGGGCATTTTTCCAAAGAAGATATACAGATGGCCAACAGGCACATGAAAAGATGCTCAACATCAGTAATCAGGGAACCACAAAATCCACAGTGAGATATCACCTCAGATATGTCAGAATGGCCATTATCAGAAAAGTCTACAAATAACAAGTGTTAGTGAGGATGTGGAGAAAAGAAAACTTTTGTGCACTGTTAATGTGAATGTAAATCAGTGCAGTCACTAAGAAAAAACAGCATGGAGTTTCCTTAAAACATTAAAAATGGAACTATGATAAGACCCAGTAATTCTACTCTTGGGTACTTATCCAAAGAAAACAAAAACACTAATTCAAAAAGATGCAGGCACCTCAATGTTCACAGCAGCATTATTTATGATTGCCAAGATATGGAAGCAACTTAAGTGTTGATAGATAAATGGATGATGTGATACACACACACAATGGAATATCACCCAGTCATAAAATCTTGCCATCTCCAACAATATGAACAGACCTAGAGTGTGTTATACTTAATGAAACAATTTTGACAGAGAAAGACAGATACCGTATGTTTTCACTTACGTGTGGCATCTAAAAGATAACACACAAATCTAACAAAACAGAAACAGACTCACAGATACAGAGAACAAACTAGTGGTTACTTGTTGGGAAAAGGGTGATGGGAGGGGCAAGGAAGGGAATGAAGAGGTACAGGCTACTGTTGTTATTGTTTAGTCATTAAGTTGTGTCTGACCCTTTGCAACCCCATGGACTGTGGTCCTCTGTCCAGGGGATTTCCTAGGCAAGAATACTGGAGTAGGTTGCCATCTCCTTCTCCAGGGGAGCTTCCCAGTCTAGGAACTGAACCAGAATCTCCTGCTTGGCAGGCGAATTCTTTACCTCTGAGCCACCTGTGAATATTATCAGGTATAATAAGAAATTACAAGGATATAATGTAAAGCACAAGGAACATAACCAATATTTTATAATAACATTATATGGGATATAGACTATAAATTTTTTTAATGCTATCTTGTACATCTGAAACTAATATAGTAATTGAACTATACTTCAATTTTTTTAAAAAGGAATGATAAGCAAATAGAATTGCTACATCAGATAAAAGAAAAGGAGCGGGTGCAGTAGCTTCCTAAACCACCTGACATGGAGATGGGCACCTAGGGTACTGAGCAAGAAAGTCCAAATCTAGTCCTTAGGCACTCAGGAGTGAGTAGCTCCTGAGCTTGACCTATCAGCTTGACCCTGTGTTTCTGGTTCTAGTTAAGGGTCAGATAAAATACCAAGGGATCATACGGACCAGGAGGAAGGCTATACTAACACAAAGCTTTGCTCTGAAGCAGCCCTGTACGATTCTGTCCAGAAACACGGGGTAGGAGCATGCTGTCTGGCCATTTGTGCCCCCTCTGGATACCCCCTACTTCTTGACTTTGGCCCAAGTTCTAATCTGGACAATCTATCATCTGCTGCCTACCTCTATATTAATAGTTTCCTCTCTGGCCTTCAGTATATTTATGGGTAGAATGGTAATCTCTGATTATCCTGTATTCATGGAGTGATACGGATATGAAAGGATTTGGGGAAATGTAGTAAGTTAAACAGAGTGGGGCGGGGTGGGGCTGGAGTGGGCAATGACTTCTTCCCAATTTGGCCATTCCTGCTTCAGAGCCATTCTCCCAGATCCCAGCCTCCAACTCTATCCTAACCTTTTGATAAATCTTTGCCTACCAAGGGGCAAAACTACATGTTATCCCAAGGAACAGGGACGACTATTAGACTCCATTTCCTCCCTTTACCAATTCCTCTGACCATTCTTCAGCCTAGAAACTGGGACCACTTTCATGACTGGTGGAGATTACTGACTGGTCACAAAGGGAGTGGCATGGACTCTTCGTAGAGGGCATTTCCATTGTGAATGGGTGATGCGCTCAGCAGTGTGACATAACTGTTGGACCAGGTCTGAGTATCCACCAGTTACTGATTTTCACAGGATGAGTACGCACAGAGTGTCAATTGAAAAAAAGACAAGAAAACTACCTGCAATTTCCACCTCTCAATTCCAGCCTCCACCCCCTCTTCCTGCTCCTTCTTGCTCTCACTGTCCAAATCACCTTCCTAAAAGATGTCTCCTCCATCTTTTAGCCCTTGGCCTCTTCCCCAGCACCACCCTCCTCTCTCGGTTTTGAGCCCCACCTGTTTCCCTCCTCTGACTAGTGTCATCCCTTCCTGCCACCCTACCTTAAGGATCTCCAGGTCCGGCTCTTCCCTTGTTCCTTGCAGACCATCCACTTGCCACCCTGTTCATCTTGGCCCTTTGTCTGTTTACTCCTTTGTTCTTGCCCCTACTCCTCCTCTGACCCCTTCTAGTCCCTTGGACTCTGATTCTCACTAACACTCCAGCTACCCCCAAGCTGGTAATTCACAAGTATCATCCTGGAGAGATGGGTTCCCTACAAGGGGATTAATCTGGCAAAGTTCAATCAGGAATTAGATTGTGGATTCCCTGGTGGACATAGAGAATTTAAGATGACGGCCAAACAACATTCAGCATAAAAGGTAAGCTCAGTTCCTTGCAGGACCTCCTCCATCCTCGTTATCTTACTACTATATCTTCATCTTGTCACTGCTCTTGAGATGCCGGAGACATCTTCAACAAACTCCTTTCTTCTGTCCCTTTCCTCTCCTGCCTGATCACTAAGTCTGCACAGTTCTCTACATTTCCAATTGACTTCTCCATGAAACTTGCTCTGTGGCCACGAAACAAATAGGGAGACCAGTCACAGAGAAGGCAGAGAAGAGGGAGGGGCAGAAAGCATCTTACCTTCTCTCTAGGTGGGTAAGTTCTATCGCTCTACCCTGGGTTAAAGTGAGCCCAAGCATGGATGACCCCTGAAAACTCACATATGGGGCACAAGGTCCCTACTCCAGATAGATGGGAACTCAGGAGATTTTAGTCTGGTTCTTCCAAGACTCCCATTTATTTTCTGTATCCTAGAATTCTAGAACCTTGCCAGGGACTTTCTGCCCCTGAGAAGAGGAAAGGGACCCTCCACTGTGTTCTCAAAGAGGTAAAGCTTGAGCCTCTTTCTCAGTCAGCTGATCATACCCTAGAATGTGGAAGGTAGCAGAGACTGGAAGGCAAAGACAGGGCCAGATCCTACCTAGAAGAGAGCATCAGATGAACATGTATTGTTTCTTAAGTGCTCTCTTCAAACTGATACATGATTCAATACAATCTCAATCAAAATCTTTACAGATATTTTGGGGGAACTTGGCAAGTAATTTATATGGAAAGGCAATAAACCAATAATAGCCAAGATTCTCTTAAGAACTAGTAGGAACAAACTCCCTACCAGATATCAGGACTCACTATGAAAATTATAGTAGTTAAGATAGTGTTAAGTTATTAACATGGCGGGTTCTTTGCAATCTCCCAACATAGCAAGTTATTCCTAAATCTAAAATTATAGTAGTTAAGCCAGTGTCTACTGGTGTAAGCATAGACAAATAGACAGATGGTGTAGAACAGAGTCCAGAAACAGATTCACACATGCGTGGATATTTAAGACAGAAGTTTCATGGGGTTAGGGCTATCTTTTCAATAAATTGGTTCTGAGTCAGTTCGATATTCATATCTAAAAAAATTAAGCTAGTTTACTGCCTTGCACTACACACAAAATTTTCAGAGAGAACATAGATATAAATGTGAAAAGGTAAAAACAGTAACTCTTTTAGAACTGCTCTGGTCATGCTTGGCTATTAAGCACTTGAGATGTGCTATTACATGTAAAATTCACACTAAATAGTAAGAAAAAGACAATAAAATCTCAATTTTTATACTGAAATGCTGAAATGGAAATAATCTAAATATACTGGTTAAACATTTTAAAATTGTTCAGTTGCTAAGTTGCATCTGGCTCTTACATATCCAGACCCTTCAATCTCCACAATTCCACTAGACTGTCCAGATTTCTCTTTCACCAAACTGTCATCAACAGCTGCTGCTAAGTCACTTCAGTCGTGTCCAACTCTGTGTGACCCCATAGACAGCAGCCTACCAGGCTCCTCTGTCCCTGGGATTTTCCAGGCAAGAGTACTGGAATGGGGTGCCATTGCCTTCTCCACATCAACAGCTACTTGGCAGAAATAAAATATTTTTCAAAATCACTCTAAATTCCACAGCAGGCTTGTATTCTCCAAGACGGGAAAAGAATTGAGTTTTTCCTGTGGTTAAAAGGCTCTACCAACCATGGAGTGTTCTAATCCGTCTCATACAAGTCACTTATAATGCCTTGAAGTTCTCAACAGCAATCCCCTACTTTATCTCTTGTTCCCTCGCCCGTACCACCTTACAAGTGAATTATTTCACCTCTCTGAGACACAAGGCCTCATCTGACATGGTAATAATAATGGAACCTAAATCTTGTAGCTGTTATAAGGATTAAGTGAGATCATATACATAAAAAACTTAGAAATGATAAGTCAATAAACTGGGTTACTGGGGTCCAAGAAAGGAAAGGAATTTATTTTTTACTGAGTATTTATTTGTAGTATTTAAATTTTTATCATGCAGATGTACTAACTTTTTTTTTTTTAACTATTGAAGGTCGTTAAAATCAATGGTCTGGCTCGAGTCTCTCTGCCTGGATGAAGCGGAAAGACCAGGCCCTGGTTGTCTCACCTCCAAGCTTTCAGAGCCTTGGATGCTCCCGGTTCTCCTCTCCTGCTGCCTTGACCAACCAACCACCTATGGATCTCACAGTTACCTCCTCAGGGTTACAACTCATAAAAGCGTAGCCCCAAATTAGGATGGAAAAATACTATGACAGAGGTCCACGAATTTTGAAATGTGGTTCCTGGCAAGCTGAGTAGATTTGGATTTAAACTGTTGAGCCCTCAAGCTCAAATATTTGACAGATGCTCTAAGGCTTTACAAAGCACAAAATAAATGGTGTTTTTTGAGATATCCAATTCCTCTACTTCCTTATGG
>SJYV01014611.1:139857-179749 GCA_006410875.1 Neotragus pygmaeus
TTTTTTTTTTTTCCTGCTGCACCACATGACTTACGGGATCTTAGTTTCTCAACCATGGATTGAACCCGGCGCCACACAGTGAAAGAACTGAGTTCTAATCACTGAGCAGTCAAGGAATTTCTTTTATTTTTAAAGGTGAAAATGTCTTTTTCCCATTTTCATAGCTTTATATCTTAGTTTTCAATTCCATCTAAACTCTCTCCCACCGCCCAGTCACACTCTCTCTGGCTGACTGAGCTGACCAGCTTCTCCAGGCCCACATGTGGGAAGTACAGGAAAGGTATCAAATGAAGTCCACTTCATTTAGGTCTTCTTGGCTGACATTCCACAGTTAACCTACATGGGCAGATGATGCCATCTTGTCCGTAAAAACCCCTGGAGTCCCATGGGATTCTGTTTCCCCAAAAGTCCCTGCTGTTCAGAGTTGCTGAGCATCTTCCTGTCTTAGGTGAACCAAAGGCCTCCAGGGGTTGCTGGGGCAGAGGGGATGCAGAGATTGGGGTGGGGCCAGCGGGCTGGGGAGGAAGGAGCCTCCTAACTCTCTCTCACAGTTGCTGCAGTCTCTGCTACTGGGAACTGAAACTGAGTCCCTTACAACTGAGTTCTCTGCTGAGTTTATGATTAAACTCTCTATCCAGAACTTTCTTCCCTTCCTTGTCCCACCTGATTCCCTCAGGACGGAGGAGTATCTAAGGAAAGGAAGAGGGTCTGAAACCATGCAGGATCCTGTGAAGTATCTCCAGTGGTAAGGCCTCTCTTGTTTGTAGGGAAAGAGGCTTTAGTCTCCTAGGTCTTTCCTGAGTTTCAAAGAGCAGATTCAAGCTGGTGACTAATTAGAGAAGTGATGGAACACAGAAACAAAGAGGCAGCTAAGCAAGATAGCTTGCACAATAATAGTACAGCGATAAAATAGAGCCCCGGTTCCTTCTCAAGGGATATATATATAACAACCTGACATATATTTTTGAGTTTTATTGCAGAACCTAAGACCCCCACCCAGGTGGAAGATGGTGACTATCTGCTGATCCTAAGCACATAGACTAGTTGAACTAGAAGACTGATGATTAAGATTCCCAAAACAGCACCCTGTTACCTCACCACCAACCAATCAGAACAAAGTCCAGGAGATGCAACCCTCACCCCAAATGCTGCCTTTAAAAATCCTTCCATGAAAGCCACTGGATAGCTGAGGTCTTTTGAGCACAAGCCTCCTGTTCATTATCCTTGCCTGAAGTGAAGTGTTAGTTGCTCAGTCATGTCTTACTCTGTGACCCCATAGGCTGTAGCCCAACAGGTTTCTCTGTCCATGGAATTCTCCAGGCAACAATACTGGAATGGGTTGCCATGCCTCTCTCTACGGTATCTTCCCACCCCAGGAACTGAACCAAGGTCTCCAAGCTCCAAGGGAAGTCTTATCTTTGCTTCAGTTTGGTTCAGTTCAGTTGCTCAGTTGTGTCTGGACTACAGCACACCAGGTCTCCCTGTCCATCACCAACTCCAGGAGTTTACTTGGTGATGCCATCCAACCATCTCATCTTCTGTCATCTCCTTCTCCTCGTGCCTTCAATCTTTGCCAGCATCAGGGTCTTTTCAAATGAGTCAGTTCCTCATATCAGGTGGCCAAAGTACTGGAGTTTCAGCTTCAGTATCAGTCATTCAAAGGAATATCAGGATTGATTTCCTTTAGTATGGACTAATTGGATCTCCTTGCAGTCCAAGGGACTCTCAAGAGTCTTCTCCAGCACCACAGTTCAAAAGCATCAATTCTTCAGCGCTCATCTTTCTTTACAGTCCAACTCTCACATCCATACATGACTACTGGAAAAACCATAGCCTTGACTAGACAGACCTTTGTGGGCAAACCTTTTTAATATTCTGTCTAGGTTGGTCATAACTTTTCATGCAAGGAGTAAGCATCTTTTAATTTCATGGCTGCAGTCACCATATGCAGTGATTTTGGAGCCCCAAAAAGTAAAGTCTGCCACTGTTTCCCCATCTATTTGCCATAAAGTGCCATGATCTTAGTTTTCTGAATGTTGAGCTTTAAGTCAACTTTTTTGCTTTCCTCTTTCACTTTCATCAAAAGGTTCTTTAATTCTTCTTCACTTTCTGTCTTAAGGGTAGTGTCATCTGTGTATCTGAGGCTATTGATATTTCTCCCAGCAGTCTTGACTCCAGCTTGTGCTTCATCCAGCCCAGTGTTTCTCATGATGTACTCTGCATATAAGTTAAATAAGCAGGGTGACAATATACAGCCATGATGTACTCCTTTTCCTATTTGGAACTAGTCTGTTGTTCCATGTCCAGTTCTATCTGTTGCTTCCTGGCCTGCATACAGATTTCTCAAGAGGCAGGTCAGGTGGTCAGGTATTCCCATCTCTTTCAGAATTTTCCAAGTTTGTTGTGATCCATACAGTCAAAGGCTTTGGCATAGTCAATAAAGCAGAAATAGATGTGTTTCTGGAACTCTCTTGCTTTTTCGATGATCCAGTAGATGTTGGCAATTTGATCTCTGGTTCCTCTGCCTTTTCTAAAACCAGCTTGAACATCTGGAAGTTCATGGTTCATGTATTGCTGAAGCCTGGCTTGAAGAATTTTGAGCATTACTTTACTAGCATGTGAGATGAGTGCAATTCAATCCCTTGGTAGATTCTCTCAGGGCACAGGAGCTAGCCCTGAATCCCAAAGCCCTCAGAACTGCTCCTGAGCCCAGTCATCTATTGACACCGTTCCACTGGTATGACCCCAGTCCAAGCCACCACGTCTCAGCTTCTCAACCACAGAGCCTCTCCCTGTTCTTCCCACTCCTGTTCCTCCACCACAACCCATTCTACACAAGCTAAAGCGACCTCCCTGCCTGAACCACGAACCAAAATATGTCACGCACCTGCTGGAAATCGTCCCGTTGTACAAGAATACAAGCCAAATTGCTTATTCTGGCTTCCCAAGTTCTGCTTATCCCTCGGATCATCTCAGACCACACTTTCCTGTCACACTGTCCTTTCTAAAACGACCTCGTCTCCTTCCCACCTCAAATTCAAACTTGCAGCTCCCTTTGCCTGGAACACTCTTCCCAGAGATCTTCACATAACTGACTCCCTCCTGCCTTTCAGATGATGGCTTCATTATCACCTCCTCAAAAGCTCTTTCTCTGACCTCACACCACTCTGCATCATGTCACCCTGTGTTATCACCTTCAAAGTGCCTGTTACACCTGAATTTGCTAGTATATCTGCTGTGGACTCATTTTTGGTCAATCAGGCTTGAATATAAGCTTGAAGAGAGGAGGCCCATAGTAGGAGCTCAGGACGCAGTCACTCTATGAATGGATAGATAAATAGTACCTGTGTTGGTGTTTCTCTGAGGGGATGAATTAGGGGAGTTACGTCTACTGGTGGGAAGGAAGCTGGGGATGGAGACTGGTGATGGTAGGACCAGCTCTCCAGCAGAAGACACGACTGCACAGAAGACATCTCAGCTTCTCCCCAGAACCTTCAGACACTCTGCAGAACAACTCAGTGGCCCTCCCACACAGTGTGTCATAAAGTACCAGTAGCTCCTTAAGGTTGAGGGACTCAGAATTATGTGATCTAGGTTACCTAATTTAATCTTCACAACCACCCACTGGAACTGGCAGGATCCCTAAACTCACAAAATGAGGAAATGTAAGTTTGGAAAGGCTGAGTCATTGCCTGGTGGTCGAGTCCCTATACTCCCACGCTCTCCGTCAACAACTCTGTATGCTGGGTTGAGTTATATTTGCTCTGTGGCATTTGCCATCTTCTGAGACAGCCATTTTTGGTATCATCTAGTACTGGGGAAAAAAAGCTTCCTTGAGTCAACTGAGAGAAAATGGTATTTTTTAGACAGCCAACTCGAGGTGATGGCAGAATTCAAAGGAAACTTAAGAGCATTGTGTCCACAGATGTATCAGCTCTTTTTCATCTCTGGAATGTTGAGTCTCTGCCTGGTAGAAGGTAAGACAGGAGAAAAAATATTTCTGAAAGAAAGTCTGAGACTCCAGCCTTCCAACGAGACCACCACAGGGGAGCTGGCACTGAATTCCAGCAAAGTCACTGGCTTGGGTTGGAATTTATAACCTCTAGTTTTCCTGGCTCCTCTTAATGTGATTTTTCCCTGCAATGATATCTCTGAGTGATGAATAATTGACATAATATTCAACACATATGAAGATCGATGTGATCCCAAGGCTATCAATCTACCCATTTTAATGCTTCCTTTGCTCACAGCCCCGATGGGCCCAGAGATGAATGGGGGAGGGGAGGTTCTGCAAAGTCTGAGGGTGAAGGTGATACTACAGCCTCAAAGTATGGAGTCCCCCAGATTGGGTGGGGGTGGGGAGAAGAATTTGGACTCTGCAGTGCTTTGTTAAGACTCCCTGGGGAGCTACTAGTCAGGCTGAGAGGCAGCCCCCGGTGATGAATAGTCTTCTCAGGCCTTTATTTCTTGGTGTCTTTTCTGTTCTCAGTCATAAGATGACTGGGAAAGAATATAGATGCAGGAACATGCACACACACAGATAAATACATCCAGGAAGAGATACATAGATAGACACAAACATAGATACATGCACATACACTGGATACATATACACAGAGATATACACACACACACAAAATCTGCTTAGTTTTCAGACAGCCAGCTAGAGTGCTCCCTGTTCAGGTTTAAAAAAAAATCAGAAAATAAATGACTGCAGGGTGAGGTTTGTCTTAAAAATTGAAAAGATAGGGAGAATCTTCCAAATTTAGGAAACCTAGTATCTTGTTTGAATATGNACTTTTCACTTTCCTGCATTGGAGAAGGAAACGGCAACCCACTCCAGTGTTCTTGCCTGGAGAATCCCAGAGATGGGGGAGCCTGGTGGGCTGCTGTCTATAAGGTTGCACAGAGTCAGACACGACTGATGTGACTTAGCAGCAGCAGCATCTCTATAAAATCCATTTCCCCAAATACCCAAAGCACTCTAACCATATGTTTTAACTACAATTTTGCCACTTGGCAATCCATGGTTTGAACTTCTCAATTAGTCTCAAGGTGATTTGATAATTTAAAATAACTGTGAATATGATCTAGAGTCATCTGATAGAATTATAAAAATTAAGAATCTCTGACAGAGAAGAAATGACAGATATTATTAACTGAATTCTTATTCATGCCAGACATTCTGCATATAGCTTGTCATTCATTAGCTCATGTAATCCTCACACCACACCATAAAATGCACTGTTAACCCTATTTACAGATGAAAAAAGTAAGGTAAAGAAAGATTCAACTGTTCTGTACTAGGTGAGTGGCAGAATAAAGTTTGGATCTCGCTGCCCATTCTCAAATTCTGACATAAAGCCCATGCTCCTAACAACTATTAAGCCCAGGCTCATAACATTATTGTATGTTATTTTTCAGTGGCCAAAACTCAAACACATCGTTTTGGGGAAAGTGGTGGAAGGAAATCAATTGGAAGCTTATGCATTCTAACATATGCCCCTCAAAAAGTTGTAATCATTTTTCAAATTTACTATGGTTTCTGAAGTCATAAAAATGATACCTTCCATGCTAATAATCCCAAGTGATAGTCAACCGACAGAATATAAACTACCCTTATTCCTCAGGAAGATTAAAATGATTCAGGGCATTTGCCACCAACTAGCTTCAGGTAATCTATGAAGCCCTTCCTAAAGTGAAAGTCAAACTTATCTGTATCCACGTGCATTTTTCTGGGATAAAAGCCCACAGTTTTGACTGGTTTTGCAAAGAGCTACAGGACCACTACATGAGAAATAGTATTTAGATACTGCATGCTTTCCTTGGCAGGAAAGCTATGACAAACCTAGACAGTGTGTTAAAAAGCAAAGACATCACTTTGCCTTTGAAGGTCCGTATAGTCAAGGCTATCCATCTTTCCAATAATCATACCTGTATGTGAGATGGACCATAAAAAAGGCAGAATGCCAAAGAATTCATGTTTTTGAATTGTGGTGCTGGAGAAGACTTTTCAGAGTCCCTTGGACAGCAAGGAGATCAAACTAGTCAATCTTAAAGGAAATCAACCATGAATACTCATTGGAAGGATGGAGGCTGAAGTTACAATACTTTGGCCACCTGATGGGAACAGCCAACTCATTGAAAAAAACCCTAATACTGGGAAAGACCGAAGGCAGAAGAACAGGGTGACAGAGGATGAGATGGTTGGATGGCATCACCAATTCAAAGGACATGAACTTGGGTGAACTCTGGGAGATGGTGAGGAACGGGAAAGCTGAGGAACGAGAAAGCTTGGCGTGCTGCATTCTATGGGATTGCAAAGAGATGGAAACGACCTGGGGACTGAACAACAACCACCGTACCGAAAGAATAGCATCTATAAATTTCCTCTTCCTCAAAGGTGCCCACCAATAAAATACCAACGTTCCAAGGAATTAAGAAGGAAATCCTATTAAAGACATATGATTTGGAACTTTGCTAATAACTGTACACCATTATTCATATAAAGCATAACTCTTCTTGACTCCTCTCAAGCAGTATTTGAGACAGCCTTAGGAAGGAAAAGATTCTTCTGAGTCACTTTTGGCCTTAGGCAGTCTTATTGGCATTGTACCAACACTTAGCTTTCCCTAATTCAATTCAGGTGACCATTATATCTACTACTGTGGGCAAGAATCCCTTAGAAGAAATGGAGTAGCCCACATAGATAACAGAAGAATCTTGAAATGCAGTACTTGGGTACAATCTCAAAGACAACAGAATGACCTCAACTCATTTCCAAGGCAAATCATTCAACATCACAGTAACCCAAGTCTATGCCCCAACTGCTAATGCTGAAGAAGATGAAGTTGAACGGTTCTATGAACACCTATAAGACCTTCTGGAACTAACACTGAAAAAATACGTCCTTTTCATCATAGGGGATTGGAATGCAAAAGCAGGAAGTCAAGAGACACCTGTAGTAATAGGCAAGTTTGGCCTTGGAGTACAAAATGAATCAAGGTAAAGGCTAACAGAGTTTTGTCAAGAGAACACACTGGTCATAGCAAACACCTTTTTCCAGCAGCATAAGAGATGACTCTACACTTGGACATAACCAAATGGTCAATACCAAAATCAGATTGATTACACTCTTTGCAGCTGAAGATGGAGAAGCTCTATACAGTTAGCAAAAATAAGACCTGGAGCTGACTGTGGCTCTTATCATGAACTCCTTATTACAAAATTCAGGCTTAACTTGAAGAAAGTAGGGAAAACCACAAATCAAATCCCTTATGATTATACAGTAGAGGTGACAAATAGTTCCAAAGATTAGATACAGTAAACAGAGTGCCCGAAGAACTATGGATGGAGGCTTGTAACATTGTACAGGAGGCAGTGATCAAAGCCATCCCAAAAATGTAAGAAGGCAAACTGGTTGTCTAGGGAGGCTTTACAAATAGCTGAGGAAAGAGGAGAAGCGAAAAAAGCAAGAGAGAAAGGGAAAGATACCCATTTGAATGCAGAGTTCCAGAGAATAGCAAGGAGATAAAGAAGACCTTAAGGGTACAATGCAAAGAAGTAAAGAGTAGAATGGGAAAGACTAGAGATCTCTTCAAGAAAACAAGCTATCAAGGGAACATTTCATACAAGGATGGGCATGATAAAAGACAGAAATGGTAAGGCCTTAACAGAAGCAGAACAGATTAAAAAGAAGAGACAAGATTACACAGAAGAGCTATGCAAAAATGTTCTTAATGACCCAGATAGCCACAATGCTGTGGTCACTCACCTAAAGCCGGACATTCTGGAGGATGAAGTAAAGTGGGCCTTTTAAGAAGCATTATTGAAAACAAAGCTAGTGGAGGTGATAGAGTCACAGATTTACAGCTGGGCTTTTTTAAATCCTAAAAGGTAATGCTGTTAAAGTGCTGTATGCAACAAGTTAGCAAATTGGGAAAACTTAGCAGCAGCAACAGAACTGTAAAAGGTCAGTTTTCATTCAATCCCAAAAAAAGTCAATGCCAAAGAATGTTAAATGGAAAAAGCTGAGTATTGAACAGTATGCTTTATACGTTTCTCTTACTTTTGTTTGTTTTGCTTTGGGGGTTTTATATTTAGCTTGGTTTTCTTTAATTTAAAAAAATTTCTAATTGGAGGATAATTGCTTTATAATGTGCTAGTTTCTGCCATACAACACTGTAAATCAGCCATAAGTGTACATATGTCCCTTCTCTTTTGAATCTACCTCCCACCTCAATCCAATTCCACCCCTCTTGGTTGTTAAAGAGCACCAGGTTGAGCTTCCTGTGTCATACCGCAACTTCCTGCTGGCTATCTATTTTACATCAGGCAATGTATAGATCTCAGTTCGCCCCACTGTCTCCTCCCCCGCTATGTCCACAAGTCTGTTCTCTGCATCTACTTCTATTCCTGCCCTGCAAATAGCTTCAGCAGCACCATTTTCCTAGACTCCACATATTTGCATTATTAGACAATATTTGCTTTTCACTTTGACTTACTTCACTCTGCGTTAACAGGCTCAAGGTTCATCTACCTTACTAGAACCAACTCAAATTAATTCCTTTTTATGACAGAGTAATGTTCCTGTGTGTGTGTGTGTGTGTGTGTGTGTGTGTGTGTACACCACAACTTCTTTATTCATTCATCTGTAGATGGACATCTAGGTTGCTTCCATGTCCTAGCTATTACAAATAATGCTGCAATGAACACTAGGGTACATGAATCTTTTTCAATTATGGTTTTCTCAGGGTATATGTCTAGTAGTTGGAGAAGGAAATGGCAACCCACTCCAGTACTCTTGCCCAGAAAATTCCATGAATGCAAGAACCTCATAGGCTACAGTCCACGGGGTCGCAGAGAGTCAGACATGACTGAGCGACTTCACTCACTATGCCTAGTAGTGGGATTGCTGGGTAACATGGTATTGTTATTCCCAGTTTTTCAAGAAATCTCCATACGTTCTCCCCTGTGATTGTACCGATTTACATCCCCACCAGTTGTGCCCCAGCTGTGAGGGCTCCCTTTGCTCCATATCCTCTCCAGCATTTAGTGCTTGTAGATTTTTTGCTGATCTGACTTGTATGAAGTGATACCTCATCATAGTTAGTTTGGTTTTCAAGAAGAAGAGAACAAGGTGTTAACAAGAGAAGATACACATACTTGCTTGTTTTCACACTACTTTCACATAAGAAATGAACACTTGCTGTCTCCAGGGAGGAGGAAAGGGCAAGAGAGAGGCGCTCAACTGTTTAGCTTTGTAACTCTTGAATTTGAAATCACATAAAGGTATAATTTTTTAAAATACTTTCAAGACAACTTAAAGCATAATAAGCCTTCACCTTCATTTTCTATGAATTCTGCATTTTTATTGTCCTTAACTGAAATATATGTATAACTAGCTTCTTTCTAAAGCCAATCATAGAAAGTTCAAGCACATGAATTGTCATACCAGCTTCTTACAGCTTAGAGAACTCTATCAATTATTCCAAGACATTTAGAAAATATTCCTGCCTTTAGCTGCAACTGCAGCAATGTATATTTATAATAATTTTGTTTCTATGGTACATGACAGTATGATCCTTTTGAAGACAGTTTAAATTGCAATGAGCTATCCACATTTAATTTTAGATTTACTTTGAATGGTGCTACAAAAAACTCTCTCAGGTAAGGTGATAATTGGTGGACAGAGTCCTTCTATGAATTCTAATTCTGAATTTGAACAATCAAAGACAATCTCTGACCTGTCAGCTACTTATTCCTCTGCCTGGTAAATTTTTTTGATATGAACTCAGAAAGCGTCTTAACTTCAAATGTGTTAAAATGAAGGGCAGGGAGGAAAAGAACACAAAGACCCACAAGCATGGTTAAATTGTAAAAGACAATAACTAAGTGTGGGCAAGAATGCAGAACAGTTGGAACCATCACATACTTCTGATACAAATGTAAAATGGTACAATCACTTTTGAAAACAGTTTGGTAGTTTCCTACAATATGACCCATAAGTTTCACTCCTATATTCCTAAGAGAAGTAAGTGCATTTGTCCACAGTAATACATCTACATGTCCACAGCATCCTGGTAGCTCAATTGTAAAGAATCTACCTGCAATGCAAGAGATGTGGGCTCAGTCAGAAGAGCTCCTAGAGGAGGAAATTGCAACACACTTCAGTATACTTGCTTGGGAAATCCCACGGACAGAGGAACATGGCAGGCTATAGTGCATGGCGTTGCAAAAAGAGTCGGATGCAACTTAGTGACTAAACAACAAAATGAAGATGATCTAAATACTCCTTATCAGGAGAATGATGAACTTTGGTATATCCATACCATCAACTACTTCTCAGCAGTTAGGGTGGACTACTACAAACAACTACCTAGACGAATGTCAAAAACATTATGCTAAATGAAAGAAATCTGTCACCAAACAAAGAAATGAACACCAAACGATCTCATCTATAAGAAATTTAAAACCAGCCCAAATAATCTCCAGTGGTAGAAATTCTAATAGTGATTGCCTCTGGTGAGAAGGAAGGGTTGCCTGCAACAGGGAACAAGAGAAGATTCAAAGTGGTGGAAAACTACCATATCTTAATCTGGGTGATGGCTACACACATGTATGTATTGTCAAAACTCATCAAGTTACACATTTAAGAACTGTGCATGACTCTAAATAAACTATTCATTAAGTATTGTTAGCATTAAAAAGGTAAAAAATCAACAATTGAGAAAATGTGTTACACAGTTTTCTTTGTGAATACTTAATACCCCAAAATGAGATTGAAACAGAAACCTGTGCAATCCTAAAAGCAGTAAGTAGGAACTCAGTAAAGGCAAATCCCATCTCAGGACTAAACTGACTGCCTTCACCCTGGCAATTTGCTCTCTTTCCATCTTGTGGAGCAGCTGGAACAGATTAGTGGATTTGTCTTTAGAACTTAATCTTTCAGAATCTGACTCAAGCAGTGAACCAAAACTCTGGGGAAATGACTACAAATATACCACTTTTGCATAGGATCCCAGGGGGATGAAAATTATCTGAAGACAATCCATAGAAGTCAGGGTATGTAGCCCTGAAGAGATGTTTTCTCAGACTCTTTGTTCTAACATTGGAGGTTCTTTATTTTCTAAACCAAACCAATGGCCTCTAAAATGCAAATTGGTACATTGAAGTATGGAAATATTTATTGTTTTAATAAAAAAATAAGTACTTATACTGTACTAATATTTAACCTATGTTTAATCAGTAATAGACATAGAATTTATAAATATATAAAAGATTTCCTACTCAAAATTTTGTATGCAAGCATGCCAAGTTGCTTCAGTTGTGTCCGACTCTCTGTGATCCCATGGACTGTAGCCCTCCAGGCTCCTCTGTCCATGGGACTGTCTAGGCAAGAATACTAGAGTGGTTTGCCATGCCCTCCTGCAGAGGATCTTCCCGATCCAGGGATTGAACCTGCATCTCCTGCATCACAGGCCAATTCTTTACTGCTGAGCCACCAGAAAAACCCACTCAAAATTTTGTAAAAAGAGATATATGACCTAAAAAGTGAAGAGCCCTCTCTTCTCTTTTAGACCTTCAAATTTCATAAAATTTGCCCACCTACCCCCAAAATGGAGACCCACATATTTTGAGGGGTTGGGTTTTTTTGCTTTTTTGCCTTAAGAAAAGGAAGAATGATTCCCCAACTTTACCATAATTTATAAAGGAAGACAAAAAATGGTAGGAAGGACGTAGACTCAGGAATTTTTTAATCCTTTAAGACAGAATAAATTCAGCTTTTTAAATAACTCAATACATTATCTTGATTTCTTTCAAACTTCACTGGAAAAGGAAAGATGCTGCAAAGCAGTTCTAGTGCATGGTCTTAAATGCTCGTCTCCCTGAAATCTCAATTCTGTTTTAATTTGCCTCCACCAAGCTTGCATGTGAGAAGAGAAAGAGTTCAGACTTTTTTTTTTTTAATGTATAACACCGATGCCCTTGTAGAAGAAGAAGAGGAGGAGGAGGAAGAGATACAGTTCCATTCTCACTTGCATTTCTGGCGGCACCCAGGCTCTCAGCATTAACAGGACTAGAGCCAGGAAAAGGAGGCCTCGAGGGAAATAAATACAAAGAATACATAGCCTTCAGAGGCAAAATAAGTTTTTTTTTTTTAAAGAGCAATATCAACAACCATCTCCTGTCAACATGTCCTACACTAGGTCATATCGGTGTGATCTTACTATGTCTTTTGACAATTAACTAACACCCTTCATAACAGTAGAGAAAGACACTCAAAAATGTTATTTACCAGATGTCATCCAGGTAGCCAGAGAAAGAGACTTGCAACCAGGTCTGCCCAGTATCAAAGTCCATCTTCGAACTCAGAAACAGGTCCTGTGAGACAAAGCAACTGCCAAGGTCATAGATAGACCTCTGGCATAAACCCTGGGTTCAAATCCTACTTCCTCCCCAGTGACCTTCAAATTGTCCCTGTGAATCCCCAATTTTTTCCCCTATTAAATGGGGTTATTATTGCCTATATCCAAAAGTTACCTCAAGGATTAAATGACATAAATAAATATGTAAATAAAGCTCCAAGTACAGTAATTGGCACATCCCAGGCGCTTGACAAGTGCTGGTCTGAGGTACCCCTGCCTTGGCTGGGTCAGCAAGGTGCTATTTTCCCGGAAGTCTCCACTCAGTCCCAGCCCTTCACACCCACAGCTCTGCAGAACTCATTCCAAGGGAAATGCACATGCCCCACTGCTCTAGTGGCGCCCAAGGCAGACACTCACCACTGCAAGTCTATCCTTCACTGGCTCCGGTAATGAATCCCGCTTTTAACCAGCCTGGTGCAGCCAGGCCTCCTATTCCCAAGCTGAAGCCCATTCGCATACACAGCCCCATTTACTGATAAATGCATGTAATTTGTTTCTAGTGTGTCACTGTTTTATCACTGCTTCCTGTCTTGGGGCTCAAGTGATAAAGTTTTATGCAGTTGTGGAGTTTTTTCCCCCTTTTTAATTGGAGCTTTCGATTCCAAGAGATTAAAAAAATAGTGTTGAATTTAAAATCACCCATGGATTTGCAGTCCTTTGGTGCATTAAAAGAGGGGAAAAGAGTTATGAACAAAAAGGGGAGAAGGAATCGAATAGATCAGCTGGGTAAAGAAAATCAAGGCTGCTCTCCTTGTGTTAAAGGGAGAAAACACCTAGTCATGTGTCTTTTCTAAGGAAAAGGCCCTTCCATTATTTTTCTCAGAAGCTGCAACCCCATCTAACAGACCAGGCAAGCAGAGGTAAGGGTCCTTTTAATCGGCCAATGGAAAGAACGATTCTGGCATCCGATGTCTGTGGGATAGAGTTCCAGCCCTGCCACACACCCGTGACCTTGGTCAAGTTATTTACCTTATATGAGTTTCAGTCTCCTCTCCTGTAACATAGGAAGAATAACAGCACTGGATTCAGAGATGTGACGGGGTGCTTGGCTGAAAGCAAGGACAGTGTACTGGGGGACTTTCCTAGTGGTCCAGTGGCAAAGAATCCACCTTCCAATATAAGAGATGTGAAGTCGATTCCTGATCAGGGTACTAAGATCCCACATGCCGCAGGGCAACTAAACTCACGTGCTGCAACTACTAAGCCCCCATGCTCTGGAGTTCACAATGAAAACCCAGAGCAGCCAATTTTTTTTTAAGTGTGTGTGTGGGAATTCACAGAAGTCAAGATGGCCACCCTGCAGGAGCTGTAGGACCCCCAAGCTCTCTGCCCACTGGGCAGTCCCTCGTCTAGAATGCTGCCAGGGCAGGACAGGCTCCCATTCCGTCTCTGCCCTCGTAACTCTCGGCTCAGACTCACATTCAAAGAATCCAGCAGGAGTGTCTGAGGGCTGGCCTGTCTGCTGGAGGCAGGGAGAGGGAACATGAGGCATCTGTGGAGTTGGGGCCCTGTCTGGACCCCCCTCCCACAAGGGAGAGTCACATGAAGACAGGCACAAGGGCGACTCCCCGACCCCAGCCCCGGGGAGAAATGCCGACGACAACAGGATGGTTGCGGAGAATAAATGAGAAAACACACAGAGAGCCCTTAGCAACTTACTAGAAGCTAGCAGATGGCCAATAAATGGCAGCTATTATTATTGCTGTAATTAGCATTATTTTCAGTGACTACCACTCTGGCTGCTGGGGGATCCATGCAGATGATAGCAATAGACTCATTTTAGATGAATTCTTGATGAGAGTCATGGGGACAAGGTGGAACTATAGACAATTCAACATAGAGGCCAGTGCTTCTGACACCTGAGAACACCAACTCTACTCGTGAACTACCCTTGATATCACTCTCAGCCTGGTCACCTCCTCACCCAGGGACCATCTTCTGCTCTGCAGCTAAATCGACCCTGGGATGCCAGGGCCTCCCTTGCATTTTCCAGGTTTTACCACACCACACGCAGGCTTCTTAGCTCTACACAGGAGGGTTTTTCCATTTTAATGACTTGCCTCAACTCGCATGTGTAGAAGAGGGATCTGAGGTCCTCCTGGGGTGTTCACGAACAGGCTCTGACAACCTTGTCATTTAAAAAAGGGCAGGGGCATGTTTATGCACTGTTTGCCTCAAAAACATGGGAAAAGCCTAAGGATTAGCCCAGTGTAACTATGCAGAAAATGAAGCCTGACATGGCAATTAATTCTTTGCATTCCTCTGCTGTCTACGACAGGAATTTTTTTTTTTTTTTATGGTCCGAGTTCTCAGCACAGATTCAAGTCCTATTAGTCAGTGGCTTAGAGCTAAAATTAAAAGTGAAATACTACCTTGGAAGCTGTGGTCCTGAAGTCATTCTGATATTGCAGAGGAAGAGAACTGTTCTCTTAAATATGTGTGGTCTGAATCGCCTCTGACAGTCCTAAACTGACCCTGTATTGCTTTGTCTTTTCTCACAGCCAGGGTATATGATAATATATACATGATAAAGCTGAGGCCTGGAAAGCCTGGAAGAGTTTTTTAAAATTAAAAAGAAAAAAATTTGTATAACTGAATCACTTAGCTGTACACCTGAAACTAACACTACATTGTAACACTGTAAGTCAATCATATTTTTTTTAATTTTTTTAACAAAAAGAAAGAAACCTAATTAGTATTGGGTAAATTTTAGTAAAGTTAAAAGAAAATCTAGCATTGAGTGTAAGTTCACCTTCCACACCATGCCAAATCTTTCACTCATCCTAATAGAAAGTTGTGATCCAACTTTGTGAGAGTGATAAGGCTAAATGATGGTAATCAATCAAAATTCAGTTAGAAGTTAATATACTAGGTAGTCATTCCTTCATCTGAACAATCTCAACACAAGGCCTACTGTCCATCAGGAACCATGCTGTGTCTGGGGCTGCAGGGCAAAAATAGTGGCAGTCAGGGACCCTGGGGATTTCCCAGGCTAAGCTAGTGATTGCACAAAGAAACACAAAGTAATAAAAGTTGCCAGGACTATCAGAGGGATACTCTCTCCAGGTGAAATCTGCAGGCTTCTCAGGACTCCCCTGGTGGTCCAGTGGCTAAGACTCCCAGATCCCAGTGCAGGGGTCCCAGGTTCAAGCCCTAGTCAGGGAACTAGATTCCTCAACCAAGAGTCCATATGCCACAACAAAAACATCCTCCCATATACTGCAACTAAAGATCCCAGACACGGCAACAAAAACCCAGCACAGCCAAATCAAATAAACAAATATTGAAGAAAAGAAAAAAAAAAAATACTGACGGTCAAATATTATTTGGCACTAAAAAGAATGAGTTACCAGGCCATAAAAAGATGTGGAGAAAACTTACATGCCTATTAGTAAGTGAAAGAAGTCAACCTGAAAAGGCTACCTCTTAGAAAATCAAACTATAGGGACTTCTCTAGCAGTCCAGTGGTTAAGACTTCCAATGCATGGAACCTGGGCTTGATTCCTGCTCAGGGAGCTAGATGCCACTTGTCACACCACAACTAAATATCCAACATTCCACTACCAAGACCTAGCACAGCCAAATAAGTTAAAAATAAAAGAAAACCATACTATATAATTCTAACTACATTAAAAAAAAAAAGGCAGAGCTCTGAAAAAAAAAAGCAAAATTATTGAGACAATAAAAAACAATAGTGGTTGCAGGGGAGACAGGGTGTGTGAGAGCACAGTGATTTTTTAGGGCAGCAAAACTACTCGGTATGATATAAAGATGGATACACAACATTATACATTTATCCAAACCCATAGAACATACAATCTCAACAGTAAACCCTAAAGTAAACTGTGGACTTCAAGTGATTATGTCAACATAGGTTCATCTTGGTGAAAATTATACCATGCTGGTAAGTGACATTAATAAGGGGGGAGGTTATAAACATGTGGGGACAGAAGGTATATAGGAAATCTCTGCATCTTTCTCTAAGGGTTGCTATAAACTTGAAACAGCTCTAAAATAAAGTCTTAGAAAGATAGGGCTTTTGTTGCATCTTCAGGGGGAGTAGAAATTGAACTGGTAGGGAAATGAAGACATATAAACCCAAGGAGATGTAATGGAGGAAAGAATAAAGTCAAAGAAAATGGACTAAATGTCCAGTTTCGTTGTAACTGAAGAGTTGATCAACTCTGTTCACTCTGTACCCAGGGCAGAAAATAGTAACTGACCTCCATTCTATTCTTGTTAGATTGCAGGATCTTACCTTCCAGGAAACCACTCCTGATAAGCTAAAATATGAAACTTATCCACCAAAATTGTGGCACCATTTACAAATCCAGGGGAGAGAAGAGAGGGAGCTGAGCTTGGAGGTAAATAAAAAAGGCTAACATGTTGGTAAAGATGTGTCTAGGTGCAAACTAGGAAAATTCAGCAAGACCTGTTAACCTGGAAATCAGCCTCAGAAAGGTGCTTCGAGATCAATATTCACTCTCTTGAGCCCTCCTTGCTAGAGAAAACCACAAATCCAGGCTATTTTGGATAGGTATGAATAAGCTCTTCATTTAAGAGGTTACAGAATTGATCATAGAGACCATGTAGCAAATTGTGTGATTGCAGAAGTGTGTTAATGGACTGGATTGAGGCTTTTCAAACTTTATTCATACCATTTCTGTTAGTGAGTGTAGAAGAGGTGGTAATGGCCATACTAGAAACTAACAAAGACTTTGTCCTTGAAAGATGCAAAGAGCATTGAAGTAAAGTACACCTGTGTGAGTGAAAGGCTATCTATACTAGGCTTCAGTGCTACCAAAACCCCATCTATTGGACCATGTAAGTTTCACAGTTTTGATACACTGGACAATGTATAAATTGGCTACAAATTATTGAGCCTGTACCAGTCATCATTTTTAAAGCATTATGCTCCAAACAACTCCACGTTATATATGAGAACAAATGGGACATGAGGTTAAGAAATTTCCCTGAGTCATACTACCAGGGAATCACACAGCTGGTATTCAAACCCAGTCAACCTAGCTCCAGAGGCCACCCCTAACTAGAACACTGTTCTGACTGAAGCATCTCTGTAGAGTGATGCATTGTGGGAAAACTGACCTGACTGGTTGCTGAAGATGTCAAGGGATGAGAGTGTCTGGAAATGCGGAGTTTTGATGGATGGTATATACCCATTGTTTTAAGAACATACAGAATAGTATTTAACTAGTGGAGAAAGATAAGCTGGGGCCTCTATGGGTGAGAACATGACACGATTACGCATTTTCAAAGAACATTAATATAGCATGTGTGTGCTCAGTCGCTAAGTCCTGTCCAATTCTGTGACCCCATGAGCCCGCCAGGCTCCTCTGTCCATGGGATTTTCCAGGCAAGAATACTGGAGTGGGTTGCCACCCCATTCTCCAGGAGATCTTCCCCACCTAGAGATCAAACCCACATCTCTTGCATCTCCTGCATCAGCAGGCGGATTCTTTACCACTGAACTACCTGGGAACTAAATACAAATTCACGATTGATTTATATGTGATATATACAAAATCAATTACACAATTATGTGTGTGTGTGTATAAGAGAGAAAGAGAAGGTCTAAGGTAATGTTTTTTTACTGATTGGAGTTCAGTGCAGGAGGCAAAAACCACTCTAATATGTTAAAAACAATGAGATTTAAATCAGAGATAAGATGCAACATCAGTGGAAGAATTAACTGCATGGTATTAATATTAAAAGGCTGTCTCTAGGGTCCTGTGGGAGTCGTGAGGACTGTTCACCAAGTCTTTTCAGCTCGCCACATTCTAGGCACACTTCCTAACCCCTTTGTGATTAGGTGGGACTTGACTAGTTATGACCATTGGTTTTTTCTGTGACACATATTGCTTCTAGGTTAGAGCATTTAATTGCCAGCACGACTTCCCTACACTTTGCCACCCCTCCACGCATACCCAGCAAAGGAGGGGTTGATGTCTGCTGCATCAGCGTAAATCCTAGTGAGAGGCAACATGAGGCACAGCTCTTCAGCAATCCACACCTGGCACATTACAGAAACAAAACAAACTGTAAAAAGAAAACACACTTCAAGTTTCAAGGTTTTTTGTTACCCCAGCAGAACCTCACCTATGCTGACTGAACTGGGTTCTGATTTCAAGATTATAACCTCCACAGCCACAATCCAGAGGGCAGGGACTATTACTGCCAGGAAGATGTCAGGCTACTGCTGTTTCCATAGCTACCACCACTCTGAAGTCATAGCTTCTCCAGATGGTGAAGCTAAATAAACTGTGACTGTGAAGTCCAGCTACTGCCAACATTCACATATATCAGCAGCAAGAAAGTCTCAGGGGGGAAAAAAAAGGAATGGTCTTTGCCTCCCTTCTACCTTCAAAACCTCCAGGGCATCTCCTTATCAAAACCTAAACCTCATCCAGTATGCTAGTGGCCAAAGAGTCAGGAAAAGGTGGTTCTTAGCCTTCCAGCCTCTATGACAGAGGGGTTTGGGGACACAGAAGGTTATGGAAACAGATGCTCAGTGCCAGAACTCAGTATCTAGTACAAATTCTCAGTGTGCTCCAGGGACCCTCTGCCTCAGGACCGTGGGGGTGCATACCAGCAAATGTCAAACATATATGGTCAGAATCTCAGGAAGTCTGGGCATCTACATTTTGACAGAGCCCCAAGAATCCTTTGACACACACTAAAGGTTGAGATCCTCTGGACTATAGCAAAAGGAATTTACCTATAAAAGTGATGGTGAGGCTAGCGGGGTGGGGGGCGGAGAGAAAGATTCAAAACAAAATGACTCCTACACAAAAAAGTTGTTTTGCTATTTTAATGGTCCCCTATAAGGCTCATGTTTCTTGCACAGTTTTAAATCAGATTACATTTGCAAATCACAAAGGTTATATTTAGACTTCATAGAAAATAAAACCCAACTCCTTCATTTTAAAAATGAAGAAAATGAAGCACAGACAGGTTAAGAATTTTCCTTAAGGTGAAATATTTTTAGTCAGAGAACTCTGTGAACCAAAGACATGACTGAAAACCAAATAAATCAGATTTGACCTCAGAAGACAAGTCTATTCACCAGTCACCTGAGCATTACCCACAGATCTCAGTAACCTTAATGTAGAAGTTATAAATGGGCAGCACTCAAGCCACAACTGTACTCTTTTACTGTCCACTGTGTATTATTTTAACACTTGAGCTAACATCTACAATTCAGGAGATTTCCTGTAAAAATCTATGTATCTGGTTGCTGACAATTAGGTCCTCTGGGAAGCAGGTGCCAATCTCCTCTATCTTTGCTTCAATTTCCATCCCTCCTTACTGTCTCCAGGAATTTCATGCTGAGGGTCAATGGCCATTATTACCATGCTTGAAATAGATTTCCTTTCTCACTGCAAAGAAAGATTTCTGAAGCAGAAACAGACTGCCAGACGTCGACAACAGATCTGTGGCTGCCAAGGGAACAAGGGGTAGGGGCTGGACAGGACTGGGAGGTTGGGACCAACATGCAAAATATTATATATAGAATGGATGGAGAGCATGGTTCTATTGTATGCCACAGGGATATTGATATATATATATTCAATATTCTGTAACAAACCACGGTGGAAAAGAATATGAAAAAGAATATATATCCATAAAAAAGAGGAAAGGATTTCTCATACTATATGTTGATTAAAACCGTGTGAGTTCTTAGACCTTCCCATTTCACTCATTTCTGTTGCCAGCCTCACTACTGTCCCCTCCCCGCCCCTACAACCCTTCATCCATGACAATTTGTTCCTCTGGCCTTAGAGCATCTGGTAGCATTCAGGTCCTGAGGACAGGATTGAGGCATAAGGTCTGAACTCCAGTTGAAGGGAGCCCCCACCTGGCCACCTGCAAAACAGCACCCTAGAGAGCTCACTGTTTTCACATTCTGGCACATGCAGGGCAGTCAGAGCACTTCTCCGTACTGGATACCACTGCGCTGTGTGTTTGAGGTAATTAGCTTGGCTCTAAAATTAGCAGTTAAATAAATGTTAATGAACATCTGTTCCCAATAAACAGGATAAATTGAAATTAATAATGGTTGTATTCATTTAACAAATGAATTACCCACATTTTAAGTACACTGACATCACACGTGTGATCTCCCGCCAAGCCCAGCCAGTCTAAGAAAATGGATTTAGTGGTGAAACGGGGCAAACTGGGAGCTGAGCCGGGCAGATACCGTGCCACCAGTCTGACAATACCAAGTAAAGATGTGACTGCTTTGCTTGTTTTTACTTTGAAAGGTAAAAATAGAAGATAGATTTAATTGCTTGTGGATCTTTAAAAGAACCCAGCTGTGTTATGCCCTGGGGTGGGGATTAAAAAGAAAAATTCTAGAAACATGGAGTTCTTGCGCAGTGAGAAGGGCATGAGTTTCCGAGGGACAGATTTGGCTCAGTTGCCTCAGTTTCCCTACCTGCATAATGGAAACACCAGTTTTCTCATGGAATGGTGGTGAGCTTCTCATGAGATCATATGTAAGTCAAGTAACTAGCACAATGTGTGTCGCATAGCAGCTGCTTATGTTAATTTATATACATATTCATTTCCCTCTATTTCATAAGGGAAAAAGCAGATTCAAGAAAGAACCAACTCATAAGTACACTAAGCATAGATCTGGAGGACTTCTCCGGTGGTCCAGTGGCTAAGACTGCGCTCCCAGGTCAGGGGCTCCAGGTTTGATACCTGGGAGGAGAACTAGATCCCATGTGCCACAACAAAGATCTTGCATGCTGCAACTGAGACCCGGCACAGCCAGATAAATACATAATGAATGTTCAAAATACAAACACTGATCCACCAGAGCCCTAGCTTTCATCGTTCACAAAACAGCCATGTATTGTCCAGGGAGCTATTCCAGGCAGGGATGCAGCATGACAAGGGTTCTGCCTGGTGGAGCTCCCACCCTGGCTCCTCGTGATGCTCGAGAACTTCCAGGGAGTGACCTACTGGACCAGAGGTCAGAGGAGAGGGTTGGGTGGCTCCTACCAGGACCACAGGAACAAGTGAGGGAGCTCCTCCCTAACAGGACACTAAAACCAACTCCTGGAGGAGAACCGAAGGCTGCCAGGAGAAGGGCTCCAGGAGGAGTATTCCAGAGAAAAGAGCAAGTGTCAAGATGTTGAAGTGAGAAAGTGTTCTGGTATATTCCAGCAAGAAGATCAGATTGGTTATAGCACTGGTTACAGTGATGCTTTCACTTCTAGAAGATCACTCTGAGGCTTCCCTGGGGGCTCAGCTGTAAGAAATCCGCCTGCAATGCAGGAGCCACAGGTTCAACCATGATCTGGGAAGATTCCGCACGTCATGGAGCACAACATGCCTGCGCTCCAGAGCCCTGGCACAGCAGCTACTGAAGGCTGTGCTCGCCAGAGCCCATGCTCTGCAACAAGACAAGCCACAGCCACGAGAAGCGTGCACCACAACTAGAGAGCCCCCTCTCACCACAACTAGAGAGAGCCTGCACAGCACCAAAGACTTAGCACCGCCAGAAATAAATAATGAAATCACTTTTTAAAATATTTTTTAAAAAGATCACGCTGTGTGCCACATGGGACAAAGGCAGAAGAAGGGAGATGAGAAGAAGGATCTGGAAGGCAGTGACTTCAACTAAGGTTTGCCATAAATTGCCCAGCCTACCTCTTCCCATGCAAAGTCATCCTCCCCATCCCAGAAACCCCACAGCACATCATGATCATGATGAAACACAAGTTTGTGACTGAAAGAAGGGTTACAGCAAAAACCAACAAGTCCTACACAATCTCCCTCCAGCTTGGAACTGGGCCTTGAAGGTAACACCAAGGCTGCATGGAAGACCTTGCTAAGACTTCTCCATTCACTCCTTTGTCTGTTTCCCTACTCCCAATGTCCACACTGCTCATTCTCAGAGTGGGAGGACTCAATAACCATTACACGATCAAAATATTAATCTACCATAGACACATGTAGTATTTCAGAATGTTTAATAGATCTTAGCCTGATCTGAATCTCAACTCTACCACTTTCTACATGGTCAATTTGCTGAACCTTCTTTATGTGTCAGGAGAAAGTCAATAATGGGAAGACCTTTGGACATAGCATGTCAAGCTTATACTCAGTGCTCAGTCAATGTCAGCGCTCAGTAATAGGCCTCCAATACACAAAGGTCTTCTCTCTTATTGACATAAATCCTGTGCCACTGATGGCCAACGTGTACTGTAAAATGAGACAGTTCCATTCAAAATGAGAAACAAAGTTGGTGGTAAAATTACAGAATAGACTGGATGTTTTAAGTTTTAAATAAAAACTAATTTAGGGATCAAATCAGTGGCAAACTCATTAGTCTCAGCAGACAACTCTATGGATCCAGTATAAACTGCTCAAAACTTTACAGCAGAAGAACATGAATACAGGCAAAGTTATGTAAGACAGAACCCTCATCCACAGATGGAAAGAGTATAAAACCAGAGAGCCAGTTCACAGATGAATTTGGCCAAATCTTATCCATTTTTGAATGAGTACAAGCTTCAACTGACAAGTTTAATTCTCAAATATCTCTTCTAGAATATGACACTTGCTTTGCTCTGAAGGTTTAAGTCCCCCTAAAATTCACTTTGATGTTGGGAAAGATTAAAGGCAGGAGAAAGAGACAACAGAGGATGAGATGGTTGGATAGCATCACTGACTCAAAGAATATGAGTTTGAGCAGGCTCTGGGAGTTGCTGATGGACAGAGAAGCCCGGCATGATNAATTCACTTTGATGCTGGGAAAGATTAAAGGCAGGAGAAAGAGACAACAGAGGATGAGATGGTTGGATAGCATCACTGACTCAAAGAATATGAGTTTGAGCAGGCTCTGGGAGTTGCTGATGGACAGAGAAGCCCGGCATGATCCAGTTCATGGGGTCACAAAGAGTCAGACACAACTGAGCAAATGAACTGAACTGAAAATTCACTTTGGAATCCCAACATTCAGTGTGACGGTGTTAAGTGGTGGGGCCTTTGGGGGTGATTAGGTCATGATGGTGGAGTCCCCCTGAATGGAATTAGTACCCTTATATCAGAGACCCACAGAGCTCCCTAGCCCTTTCTAGCTGGTGAGGACAGAGCAAGAAGTCAGCAGTCAGAAAAACCTGGAAGAAGGCCCTCACCTGGCCATGCTGGCATCCATATCTTGGACTTCTAGTCCCAGAACTGCAAGAGATGCATTTCTGTGCTAATACCACCCGGTCTGTGGTAATTTTGTTATAGCAACCTGAACAAACACCCAAATGTGCCCCAGAAGTACTGTATAAAGGTATTCATTACACTACTGCTTGTAATAGTGAACAACTGGAATGATTATCAGGGAGAAATAGCTTAAAAATCACAGTATTTTTACAATACAGAATACTACGCATGAGTGAGTGAAACACGGTAGAATTATACTGGGTTGGCAAAAAAATTTGTTTGGGTTTTCCCCATACGAGCTTACAGAAAAACCCAAACAAACTTTTTGGCCAACCCAATCATACTAACATGCTAAGATCTCTAAAACATACGGTATGGGGCATGGGTAGGGGGCGAGTTGAAGTTGAAATATTGCACGTGGGGTACAATATGTAAAAATAATGCTATGCAATTGCCAGCAAATTTGGGAAACTCAGCAATGGCCACAGGACTGGAAAAGGTCAGTTTTCAGTCCAATATCAAAGAAGGACAATGCCAAAGAATGTTCCAACTACCACACAATTGTGCTATTTCACAGGCTAGCAAGGCAAAGCTTAAAATTCTTCAGGTTACACTTTAACAGTACATGAGCTGAGAACTTCCAGATGTACAAGCTCTATTTAGAAAAGGCAGAGGAACCAGAGATCAAATTACCAACATCTGCTGGATCATAGAAAAAGCAAGATAATTCCAGAAAAATATCTACTTCTGCTTCATTGACTACACTAAAGCCCTTTACTGTGTGGATCACAAGAAAATGTGGAAAATTTTTAAGAGATGGGAATACCAGGCCACTTTACCAACCTCCTGAGAAAATTTACACAGGTCACGAACCAACAGTCAGACTGAACCAACAAAGTTCAGTTCAGTCGTTCAGTCGTGTCCAACTCTTTGCGGCCCCCTGAACTGCAGCACTCTAGGCTCATTGTCCATCACCAACTCCCATAGTTTACCCAAACTCACATCCATTGAGTCAGTGATGCCATCCAATCATCTCACCATCTGTTGTCCCCTTCTGCTCCTGCCCTCAATCTTTCGCAGCATCAGGGTCTTTTCAAATGAGTCAGCTCTTTGCATCAGGTGGCCAAAGTACTAGAGTTTCAGCTTCAACATCAGTCCTTTCAATGAACACTCAGGACTGATTTTCTTTAGGATAGACTGGTTGGATCTCCTTGCAGTCCAAGGGACTCTCAAGAGTCTTCTCCAACAACACAATTCAAAAGCATCAGTTCTTCGGCGCTCAGTTTTCTTTATAGTCCAACTCTCACATTCATACATGACTATTGGAAAAACAATAGCTTTGACTAGACAGACTTTTGTTGACAAAGTAATGTCTCTGGTTTTTAATATGCTATCTAGGTTAATCATAACTTTCCTTACAAGATGTGCTGCTAAGTCACTTCAGTCGTGTCTGACTCTGTGCGATCCCATAGACAGCAGCCCACCAAGCTCCCCTATCCCTGGGATTCTCCTGGCAAGAGCACTGGAGTGGGTTGCCATTTCCTTCTCCAGTGCGTGAAAGTGAAAAGTGAAAGTGAAGTCGCTCACTCGTGTCTGACTCTTAGCGACCCCATGGACTGCCCCTCACAATCCACCCCGTTTCTTGTCTAGACAGGTGATCTCAAGTTAGACTTATAGGACTGACTGACTGTGACCTCTTAGCTGCCTTTCCTAATGTGCTATCTTGAACTTCCTTCACCAGAATCACCTGGGATGCTTGCCATATGTGCTGATTCCCAGTCCTGTCCCAGACTTTCAGAATCTAAATCCCTAAAGTGGGGCCCAGAAAACTCTGTTACAAAGAAAACAATAATAATATTCCCCCAAAGTATTAGTCACTCAGTTGTGTTCGACTCTTTGAGACCCCTTGAACTGTAGCCCACCAGGTTCCTCTGTCCATGGGATTCTCCAGGCAAGAATATTGGAGTGGGTTATCCATTCGGTTCCCCGGGGGTCTTGCTGACCCAGAGACTGAACCCAGATCTCCCACCTTATAGGTAGATTCTTTACCATCTGAGTCACATGGTAGGTCTTAAATCCATTTAAGTTTGAAAATTTTCTGTTCTTGAGTTCTGAGGTTACATATTATTCCAAAATAAATCTTTGTACAATTAGGTATTCAAGAGATATCTGCTTGTTAAATTTTGAAAAAGCTGTTACTGAGTATGTGCTTTTACAGTGGGTTGTGCAACCAGAGCTGGTAAATGGAGCCCACTTTGTCCCTTGCCCTTCCATTATTATATCAGAGATGCTTTGTTTATGCTTTCATTGATCTACATGGTCAGTGGCTCCTAATCCTTCAGTTTTAGATTTTCTGTCTCCAAGACCTTAGTCAATTGCTGCTTATCTATAAAAACACTCATCTGAAAGGTTCTGCTGTACAATGAACAGTTCCCTTACAACCTGTCACTTGAATTAAAGAGGCTTTTTTCCTACTTGGGGTCTCTAAAGGCACAAATTCCTTAAAACAACAACCCTTGATGATGAGGCTCTAAAATGAGATCTTCAGCCACATTTGAGTCCTCATTCAGCGCCCAGCCCCACTTTGCTCAGGATCACCTCCCTCTTAGATCCAGCGACCCAGAAAGGGGAGGTGACTCAGCCAAGGTCACCTGAAGAATTTCAAAGTCATAACAAGAATAGAAATCTAGGCACTTCTGGAGCTTGGTCCCCTTAGATACCCATATCAAGACTTCCTGAGAAGACTGTGTTCTCCAGAAAACCTTGTTAGTATGCTTCCACCATTAGACCACATGGCCCAATGTCTTACTTGGAACTAATGGTCACATGGTTCTGGGCAAAGAAAGTCTGAAATTTTTTTTCTCTCTCTCTAACACACACATACCTGTATTCACACTCAACTTTACCTAAAAAAGAAAGAAAAGTGTTAGTCACTCAGTCCTGTCTGACTCTTTGCGACCCCATGGACTCTAGCCCACCGGGTTCCTCTGTCCATAGAATTACCTGAGACTNTCTTCTGCTTCTGTTAGGTCCATATCATTTCTGTCCCTTATCGAGCCCATCTTTGCATGAAATGTTCCCTCGGTATCTCTAATTTTCTTGAAGAGATCTCTAGTCTTTCCCATTCTGTTGTTTTCCTCTATTTCTTTGCATTGATCGCTGAGGAAGGCTTCCTTATCTCTCCTTGCTAATCTTTGGAACTCTGCATTCAGATGCTTATATCTTTCCTTTTCTCCTTTGCTTGTTCATAGATCTCATGAAAAAACAGAGTTCACATGGCACTTTGAAATTCAACTGTTAGAATCACCCATTTTTAAAAAATTTGTTTATTTTTGGCTCTGTTGGATCTTCATTGCTGTGCATGGGCTTTCTCTAGCTGCCGAGAGCAGGTTCTACTCTTGAGCTGCAAAGCACATGCTCTAGGCCCAAGGGCTTCAGTAGTTGCTGCACGTGGGCTTGGTTGCTCTGCAGTGTACAAGATCTTCCTGGACAAGGGACTGAACCCATGTCCCTTGCATTGGCAGGCAGATTCTTAACCACTGGACTACCAGGGAAGCCCGACTTGCAAAAATAAATTCTGAAGGCAGATAGTCTTTCAGACACGTAACAACCAAGTAGTCTGTATCTGTTAGCTGTCTTGGTCCTTTCAGGCTGCTATAACAAAATCCCACATACTGGGCGGCTTACAGAAATATTTTTCTCCCAATTCTGGAGGCTGGAAGTCTAAGATCAGGTGCCAACATGGCCAAGTGGGGATCATAAACTCACTCTATCTTGACATGGCAGAAGGGGCTAGGGAACTCTGGGGGTTTTCCTTGAGCAGGGCACTAATTCCATGCTTGAAGCCTCAGCTCTCATGACCTAATCACCTCCTAAAGGCTCCACTTCCTAATACCATCACCTTGGGGGTTAGGATTTCAACATATGAATTTTGGAGGGACATAAATATATAGACCATAGCACTAGCCAATATGCGGCAATTTTAACTAAAATTAAATAAAATGAACTGGACTTCCCTGGTGGTCCAGTGGTTAAGAATCTGCCTGACAATGCAGGGGAGACAGGTTCTATCCCTGGTCTAGGAAGATTCCATATGCCATAGGGCAACCAAGCCCATGAGCCCTAACTACTGGAGCCCATGCTCCCTAAAGTCCATGCTCTGCAACAAGAGAAGTCACTGCAAGAAGCAGCCCAGGAACCACAGCTAGAGAGAGCAGGCGTGCAGTCACACAGATGCAGTACAGCCAAAAATAAATAAAGTTTTAAATATAAAAAATAAAATTAACTATCCAGTTCCTCAGTTGCACCAACCACATTTCATGCTGGATAGTCCAGAGAGACCATTTCCATCAGCTTACAAAGGGCTATTGGACCTTGCTGATCCAAACTACTGGAAGCAGGGAGGGGAATATGAGGTTGAGGTTCTGTTTGATTTTCTTTGTAAATGTATCATTTGGATTTAATTAGAAAAGATCGGTCAATTTATGGTCTGTGTACAAATTTGATGAATGATATTTTTCAACAAACATTAGCAAATGCCATTTTACTTACATGTAAAAGCAGATTCAAAGTTACAAGTCTACAATCTTCAGTTCAGTTCAGTCGCTCAGTCGTGTCCAACTCTTTGCGACCCCATGAATTGCAGCACGCCAGGNCACCGTGCTGCCTGCGGGCTGTGTGTTGAAGGAGCGCTCACTTCATATCTTCCGTGTCTGGTTTCCTTCACCCCCAGTTTGCCTGTGAGCAGGGGCTCTGCTGCTGCGGACACTGGGAAAGGATTTCACTGCAAAACACAGAACGAAACCACGACCGCTTGTGTCTCCACCACCCACACTCGAGCATTTTAAATTCTCACCATTTGAGTCTCATTATGACCTCGCCTTCTGCCACTTCTAGAGGCTGTCACTGACCCCTGAGTCACTGAGACCCCTCCCTGCGTTCCCTCAACATATTCGTAAACAGTTCGCATGATTAACTGGGAGGATTTTAACCTTCACATCAGTGGCACCATACGATGTTCACCAGTCTGCACTCTGCTTTTCCCCCCGATGTTGCATTTTGAAGATCAGTGTGTGTGCCACATGCAGCTCTGTTTTGCCCCTTTCAGCTCCCGTGTACACGAACACGCTGCAGTTGATCTGCCCATTTTCCTGTTGATAAATTTGGGGTCTTTTCTACTTCTTTCCTTTCACACATTCTGATAGAATGAGACAAGAAATGACCTGGGGCCATCTCCTTCTGCACCTGTGTGTGAGTTTCTCTTATATTTATCTAGGTGTGGACTGGCTGGGTTTGGGACTAGACGCACTTTCAACCTTACTTTTTTTCATACTTGCATGTCTTAGCTTGGGCTGATATCACAGGATACTGTAGACTGGATAGGTTGAGCAACAGATGTTACTTCTCACAGTTCTGGAGCCTGAAAGCCTGTGATCAAGGTGCCGGCACACGTGGTTCTTGGTGGAGTCTCTTCCTGGTTTGCAGTGGCAGAGGGGGCGAGAGGTTTCTGCATTCTTCACGTAAGGGCACTAATCTCATTCACGAGGGCCCCGCCCTCATGACCTCATGGCCCTCAAATGCTGTGCCTCCTAATTGAAGGTTGGACTCCAATGTGTTGTTTTGGGGGGACATAGACGTTTGGTTCACGGCATGGCTCTTCCCCAAGTGTGCACCCATTCACATTCACACCACAGCTCAGGAAAGTCACCACTTCTGCACATTCTCACCAACACTTACTCCTGTGGGAGGCTGTGACTCCTGCTTGGATATTGGGAATGGAATAGCATCTCCTTGTTGTAACTTGCATTTCTTGGGTTATTTGATGTAGTTTATTGACCATTTGTATATCTTCTTTCCTGTGAAATCCACGCTGATGTGTGTGTGTGTGTGTGTGTGTGTGTGTGTGTGTGTGTGTGTGTGTGTGTGTTTAGTCACTTAGTCGTGTCTGTCTTTTTGCAGCCCCATGGACTGTAGCTTGCCAGACTCCTCAGCCCGTGGGATTCTCCAGGAAAGAGTAATGGAATGGACAGCCATTCCCTTCTCCATGATATTCCCAACAGGTCGAACCTGGATATCCTGCATTGCAGGCAGATTCTTATCTGAGCCACCAGGGAAACGGATTTGTTTTTACTTATTTTTGGAGGTGGGGGAGGATATTTTGCCTTTTCCTCAAAGCTACATGGGAATTCTTTGTATAATATGAGGACTAATATTTTATTGATTTTATGCATTAAAACGGCTTCCTCCCAGAAGATGGCTTATCATTTTATGTTTGTACAGAGTATTTCTGTTTTGTTTTTGTATGATGACTCACTTCATCTGCAAGCTTTCACATTTATTGGCATGAGATAACTCAAAGCATTTCCTCTTTTGTGTTTCTAATACATTCATTTGTATACTCTCTTTTCTTCATCCAATTTGCCAGAGATTGTTCTACCTTATTATTCTTACAAAAGAAAAAAAAAAAAGCAAAGCAAAACATTGGCTATTTGATTTCTGTTTTTAAATATCCACTTTTATCTTTATTATTCTCCTTTTCCTGTTTTTTTTTTGCGCTTGTTCTTTTTNTTGCCAGAGATTGTTCTACCTTATTATTCTTACAAAAGAAAAAAAAAAAAAGCAAAGCAAAACATTGGCTATTTGATTTCTGTTTTTAAATATCCACTTTTATCTTTATTATTCTCCTTTTCCTGTTTTTTTTTGCCCTTGTTCTTTTAGTTTCTTGAACTGAAAATTTAATTCACTTTTATTATTTTCATTGTTTGCTTAAATTCATTTAAAGTTAAGGTTTACCCAGAGTGATTTTTATTACCATTTACTTCTAGACATTTTCAAACTCTCCAATGTAAGTTTTTAAAAACTCATGATATGTTCATCAAATTTTGGAAATTTTCATTCATCATTTCTTTAAGTATTAATTTCTGCCCCTTTATGTTAGACTGTTTGATAGTATCCCACATATCCCTGAGGCTCTGTTCATTTTTCTTCAGTTTTCCCCTCCTTTGTTCTCCAGGTTGGATAATTTCTATTGATCTGTTCTCAAATTCACTGACTTTCCTGACATCGAAAATCTCCTTTAAAGCCCTTTCAGTTAATTTTTCACTTCAGCAATTGTAACTTTCAGCTCAAGAATTTCCCTTGGTTCTTTTTTTTTTTTTTAATATAGTTTCTATTTCTCTGCTAAGATTACCTATCTGTTCACTCATAAGATTATATTTCCTTTAATTCTTTGAAGATTTCTTCCTGCATAAATTTATAATAATTGCCTTAAACCCTTTATCTGCTGCACCCAGCACCTGGGCTGTCTCCAAGTTCAACGTCCACTGACTGATTCACTTTTACTCACCAGGAATCACATTTTTCTACTCCTTTGCTTTGTCCAGTGATTCCTGATTGTATTCTAGCCACTATGGGTTCTTGGTGGCAGAGACTTTTGGTTCCGTTTTCCTTCTCAGATGAGACTTGGCTCTCTCTTGGCAGGCATTCAGCTGCAGGCTGATGACCTGACCTCTGTGCAAACTTGCTTGTGTGAATCGTTAGTGCAAGTCCAAGGATGCACATGGTGTATCTCAAGCCTTTCTACCTCGGAAGGACATAACCTGTAAACTGTAAGCTTTGCAGCCTTGTCTGGGGGCTTGTCACAGGCTCTATCCAGTGAGTCTAGAGTAGGGCTTGGTCCATGCCCCAGAGTTGTGGCATTCCTGGGGTCCCCTCTTTACAGAGCTCCCTGGCCCACCGATTCCAGTGGCTTCAGGCAAACTCATGCCCTGCTCAGAACCAGCTCTCCAGGCTATGGTTGGAAACCATCCCCAGGCAGACTGCTGGGCCTCATCTTAGAAGAGTCCCTCCTCTCCCTTCCTGCAATGCTTGCTGCTCACTGCCAAGAAGAGCTGTTTCTTTTATCTTGGCAAGTTTTATGACTGTTGATGGTGAGAGGGGTTACCCTGTACCACCTGCTCCATCATGCTTAAATGTGCAAGTTTCTCCAACTCATGAGCTTTTTCAGGCCAGCACTGATTGGGTTTATTATCATCCCTGAGGTATAAGATATATAAAATAAAGTGTAGAAACCTAAAGAGTCCACTTTGAGGAGATCTGACGATTGTATACAGAACTTTCCTAACGGCTCTGAGTCTCTGTCATATCGATTGGCGTTTACTTCCCCTCCACCCTCAGAAGCAACCACTGATATTTCTGCTGCCATGTACCACTTGCAACTGTTCTGGTCTTTATGTAAATGGAATCAGTTCTCTTGTGTCTCTGGCTTTTCCTGTGTCTCTGGCAAAAACATGTTTTGCGGCCCCTTTATTGTTGTTGAACATATCAATAGTTTGTTTCTTTTTATTGTTGAGTAGCAGCCATTGTAGACATTCCATTGTGTGAATGTCTCACAACTTTGTTATCTATTCTTTAGTTAAGAAGCATGCAAAATAATGTTAGATCATAAAAAAAGAGTAACAGACAGGGATGGCAGGAGAGGTGAGAGCTAATCTATAGACTGTTGGGTAGAGATCACACACATGCCATGGTAGTCGGTGCAGTGGGCAGGTGAGGGCAGTGGGGGGGTGCAGTGGGCAGGTGAGGGCAGTGGGAGGTGTAGTTGGCAGGTGAGGGCAGTGGGAGGTGTAGTGGGCAGGTGAGGATGGGCAGGTGAAGGCAGTGGGGGGTGCAGTGGGCAGGTGAGGGTGGTGGTGGTCATCTCGCCATGGACTGAGCACAATGCAGGCAGTAACGCCTGTCTGAGCCCAGTGACATCAGTGATGAGCTGAGCGGTCCCTGCCATAGATGCTCTGGTCCCCTGGCCGGTGTACAGGGCTGTCCCTGTGTAGCCAGTTCCTGGGTGACATCTGAACTGGAGCCTCTGTGAGCGAGGCAGGGAGCAGACGGGGAGAGTTGTCTGGCTCCTACTTATCCAATAAGTGCGATTCTGAGGGCATGATTCAATAAGAGTCCTGTTACTTCAGGCTTGGGGCTGTGCAGGAGCTAAAAAATAGATTGCAGGAGCAGACACCTTAGCCAGGGCAGGAGTGAAGCCTCTTCCTTGGCAGAGAGGGGCTGGGGTTTGCATTGGATTTCACCGGAAGGTGCCGCAGAGGTCTGTTCTTGCTGATTGTCAGTGAGCCAGGGTCCTGAGGCGAAGGAGATAAGACAGAGGTCTCCCTGGCCAGTCCTGCTCCTCACCAACCACACAGCAACACACCACTGTGCATTTGTGCTCCAGAGTCCCATGGGGTCATGAGGTTCTCGCACTCTCCCTGGGCAGTGGGGACACCCCGTCCTGGTCACTTGTCACACACCTGTCCACAGCCTCCCAGAGCCCACACGGATAAGGACCACTGCCACGCCCTTCAGACAGGCCAGAACCGGGCCCTCACAGTTCAAAGCCAGTGCTGCAGGCATCTTGGTCCAAGACACACTCAATTCTAAGGACAAAGGAGAGGCACCGGGCTGGGGCCCAGACTCTCCCCTCCGCAGGAGCCCTGGCAGCAGGCAGTCTTCTGAGCCTCATTTCTACCCTAGTGGGCAGCTGGGCTGGGTGACCGCAAGCCCCTGAGCCTCCCTCCCATGTCTGTTTATACAGAACTGTGCTTTGCTCTGCTCACCCAACCAGGTCAGGGTCAGGGGCTGCGCGACCTCCCCTGGGCCTTGACCTGATGCCACAAAGTGTTGTCCAGTGGTCTAGAGCCAGCCTCAAATATCTGACATTTGCAGGCTTGAATCTGAATGCATTGTTTTCTAGTTGGGACCCTTGGAAAGCCATGCACCTGCTCTGAGCCTCAGTCTTCTCATCTGTAAAGTGGGGATTATCAAAGAGAACCATCTACAAAGAGCTCTGCAGGCCTGGAGTGGCTGGAAGTGTCTTGCAGGAGGGCTGTGCTAGGCTATGGAATTTGCTGATTCCCTCCTTTGGGGACATTTGAGTCCTGGCCCCAGCACCACAATGCCGGTGATGGAGGACAAGCTGTCCACATGATCTGAGCCCTTGTTATAAAATCTGGAGTAACATTCCACCAGAGCTGTTCTTCCCAGGATGAATTCATCCCCAGGTGGAGTGCGCATCACTTACGAGTCCCTGCCCAGGTTCTTTATATGGCACCAAAGTAGGGTGAATCTGGGCCTTCCCAAGGGTCATGCAGGTGGTACTGATGGGAGGCAGAAGCTGCGAAGGGCCAGGAAACCCAAGAGGACTGGGGATGGCAGGAAGAGGTGGAGGAATTTCACCACAAGAAGCTTCAGGGGTTCCAGCAGAGCAGTGATGGTGCAGAAACGAGCAGCAGATGAAGGAGAATGGATGAAAAGTCCAGAAACAGGACTTGTGAACGTGGGAATTCTCTGTAGCAGGAAGTGCTCTCTTAACTACTGAGGGCAGGAAGAGTTATTCAAGAATTTGTCTTTGGATGATTGGTAACAAAGAAAAATGTTAAGTTACATGTATCCCATTCTGTGTTGCTGCTGTTCAGCTGCTAAATCGTGTCTGACTCTTTGCGACCCCATGGACTTAGTCTGCCAGTCTCCTCTGTCTGTGAGATTTCCCAGGCAAGAATACTGGAGCAGGTTGACATTTCCTATCTAGGGGATTCCTCACCCAGGGACTGAATCCTCCTCCTCTCCTGCATTGGCAGGTGGAATTTGTCGGTGAGCCACCAGGGAAGCCCATATTCCATGTTCAACTCAAAAATAAATTCTAGTCAAATTTAAAAAATGAACTTATTTTTTGAGAAAAGCATAAAGACCTTAAAATATAGGACATTGACATTCCTAAAACTTTTGGAACATATGAAAAAACCTCTAGAAAAGACCTGAGCCTGTAAGATATAAAGAAAATACTGAAATATTTGAGGCCATAAAAAAGAAAACTTTCTGTATTGGATTTTAAAAAGAAGTCACCATAAACAGGTATACAAAAGACAGTAACAACCTAGGAAAATAAATGCTGGGTCTTTGAATAGAAATGGTTAATACCCATAATATATAAAGAGCACCCATGTATCAGCAACAAGAGGTAAATTACATACGGAGTGTGAGCAGCTGAGGGCAGAAGAACTCAGACTCTCAGTAGACTAGACACGCTCACCTTCACCAAGAATCAGGGAAATGAAAAGGTGAGATTTACCCTTTTTTACCTGATAGTGTGGGAAACCTAAAAGATTGATCATGATGGGTGCCAGAGAATGAGCGCACAGGAGCAGCAACTTCCTACTGCCGGGGAGAATATAAATCAGCACAGCCTCTTGAAAGACAAGTGACAAAATCTACCAAAATGGGGTTGACTAGTGAACCGTCATGAAGAAATGTGTATGAATGTGCACAATGTACAAAGGCACTATTCTTGAGAATCAGAGACCACCCAAGTGCTCATCAGTAAGGGGAGGGGGCCCCACCCCATGTCCTGGGGAAATGTCCAGGATATTGAGGCAGGCAGACCGGTAACAGCTGGTACAGCAAAGCATCAAAATGTTTTTACTGATTTGCGAACAATCCCTTCTCATGTGCTTGCATTTGTGAGGACCAGCCAGCTATGCTTGGGTGCTGTGGGATCGGCTCCAGTATGGAGGTAGAAGGGTCTCTCCAAGGCAGGCAGGAGGCAGGAGGAAGGTGTGCAAGAGGAACATTTCTGCTTTGCTCTCTTTCCTCCTGTTCGGTTAAATATCTTGCTGCAAGAACGGAGGCATGCACCACAGAAGGAGATCACAGAACGAGAGCAGACTCTCTTGGGGGAGCAAGAGCTGCGCACCATGTGGGCCAGGGGCTAGTCCCACCTCCCAGGCCTGGTCTCCCCAGAAAGCCTGGATGCTCCTGCCCACCCCCTCCTATCTGGGCCAGGACCCACCTGGGTCTGTCTCTTTGTAGGGTCCCCAGGCTGGTGCCCAGAAGGTGGCTGGTCTCAGAAAGAGGCAGGTGCTGCACCCCAGGCCTAACAGCCCCTGTGTAGGATGTGCATTCAGGGCAGTGGGGTTTTCTATAGACATGCAGGCATTTGGTTATTGATCTCTGATTAGTTTCCTAGGCCACCATGACAAACTGCCACCAACCGGATGGCTTTAAAAACTCAAACGGAAATGGATTCTGTCACAGTTCAGATATGCAAAGTAAGATGCTACACTCCCTCTGAAAACTGGGGAGGAAGAAACTTGCTGCCTCTTCCAGCTTCAGGGGGCTCCAGGCATGCCTTGGCCTGTGGTTGCATATTTTGGGGGCCAATTTCCCTTAGTTCCCTCTTATCCAACCTCCCAGTTCTGACGGCTGGGAGCACGCTGCCCTAACCTTCTGCTTTCTGCTCCACCAGCACAGAGCCTGGCACAGTGTTCAGCTCACACAGACCAGGGATGAATCAGGGTCCCCAACCCCCTTCCCGAGCAGACTTGGGATTAAAATTGCAAAGTGCAAACCCCAGAGATGGGAGACTCACCCAGGAGGCGTGATGGAGAAGAAAGAAACACCGGGTCCAACAGGTCCTTTCCTCACCCTGGAAGGTCCTCACTGCAGAGGACGTGCTTGCCTGACCTTCAGCAGTGGGAGCCTGTGTCCCCCGTCCTGGGGAGGTGGGAGGCGCCTCCTCATCCTCCTCTCTGCAGGCACGAGCTGCGCCCCTTAACAAGCAGCATGGGGCTGAACAGGGAACTCTGATCCGATGAGGCCCTGTCTTGTCCCCTCTTGGCTGACAAGAGGGGTGTCATGAACAGTTCCAGGAAGAGAAACCCGGAGGCCCTGGGAGGCTGCTCCCACCTCTAGGGCTCTAGCACAAGATGCACCTCGCTCCAGACAGAGCCTCTGCCTTCAAGCACATCACACAAGCGCCTGAGCGCCTCGGGCACCTGCCCGGGGAAGATGCCTCGGCTTTGACTCCACACCCGGGAAGGAACTGCTCAAGGCTATAGTTAAGCAGGCCGTCTGAAGTACGCGTTCACAGTGCTCCCGCCAGTCAGGCCTGGGGTATGAGCCATGTCTCAAGGCCACGGAGAGCGGGTGGTGGTGGTGCACAGGTCATGCTGTAACAAGGCCAGTCACCCGGGGCTGGGCCGTGGCTCACGAGGCTGAGGTCATGTAGACGGCCACGGGGCCACTTTCCAGGATGGCCGCCCTGTACAGGCATGTGATGTGGCCGGGGCTCAGGCTGCTGTGGGCTGTCGCACACCTGTTGTACATGAGCAGAGTGTCCCTGCGGCGGTTACTGACTGCCTGCTGTCAGACTCCAGCAGGGAACAGATCAGGGATTGAAGCCCAGGCCACTGGCTGCACTTGTTGCCCCGATCAGACATCCATCCTGGTACCCGCAGGGCTGGAGCAGGAGCAGGAAGTGGGGATGAAGGGGAGAGCGGGGAAGGTTCGGGCAGAGGAAGGCCTGCACAGAAGCGGGGATGCTGGAGGTGGATGGACGCCTCGCTCTCTCTGTGCTGAGTGCTCCGTGCCTTCAGCCAGGCCGGGCTGGTCAGTGTCCCTCACAACCTCACCAGCAGAACCCATGGGCCCCAGGGTGAGTGCCCCCTGCCAGAGATGCTGGTGCTGCTCACCTGGTTCCTCAGCATAACTCTCTATGTCCCACTCTGCGCTGGTGGCGCTGCCCACTCACCCCTTCTGTAAACATGCAGGACACGGGGCAGGGAGGTGGCAGGATGTGGGAGGGGAGGGAGGAATAGGTAGGGGGTCCCAAATGCTCCCCTCAAATGAGACACTTCCTAGATGCCAACCCCCTTCTCTGGGTTCCCTTGGGTCCCACCCTGAACCACCCCTGGATGCCCTGCACCTGACCCGGCTCCAGAGCCTCCCAGGCCTCACAGGGAGGCTGGTCGTGAATGGGTTTGTTGGGACAAAGGGTGGCGTGAGACGCCAGGCCCACTCTGCTCGCAGTGCCCGGGCTGGCGCCAGGTCCCAGCGGACAGAACCCGTGCGGGGCCAGGAGGGAGGCTTGTGGTCACTGTCGCTGCATGGGGACGTGGAGAAGGAGGGAAAGGCCCAGACGGGACCACGAGAACCGTGTTAGGCAGGACGCCTGCCCGCTCCAGACCGGGCGCCTGGGGCTGCTCTGCTCGGCCGCAGTTGTTTTCTCTTGTGCTTCTTGTTTTCACCAGCCGGAGACACACTGATTGACCAGAAGTGAAGATAGNCGGGCTGGCACCAGGTCCCAGCGGACAGAACCCGTGCGGGGCCAGGAGGGAGGCTTGTGGTCACTGTCGCTGCGTGGGGACGTGGAGAAGGAGGGAAAGGCCCAGACGGGACCGCGAGAACCGTGTTAGGCAGGACGCCTGCCTGCTCCAGACCGGGCGCCTGGGGCTGCTCTGCTCGGCCGCAGTTGTTTTCTCTTGTGCTTCTTGTTTTCACCAGCCGGAGACACACTGATTGACCAGAAGTGAAGATAGGAAAAAAAAAAACACCCCAAAAGCCTCAATGCCGCAGAGGAAGCAATACCTGCACAGCCCCTCCAAGCCATCCCCCACAGGAAGAAGAGCTGTGAGCTCTGTCCCCAACAAAGCTGCCCACCATGGGGCCAGAGCTTGGGCCTTGTACCCAGAGGCAGCTTCAGACCAGGAAGCCTGGCTTCTCCCACTGCTGTCCATTTCTGGGTGCCTAGCCCTTGCTGCCCTCCCCACCAAGTGTCCACGGTGTCCCCCAGTGACCCCCTGGGACATCTGTTCCTTCCTTCCTGGCTCGGTGCCACGGAGAAGACACTCCCCCACCCCAACAATCACTTCCATTGGCTCCATTTCAAAACTGAGGACCCCTGGCTCAGTCCAGTAAGCATCACGCCCAAGGCCACACCATCAGGAGGTGGCATAGCTGGCACTCAGCCCCACCCCCGTGTTGTTGGCCACTGGGCAGCTCTGCCCTCTGAGATGTCACCTGTCCCTGCAATAGGTGGTAGAGTGCCCACTCTGTTGTGCCCGGGGGTCAGTTGGCAGAATGGTGGGCAATAGCATGGGGGCAGGGCTGAGTGGGTCCAGCTCAGTACCAGCTGGGGAGCCTGCTCCTGCAACAGATGTGGCATGGTGGGGGGAGAGTGACGCCTTCAAACCGGCTTTGAGGAAGGAAAGACTGTATGTGTGTGTGTGATTCTGTGACAAAGCAACAGGAAGTCCTGCGGTGGTCCAGTTACAGCGGGATTCTAAGCTCCAGTGAGGCAGGAAGACTCAGCTTTGCCACCAGCCACAGTGGCTTCATCCTCTAGCTTCCTGAGATAACTCAGCGCCCCCAGGGATCCATAGAGGTACCTCCAGATTCCTTATGGTCACAAAATGGCTGCAGACTCACACCCATTAGGGAAGAGTACAGTCTTCTCCAAGGGCTGAATACAGCGCTGTCTGTCACCCACACTGTGAGACAAACTGGAGTCACAGGCTCACTCTGAGCCAGTCACGAGACCGGGAGGGGCAGACCTGTGATTGCCCAGGCCTGAGTCACATGTCCCCCTTGGCATCATCCACAGACCACCTGGGCAGAGAGGGGCGGGAGTTGCAGGAATAAGGGGGCAGCGAGGCCGGAGTGGTGTCTGCAGAGGCCGCAGGCAGGCCGTCCTCTGTGAGCTGCCCACAGAGCCCTTTGCGGCAGTTCAGCCTTGGGCCTGGAGTGGTCCGTCCAGGGTCTAATGTTTCTCCTAGAAACCTTCCCAGAAAACTCAAGTAGGGGCCAACAGAGAAGCCCTTTAAGAAACGAGGCTCCGCTGCCTGTGGGAGCCAGGAAGTGGGAAGGAGAGAGCCTGGCTGTCAGGGTGAGGGCGTGTGGGCACAGAGGAGGTGCCTGAGGACAGAGAGGAGGCAGACTGCCTGGCAGCCTGGGGGCTGCTCCCGATGGCAACACGCACCTGGGGAGTGACGGATGGCTCCCTGGGAAGCGGGGAACGTGGGGGTGGAGGAAGCAGTGGGCACATCGGCACCTTCTCTGACAGGTCGGCCTCCGCCCTAGATTCCGCCTGTGGCTCAGAGCCCTGGGGCCAAGAGCCGCACTCCGCAAGCCGAGCATGGTGCGTGCGGCTTGGCCGTCAAGCTGACGTCCTCCATTAACGCTGCAATGCATTTTTAATACATTCCATTTTTCTTTAATTTCAGATTATATTGGGTCTGGTAGACCCTCTCTTCATTACTGAGTTGTGCATCGTTAAGCAGTGAGAATGGCTCCATGGAGCGAGGCGGCCTCCCTCCCTTTCAGGGACCCCTCCCACCGCACTGGGAACCCAGCCTTTGTGGTTTGGTTTGAAGGACAGAGATGTGAAGTTGCTCCTCCAGACCCCACAGCAGCCGCTGCCCACCACCCGCTGCCCACAGTCTCTTCTCCCCCAGGCTGCC